>JAVGWX010000002.1:143977534-144537534 GCA_036924085.1 Ariolimax columbianus | reverse complement strand
AAATTCAGTGACCGAAAGCATACATACGTGTATGTTTTAGCTTGTGAGTGAATGAGGGCATGATTGTTTGACAGATTGGAAAAATGCGTGAATGAGTATGTTACAGAATCGATGATTAAGAGCTGGAGTGTTTGACTGAATAAGTAAATGATTACGGGAATCACCCAGTGATTAAAAATAGAAGTGGATTACCGAGCGAATAAATGCGTGGATGAGCAAGTTGGTATGAGCGAGTTGGTATGAGCGAGTTGGTATGAGCGAATGATTATTGTCGCGATGTTAACAAATAAACACTGTATGCATGTGCTTATACTTTGAGAAGGAGACTCTATGTTGGTACAGTCTACATTGATATACACTTATGGGTATAGTTTATGAATTAGTTAGAACATGTTATTCAGAACTGACATCACTTCATTCCATGTAGACCGATAGGGGCTGGTTGCTTCGTTTCCTCATGAAATGCTAATGGGTGTCGATATAGTTAAAATGTTGTGTGTCTCTGAGATATATATGTGATATGTATATATATATATATATATATATATTGCTGTTGTGTGTCTCTGAGATATGTATGTGATATATATATATATATATATATATATATATATTGCTGTTGTGTGTCTCTGAGATATGTATGTGATATATATATATATATATATATATATATATATATATATATATATTGCTGTTGTGTGTCTCTGAGATATGTGTGTGATTAAATATCATCATCATGCAGCATGTCCATTGTAGAACGTCGCTCCCATCACAGTCTGTCTGAAAGAAACTCGTTCCCTTGCCCAAACACCAGCTTCCGCCGCTGTCATACTCAGGCATTCCTGGATATCTTGGGGCCATCGTCTTCTTGGTCTACCCCTTCCTCTTTTGCCTGGCACCATACCTTCCATCACCGTTCTCTCAAGACTGTTGTGTCTCTTGATGTCACCAAAGTATTTGCATTTTCTAGCCAAAATGGAATTGATAAACCAGTTCACCTCTACGCTCAACTCTTGCCGAATGTCTACATTTGTTATTTTCTCTGTCCAGGGTATTCTGAGGATCTTTTTGTAACATTTTGACTCGAAGGATTCGATTCTTTGTCTAGAAGTTTTGGTAATCGTCCATGCTTCACAGCCATAAGCTGCCACAGGAAAAACACAGGCTCTCGAGACTTTTACTTTTATCGTTTTGTTGGTGCCCTGCCATAATTTCGTCAGACTGTTCAGTCTCTGCATTGCCAAAGCTAGTCTTCTTCTGATTTCTTTCGAGCAGTCACCATTTTTGTCAATTCTGGAGCCCAGATATTCAAAATCTGAAACCTGATCTATTTCCTCACTGTAAATGTATGCTGACATTGTGTTTTATCGGTGGTCATTATCTTTGTTTTGTTTATTTTTATGAACAGATTTTGATCTTTAATATGTCCATTAACGGCTGAAAGTAGCGGCTCTAGCCCTTCCGCACTTCTTGATAGTATCACTGTGTCATCTGCGTATCGCAACTCTGGAATCTAGTACCCCCCAATCGTAAATGGGTCGAAACTTTCAATTTTCTCATCTTCTCGTACATTCCTCATTATACATTCCGCATATATGTTGTACAGATAAGGTGAGAGGATACATCCCTGTCGGACTCCCTTTTGTACTGGAAATCAATCTGATATTTGCCAAGATACTCGGACAGCGGCTTGTTGATCTTGGTATAATGTTTCAATGAGATGGACTATATGCAAAGGAAACCCCATTTCCTTCATGATTCTCCACAGATTTTGATGTTTTACCGTGTCAAAGGCCTTAGTGTAATTAATGAAACATGTGTACAGGTTTACATTTAACTCTACATTTTTCATAGATATTCCTTAAATTGAATATGTGGTTCCGGGTCCCTCTATCTTTCCTAAAACCTGCCTGGACTACGTGAATTTCAGATTCAAACCTTTTCTCTATCCTTCTTAATAGGATTCGCAAGAATATCTTGCTAGCATGGCTGATCAGTGCGATAGTTCGGTAGTTCGTGCACAGCTTCAGGTTGCCTTTTTTGGGGAGGGGAATATAAATTGATTCTTCTGGCCACTCCGCGCTGTGCCATATCTGTTTACATAGCTTGTGATAGACTCGAGCACATGCCTCTCCTCCTGCTTGTATTAGCTCTGCTTTGATATCATCGCATCCTGGGGACTTTCCCCTATTCAGGCTCTTAATTGCAGAGCGTACTTCTTCAAATGTTGGTTCAAGTTCTTTCTCATCCTTTGGTAGGATTGTAACTGAGCGCTTTGTGCTATCTCCATACATGGTTCTGCAGTACACAAGTCTCAGGTGTGAACATCAACAGACTGATTTTGACTTTTTTTTTTTTTTTTTTTTTTTTGCGTTTTCCTTATTTCTCTATTCCCCAAGGCGGATGTGCGTTGCGCTGTAGTTTTTTTCTATTGCGCCTGTCTTCTAAGGGTTTGCTTCCCCGGGGAAACGGCCGATGCTGTGATGGGGATCGAACCCAGCACCTTCTGGTTGTGAGCCGTGCCACTTAACCCCTAGCCCACGCCGTCCCCCAGACTGTGATAGGATTATAAACAAGATCTGACGTGAGAACAACCATAGACAGTAAGAGGATTACAAAGAAGGTCTCAGGTGAGAACAACAATAGACAGTGAGAGGATTACAAAGAAGGTCTCGGGTGATAACAACAATGGACAGTGAGAGGATTACAAAGAAGGTCTCAGGTGAGAAAAACAATGGACTGTGATAGGATTACAAAAAAAGGTCTCGGGTGAGAACAACAATAGCCTGTAATAGGATAACAAACAAGGTTAAACATAGGTCTCAGGTGAGAACATCAACAGAGAACGATAGGATTATAATCAAGGTTAAACACAGGTCAGATGAAAACAAGAACAGACTGGGATATAATTACACACAAGGTTATACAAAGGTTTCAGGTGAAAATAGGAACAGACTTCGATAGGATTACAGACAAAGTTAAAGACAGATCTCAGATGGAATCATCAATGGAAGAATAGAGATTTTCATAAAAATACACTGAGAAGAATGTGAGAGAGAATACTTAGAATACTTGGAATCCTGTTATTCAAATAGGTATGTTGTTAATGTATGTTGCCAGCAGGTCGGAGGCTATCCGTAAAAGTATTTTAAACTTCCTGCGGCCTACTAGGCCTAGGGAAAGGTACAAATAATTTGTGAGATTGAGTTACGATGAAATGGTTACAGTTTTAGAGATGCACAAAGAGTTGCCAAGGCCTAGTATGTTGATGAGATGTGGTCAATGTCTGTGCACCGAGAGGATCAATGGACTCTGATTGATTGATACGATATAGAGCTCACGAGGAAGAAAATCCAATAATTCGTGACACTAATGGTTTCCTTGACTCCTCAACTGGGGTTCAACTCCCGTTATAGGAAGGCTCTAGTCGATCGAGCTGTAAATTTGTACCGGGCTTACTGATAGAGAACGAACCCCAGAGGTAAAAGGAACTGACAACCCTACCTATGAAACCGATCATGATTGGTTTATTAATTAAAGAACATGCTTTTGTTCGAAGATGGCAGCTGTGAAAAAGAAATTAGAAAGAGAAAAGGTATGTTCAAAATGGTGTTCGACAACGTGCGACACATACTGACATCCAAACAGATAAATGAGAATTTGAAAATGAGAATTGTCAGGTATATTCTTCACTATTTTATGGTGCAGAAACATACACAATGAATACCAAGTTGGAAAGAGCATTGAAGCCTTCGAAATGTGAGTATATAGAAGATTGGGTTGCATTACTTGGAAAGAGAAGAGAACAAATTTGGAGGTATTGAAAAAGTTTGGTGTGAAAAGAGAATTAATAACCGAAATCAAAGTTAGACTGTTACGTTATTTTGGTCGCATAACAAGATATACCTTCTTATTGATGACCATACTGGAGGGTAGGGTGGAAGGCAGTCGTTCTAGAGGCAGACAGCGTTTTTAAATGAGTGGATAACATCAGAAGATGGACTGGAAAAAAAACTCTCAGAAGGCACCATTACGGCAAAAGAGAGTACACTGGAGATCCATTGCAGCCGACCTTCGATGCGGAGATGGCACTTGAACTGAATTGATTGTTCGAAGATATTCGTGCTGACCTAACTCTCGACATCGCTTCTTTGATATTCAATTACAGTGGCTCTTTGTACATCCTATGGCGTACTTGAAAAGGCGAACGGTGGTCCTCCTGGCTGTAGTGCAATGCGGGGCTCCTACGTACACTCACCACTATGGGGATTATAGTGTTGATCCTCCCGTCGTTGACTAGACTACTGTGACACAGCTTGTTTTCAGGAGCACAAACGAGGACATGATGTGAGGTCTTAATCAGTATTTTTAACCTAACCTTGATTACTTTTCGCTCCCATATTAAAGATATATGATGAGAGGACGCGTGGTCGTCCTTCTACTTCTCCTGTTATGTTATGATGCTTGGTGAATCCATGATCCACAATAACTGTATCCATTTTCTGTACATACATACTTCGCTTGACTATTAGGTATGCAAGATGTAAATACGAGACGTGTTCAAATAAAACCGGACCTAATTGCACAAAGTGAACATTCGTACGATGCGCATGATAACGTCATTTCTGGTGTAAACAGCCCATACCAACCGTTAGGGTTGTAAAATTTAATTATCCTCTGACTCATAGTTTCCTCGGCAGACTGTTGAAAACATAGCGCGTGTGATACGAAATCCGTCCAGAGTTCATCGGCGAGCGGTGATTCGATTTCTAACAGCTGAAGGATGTCGACCAGTTGACATTCGTCGGTGAATGCAAGCAATGTATGGTGACAAAAATGTGTCGAAGACAACAGTGAAGAACTGGGCAACGATGTTTAAAGAAGGACGCGAGTTAACGAAATTTCTTCCCAGACCAGGTCAGACGAATATTGTTGCGTCAGAAGATGCCATCGCCAAAAGTGAATGCAGTAATTCGGGTGGACCGTTACCGGAGCTTACGTTCGCCACACTTTTGTCACCATACACTGTCTGCATTATGCTATGAACGTCAACTGGTCGACATCCTTCAGCTGTTAAAAACCGAATCACCGCTCATTGATCAACTCTGGACGGATTCCGTATCACATCCGCCATGTTTTCAACGGTCTGCCGAGGAAACTATGAGTCATAGGATAATCATGCTCATTGTACGTATGTTCATTTAGTCCGGTTTCGTTTGAACACGCGTCGTATATATAATCCACTATGTATTTTTATCATGTTGTCTTATGTCGCCAGCTTATGTGTAGTTTTTGTGTATAAACTGATACACAATATGTACTTGGACTTCTCAAGACTATATAGCTGGAAATGGGTGCTGACTAGATAGGGAGGGTAAAGCAGCGAGGAAGGAGTTTGGTCACGCCACCACATCAAAAGACGAGACTATTTATAATATGGTCGCAAAGACTTCATCACAGAAAACGGGGGTCTGCTAAGGAACTCCCTTGACCCTTGACTGACACGAATGTTATCTATCGATAACATTCAGCTTCATCACTATGTCACGTGATTATATATGGTCAAGAAATCAGCCTGGTTTATCTGTCAGCTCTCCTGTCTGCAGAAACACTTTAACCTTTTATCTCTTCAAATTTGAAGGCCTGAACGACAACGTTAGCCTGGCTTTCCAATAATGCTATGGCACAGAGAAAAGTGCTCTATATTGTCACAGATGGCGGCAAGATGTCACAGATTATGTGACAGTACGTCCGTGACAAGTTCAAATTCCTTTTGGGGTTAATGATAGGTGAAGAGACTGAGAAGTGAGATACAGACACCCTGCAGATCGTCCTCATAGATTTGGGTAGATCACATACATGGAACTAAAACAGAACTTGGCTGAGAAGCGATGATAAAGGATTAGAGAAACAGAGAGCAAGGAATTCATACAAATGTGTCCGAGAATAGACTAGAGTTCTTTTCCGATCCCCCTGACTCTTAAGTGGAGTACGCTGTACTGTGTTTTGTACTTTACGCCCTAGTGTATCAAACTTCAGCACGCATTTTGCTGTATGCTAACATATGCCTGTTTGAGTTGTGAGCCGTGCCTCTTAACACTTCACTAGACAGTCCACACGTCTCCCTCTCCCACCCCTCGCATTCAGAAGTATAGATGGATTTTATTTTTTTTTTCGTTCGCCTTATTTCTCTATTCCCCAAGGCGGATGTGCGTTGCACTGTGGTTTTTATTTTGCGCCTGTCGGCCCAGTGCATCCGACTTCAGCATGCATTTTATGTAAGGGTCTGCTTCCTCCTGCATTTTCTAAGGGTTTGCTTCCCCGGGGTAACGGCCGGTGCTGTGATGAGGATCGAACCCAGCACCTTCTGGTTGTGAGACGTGCCACTTAACCACTAGCCCACGCTATCCCCTATATACATGGATTGAAATCAAAATCAGAACTTACTCATTTAATGTATCTGCTTAGGACAAGAAATGTACACGCACAAGGCCATCCCAAATCTCAAAGACATCAACCTCCAGAAAAAGAGAGTTCAAAGCTGCATGTTCCGACTTCACACTCAATACATACAACTTAATAGTTACTGTTCACATCCACATGAACATGTTGAACACCATCTATTTTTTTCTTTTTCTTCGTTCGTTCTCAAACTCCCCCGCACCAAGCCCTACAATCTGTATTGCAAGAGGCAGGAAGTATTCTGGAGAACGGAATGCGTTGTGTCATAGTTTACAGCTACTGCCATATTTGCGTCCTTCGGTCCGACACATCCGACTTCAGCATTGCTTTGTTGGGTACCGGGTTAGCCTTCCCCCTCTGATCCCTTCTTCTTAGCTTGTCTGCCCTGTCGCAACATGTTAGCCAGGATCCCTACGTGGAGGTGGAGAATGGTCTTGACAGCTCTGCATGTAGATAGCTGGTTCTGACGTTCGCAATCAGCTTTGTATCGCTGACCCCTACCAGCTCATGCACTGTTCAGCACCTTGATGCCACCATCTATATTAGTGTCCGGCCCTTGACGGTATTAGGAAAGAGTTTGTTTCTCGGAGTCCTGGCAAATATAACACTCTGTACTCAACTAAAATAAAACAGCTCACACACCACTTAATGGTATTGGATCCCACATGTCGCTGTATCAATAACCAACCGTCTAGCTCCTTTAGCAACATAAGGATGTAATGGATGCTCACCGCCAATGTTTATTTTGTACCGTCTTCTTGTGCTTCCCCCATGAAGCTCCAACTGCCATGATGTCCTCTTCCACCTTTTTTTCCCAGGTATTATTTTGACTCTCCCTTACCCCAAAGTTTGTATTATTAGGTTTATATAGAAAATATACCATATCTACCCACATTTCCTCTCTCTTTCTTTATATCTATCTTTCTCTCTTTCTTTCTCTCTCTTCTCTCTCTCTCTCTCTCTCTCTCTCTCTCTCTTCTAATATCCAGTTGTAATAGCTGCTTCCCTGGAATTCTTTCCCACATATAATTTGTGTAATGACATCTGCCCGTCGCATGACAGGAATGCGATAAAGATGGTTGCTGGAGAAGGTCTGCAATCTGGATATGATACTCCTAGTTACAACAAAGTTTCACAGCCCACTTTATATTATTGCTTAGTAGTCTAATCCTATGTTTTTTTTTATTCATTACTGCTGCGTGTGTAAAAAAGAGGAAGAAACATAACTTCAAAAGCATCTGGTTAGTTTCAATCTTCGTGTTAACATTTGAGATTGATGCTTCATGTATGTCGTTGTTACTTCCAAAGCAAGGGACAGTGTGCGTTTTTTCAATTAAGGAATTGAGAGAAACAACAATAAAGTGACGGAGGTACACTGATACAGAAATAGATAGATATAAATATAGCTTTAGAGATGATGGAAAAGACGAAAAGAGAAATGATATTGGTGTTATGTTGTATTTTCTTTGCTGAACCTCGGTCTCATAACAACCGATGTGTTTGACTCTTGATCTTCCTCATCTGTTACCGGTATCCTCATAACCTATTTGATGTGTTCATTTTCGCCTCAGTTCACCTCTACGTCACTTGCTAGTTACCATACGTTCCAGTATGGTTTGCATTTTCTAATCCGCCGTTTTTTGTTTCGATATCGATCGTATTTTGAGCACTTTCCTGCAGCATTTCAGCTCGAATAATTCCATTTCTTCCTTAGTGCTTCAATATGTCATGTATCATATTTTTTTATTTTTTTTTACACAGTTCATTTGACGACTGCTATTATTTGTCTCGTTACCAGCAACTCATGTCATATATTTAATTCTTCCCTTTATGTATCGGTATGTTCACATCTTTGTGGTTGTTTTATTATTATTATTATTATTATTATTTTTATTTTACTAATATGTGTGTATGTGTTTTGTGCGTGTGTGTATGTGTGTGTGTGTGTGTCTATGAGGGACATCGGCTACGCAGATGACGTAGTCATATCAGCTTCCACTCTCAGACACTGATAGAATCACGGAGCACCCAGAAGACGATGCTGGAGCACACATAAGACGATGCTGGAGCACACATAAGACGATGCTGGAGCAACCAAAATACCACACTAGAGCACCCAGAAGACCATGCTAGAGCACCCAGAAGACCATGCTAGAGCACCCAGAAGACCATGCTAGAGCACCCAGAAGACCATGTTAGAGCACCCAGAAGACCATGCTAGAGTACACAGAAGACCTTGCTGGAGCGCCCAGAAGACCATGCTAGAGCACCCAGAAGACCATGCTAGAGTACACAGAAGACCTTGCTGGAGCGCCCAGAAGACCATGCTAGAGCACCCAGAAGACCATGCTAGAGTACACAGAAGACCATGCTGGAGCGCCAAGAAGACCATGCCTAGATTAGGCCTGCACATCCCATGGACAAAACCCAAGATACAAAAACCTTTTCTGCATCCCCACAACGGCACGAATTGTTGTCGATGACAACCATGTTAACACCACTGGTGATTACATTTACCTGAACAGCAAACTCAATGTCGATGCAGGAAGCCAGCCGGAAATTATTTGTAGAGTCGATCTACATCGACCTGCATCGAATCTGGAATAAGCAGAGGATTTCAGTGAAATGGAAGCTACACATTTAAATAACATGTGTCTTGCTCATCCTGCTGAACGGTTCCGAAACCTGGACAATTCTGCGGGGCCGATCAGGAGCACATTGGAGCCTTCCAGAGAGACATTCTGGCCATCCACCGAGTATCAAACGACGAAGTCACTGGACGAACAGGTCCCGAGAGCACACTCATAATTCTAAATCGTCGCACTTTGGCCATTTTCGGACATGTGACCCGTCTTGTTGAAAATGTCCAAGCCCACCCGTTCTTAATTTAGGCCATGGAAATCAAAGAACGGGAAACGACCATTATGGTTCCGTCTTCGTTGCAGTCGTCACACCAGCTGGGTAAGTCAAATCTGAAATACATCATCCTCATTGAGTGCAGCGATGGACGACCTGTGAAGGATCCTGTGGGCCAGGGTTCAGACGTACAATATGACCGAACAAAAAAATCTGCGATGGTCCAGTGTTCCTGAAGTTGGGTGAAGACCTGTTTTAGCAGAGACCTCCACGTTTCGGCTGTAGTCATGCCATCGGATGCCCAGGACACGCCGCTGGTTGCGCATGTGGAAGGTCTCCAGTCACGACCTGTCATGTTTGAGTAATATCCAGGTTTCGGAGCCGTAAAGCAGAACTGGGACCACGCAAGACTGGTAGATGCAGATTTTTGTTTCAAGTAGATCTTTCCACTACTTCATTCACGTCAGAGTTCATGAACAGCAGAAGCAACTAGTTCGATTTGCTTTAACATATCAAGACCGCTGCACCCATCTGATGATATTCTGACGAAGCAGACGAATTCTGCTTCTATACCCTGGGGTATTGTGTCGGAAAGGATGTTCTGAACTTTGATTTTGGACCTGGATAAAGACAATCCTGGGAAGAGCGTTTCGCTGTCAATGATTTGTAGAGAGCGCTGCGCTGTCGTCCTAGAAAACAATATTATTAAAGATTCACTGGTCCATACCGATACCCTCTTGATGCACGCTGAGACGGTCAAGAAGCCAGTCGACGGCTCGGTAGAATCGTTCGAAGACTGTAATCGACCTATTCTTTCATCTCCGGAATCCATATTTAAACATGTATTTTAATTGTTCAAATGGGTACATTCTACTGTGGTAAGAGAGACAATCAAGAGAATGTTAATTTACAACAATAATGTGTAAGTAATGTACCTTTTAATGTCCTTGAACCAAAGCATATTTAAATGAAGATTTCAACTATCAGATTGGTAGACCTGTTGATTCTTTCAGTAAAAGTATCAGATTAGTTTCCAATTATCGACACGCTACAGGCTATCAATTTGGAAATTGATACTTTGCTTATTGTTAGGGAAGGAATGATAGCGACGATGCGAACTTGCCAGCCAACCTAATAAAAAAAGTGTAGGTACATGGAAGTCTCTGAAACTTCATCCCTGACAGCAGTGTTTGCTGTGGGGCTACCATTTCCATGTAATCAAGCAGCGCCAATGTCAAGATCGGCTGATTTGTATCATGAATCAGTTTATTTAAGATTTAAATGTGTATGTGATAAATATATATATATATATATGTGTGTGTGTGTGTGTGTGTGTGTGTGTGTGTGTGTGTGTGTGTGTGTGTGTGTGTGTGTGAGTGGTGTGTGTATGTGTGCGGACGTGCGTGCGCGCATGAGAGAGAGAGAGAGAGAGAGAGACAGAGACAAAGAGAGAGAGAGAGAGAGAGAGAGAGAGAGAGAGAGAGAGAGAGAGAGAGAGAGAGATTGCTAACGGTCATTGTCGTGTGTCTGAGTATATGTGAGAGTGAGGATATCAGCTATATATGTGTGTTCGCAGTTTACGTAGTCCATCGGGTCTGTTATCCAGTCATCTTATAACAATTGTTCCTTCCTTTGCTCCAAGAAGAGAACTTGGGAAGTTACTTGTCATCATCATAGGAAAGAATCTATTACTGCAGTATGTTGACTTACGTCTGTTGTACCAATGTGTCGCCTCTCATTGGTCACCTTGTACAAGAATCATAGAAGAATGTTCACTCCAGTTCGTCATTTCCCTACATATAAGTTCGTCAGTAACCGATCTCTTGTGAACGGTCTCTCGCTTGCCTCAGTGGTACAATCTGAAAGGCTTCTTTATGTCCATCTCCTGATGTTATAACGTTGTTTTTCACTGGCATATTTGCGTTCTACGTTTCTTGTCAGTGTGGTTTTTGAAAAGATGGCATTACAAAAAAACTAGCGTACTGATTGATCTCATTAACTCTCTTGATACCCATAACATCTCAAAGTGTTTCCGACTCCTGCCTTCATTATTCCATCAGGAAGAAACATGTTTTTGTTGTGCCTTAGCCAAGAATGCACCTTTGACTTCCCCTGGTCATTATTCCTAAATCTTCGTCGTCTCAAACCTCAGAGGTCCAAGCCCATGATAATCAGAGTGAGCAAGGTGAGAGCTGTATGGCTGATGCAGTAAGATCTGAAATCTCGATCTTCAACTGATGTCAAGATTTGCAGCATCCGAGTGGAAATCTGAACACAATTCATCGTGTGCCTATCAGTTTACAAGTAGGAAATAACTGAACACACGACTTGTTTTACTTCAGAAGACATTCGTGAATATAGTATGTGCTGATCCGATACTGACATCAAATTTTCTGATAAGAACTTCTAAAGAAATGCGCCATCTCTCACAAATTAATTGCCAGCGCAACCCACCTACATATCAGCTACGAGAAGAGCATTACTCATCACGAATTAATTCTCCCATTTGTAAACAAATCTACTCACTCGTACAGTCTTTTCTCCCGAATGCAGGCATCCACATACTGTTTTAGCATTCTTCTGTGAGTGTCACGAGTTTGACACACTCCGGTCACATAAAGCTGATGACTACTCGCTACTTTTCTTTGATCAAACAACTAATGGCGACTTTATTTTGTATTTGCTTCCCTTTCAATTAAGCACGATGCGCCATTTATTTGGGCAATGTCAAACCTTTTACTCAAGAATGTATATTCCCTCACGCGGAAGTTTGAAATGCCTGAGGCGCCCAAGTTTGTCTGTTAAGATGAAGAGAACAAGTGTATGTAAAGTATAACAATAATCTTTAGAATACTAGCTATTGTTATATTTCTTCTTCTTCCTTCTGCGTTCGTTTTGAAAAATACATTTGTGACACTGAGTCGTAGTTTACATCTGGACTGCGATACCTGCCTATTTCAGTTCAGCACATCCGAATTTCGGCACTGCATTTTTGTTTGCCATCCCTATTTGATCCCAAAACGTTTAGCCAGACAGCATGGTTGCAGTCTGTTTCCATGACCGACACTAAGAGGCGAAATAGAGTCTTGGTTAGTTATGGGCTCCTGACCCTGAAGCAAACAGCCAACCATGAGTCGCTGGCTGCTATCAGCTCATTCATTGCCCTTGTTTAATTTCGAATCTCCGAGAGAATTGCCAAACAGCTCAAGCATCAAACTGTTTTAAGAAATTAAAATATCTATTGATTACATATTCAATTTTGTTGATTTTAAAAGCATTCAATTGACACTCTACAAGAATAAATTTGGCAAACGAGATTGCAAAAACCACACAGACATCTCCCTTCAGAGTTCCGCAGTTAAGGCGTTTTCACATGTCCTACTAAAAAGCGACTCTTGAAAATTGCAGAATGTGTTCTTTCGGAATCACAATTTTTCTGAGCTGGGTGGTCAACAACGGACATGATTTTGACTATTCTGTAACTCCAACATAAATACAGAGGTTAGGAAAGACCCCTTTTTATCGTCTTCGTTGACCTCACAAAGGTGTTTTGCACAGTCTGCAGACCTGGATTCTACAAGGTTTTAGAGTACATTGGCTACCCTCCAAAACTTCTGAAACTCTTAGTCTCGTTCCATGGGGACATGAGAGCTAGAGTACATTTCGAGGTCAGTACATCTAACAGCAATGAGGTTAAGATTTTAGTCAAGCTCCAACCCTCTTTGGTATCTTCTTTGCATTCTTCTTGAACTATGCCTTCCGTGGTGCTTCGTGTGATGTTTTCGCTCGCACTTGATCTGATGAATATCTTTTTCACGCAGCTCGCTTGAGAGGCAAGACAAAAACAACACAGAACTTCTCCGAGATCTTTTCTTGGCCAGTGTCGCTGCCCTTGTGGCAGACAGTCAGTCTACCAAGCAGTCCATAATTAACAATATGGCCAATGCTTGTGATTTGTTCTCTCTAAGTGTTACGAAGACTAGTTCAAAGTCAAGGAACAACCTCCCTAACAAATATCACTTTAAATGACAATCTAATTGCGTAAACAATTCTGCTATTGTGGGGTCAAATGTCACAGCCAGCCTCTCACTTGATTAAGAATTCCACCCACAGACAGGAATGCAGCTACTACATTTGGCAGATTATCCAAAAGAGTATGAGAATATTATAAAGTAACAATACAAGCGAAAACGCCTTTCTGTATTGCTCCGATGCGTGGACCATTTAGTCGAGACACGAGACGAGACTCCACATCTTTCATCTTCGTTGTCTAGGCAAAATAATGAAAAAACGAGTGGCAAGACAAAACTACCGACACTGAGGTACAGCATCAAGCCATACTCCAATCCATTTTGGGGACACCCTGTAGCAGAAGACTGGCTGAGACATCTGAGAAGAATGGAAAACAACCGCATTTTCTAAGGAGAGGAGACCTGTAGGTAGACCAATGTTAAGAAACATAGATGTATGTTACACCTCTTTGAAATACTTTTCCATAAACTGTCAGAAGTGGGAGGAGATAGCTGACAATAGAATTGCATAGAAAACAACATTATGTAGAGGTGGAGACTTTCTATGAAACGCTAAAAAAAACGATGGAATCCAAGCGACAAAAGTAAATGTAGCCATATATCTAACACATGCACTCACTGTGGTAAAGTGTACCTGTCTGAAATCGGCAAGATCAGCCATGAAAAGAGCTGCCAAATGAGACTTTAACCCGCTTAACACCGTGTATAAAGACGAAAAGAGCTGCCAAATGAGACTTTAACCCGCTTAACACCGTGTATAAAGACGAAAAGAGCTGCCAAATGAGACTTTAACCCGCTTAACACCGTGTATAAAGACGAAAAGAGCTTGTATAAATTTACAATATGCCTGTGGTCCACACTACGAGAAGGAGTTGATTAGTTGTACAATATATTATAGTCCGTCTTTTAATCCATGAACAAGGTCCGAAACAATTTTCTACTAAACTGCATGTCAGATTGAAATGGTTTTTCGCATGCAGCCTGAGAATATCCATTACGTTAACAAAATGTATATAATTTAGTTCATAGATGTTAAGACATGTGCACATCGGCGAATTCTTTTGATCTTTTAGGAGCATTGCAAAGAAATGACATTGAATTACAAATGTTACAGTACGCAGCTGAATTTCTCAGCATTTTGTTCATAGGCGTATTACCTTAATGTCTTGATAGATCAATTGATTGTCTGTGTTGCCCTTTATGTAAATTCATAAAAATGGCACCAATGTGCAACAGTTAGTACAACAGTTCGGTCACCCTTAGACACACCCGCCCCCCCTTTTTCCCTCAAGGTTGTATCAACTGTTCAGCTACATTTATGTTGTGTAACGCATTTGAATATTGCATTGTATTTGTTGCAATTGTATGTACACCTAACTGTTTTGATAAACATACTCTAATTCATCCAAGTCTGCTAATCGGTATATCCACAAAAGATTATATTAATCATCCGAATCTGTCGATTCAAAGAGGTTGATAATTGTTACTGGCTGGACAAATTATAATCCATCTCGTTGCTAGTACTGTTTTTTCTTCCCGGCACATATGTTCAACATACTTCCTCCTGAACTGAATGTCTATTTTTGAAAGGTACCGATGGGTCAGCACTTCAACATCCCACATTTTAAATGTCCTGTTCTGTTCTGCAACTTGTCCTTTGACTTTAGCCCCCACAAGCTCTAATGTAAATTTTAGTTTCTGGAGAGTAACGTGATTTTTCGTCAACAGTTTCAATATTTCCCGTTTTATGACATCTCTGTCGAAATCGTCAAATTGCCTTTTCCTTCATTGCTTGACATGAATGCACTCTGGGTCATGTCAAATCCACCGGGAAAAGGATGATCTATCCAGACCAAACGACAATTGCGTTCGTTTCTCTTGATCATGAATATCGCAATATAAATGACCCATCTAAGAATCCCTGCGGAAGAACTGTTATAGTAAAACGGTAACCTTCTGCATTGTTATAAAAGGTACACTTCAAACTCATTTAGGAATTGAGATTAATGTAAGTTTTGAAAAAGCAACTAAATGCCACAATAATCACACCTCGATCTATTAATGTGTATTGATTGGCATGCTGCCAGTCTCAAGAGACAATTAACATCACGCTAGAGAGGGGGCAGATAGTTTGTGTTTGCCCTTGCTTTTGCCGCACACGTTTGGAGTCTACATGTTGACGCATCTTGTCTTCCCCTGCTTGCAGACCAACACAAAAGACCGACTCTAGTCAGGTCTGTCTTTGACAAGTTCCTCCCAGTTGCAGGTATTCATATCCAACGCCTTCAGGTCACGCTTGTAAATATATTTGTAGCAGAGAAGGATTCTACCTATTTTACGTTTTCCCGTGGACTGCTCTCAGTATAGGATATCTTTTTTGTATTTGTTTATCATCCATTCTGCACATGTAACCAAGCCATAGCTCCCCGCGCTGACGGAGGTTCGTAACTAAACTGGTAATTTTTTCACGGTCCAACACGTCGCTGTTAGTCACTCTGTCACTCCATGAAATTCAAAGTATGCGTCTCAGGCAGCGCATATGAAAAAGCACTTAGCCTTTTATCATGGGAAACATACAGTGTCCATGTTTCGCTGAAATAGAGCAGGGTACTAATAACACATGATCTGTACACATCAACCTTTGTGGAGATAGTCAGTATAATGTTATTCCACATTCTCTGTGAGAGCCTGGCAAGTGCTGATGAGGTTATTCCGAATCGCTTCTGCAGCTCCGCGTCAAATAAAAGGTTGTCGGTGATGATAGATCCGAGGTAGTTGAAGTGATTTACTTCCTCCAGATTTTTAACGTTTAAGACAATGTCTGGAGGATCTGCACCCTGGGCCATCACGTTTGTTTTTTGTATCCTGGTGGTGAGTCCAAACAGATCAAAAGATTTTGCCACCCTATTAATGAGGATTTGTCATTCAGCTTCCGTGTGGGCGACCAGGGCAGCATCGTCTGAGAAGAGCATATCCCGAATGATAGTCTCCCTTCTCTTACTTTTTGCTCGCAGTCTGTCAGATTGAATAGTCTCCCATCTGACCTAGTATGCAGAAAGATCCCTCAGTGGCAGTTCCAACGGCGTGTTTAAGAATGATGGCAAAGAAAATACCGAATAGAGTCGGAGCAAGGACACAACCTTGCTTAACTCCGCTGTTAATGTCGAAGGCCTCAGATTCCTGACCGTCATGCAGCACTGTACCTTTCATGTCCACATGAAAAGACCTAATCATGATCAGTAGTTTAAGTGGGCAGGCAACTGTAGACAATACTTTTAAAAGACCATCTCTTTTTACCAGGTCGAATGCTTTGGTGAGGTCGATGAAGACAAGAAAGAGTGGTCTGTGTTGCTCTCTGCATTTCTCTTGCAATTGTCTCAGTGAATGTTGAACATTTCTGCGCGAAAACCACACTGGGACGCCAGGTACACACTGTCGGCCAGCTTTCACAGCCTGCTCAGGTTGATGCGAGCATACACTTTGCCTACGATGATGTGGAGCGATATTGCCCTGTAATCTGTTGCAGTCTCCTCCGCCTCCCTTTTTCTTGTAAATGATAATTATGTTGGCGTCTCTCGTGTCCTGTAATACGGCCCCCTCGTTCCAACACTGGCGTATACGCCTATAACTATTAGATTGTTCCGCATGAATGATGTTTGCTGTTTTCCGCATTCGACAAAGTGTCTAATTGGTGCACGAGATAATCAGGAATCTATTATTTACTGAGCGTATTTTAAGGTCAAAACATATATTTTTAAAACAGCACGTCTGTGTACCATTAAAAATGTTAAAATTATGTCAAATTTACTGAGGCTGCTTTTAATTAGACTAATGAGTACATATTTCAAAATGCATCACAATTCTTAGAGAAAATAATATTTCCATAATGTGATGGATATTCTAAGACTGCATGCGAAAAATCATTTCGATCTAACATGCAGTTTAGTAGAAAATTGCTTCGGACTTGTTAATGGATTAAAAGACGGACTATACATCTGTTTCTAGCCAGTAATCCTGGTATTTATTCAGGCACAAGTAATGCCTGATGTCAAGTAGCCAAATGGTTAAACTCAATATGGTCTTTTGCCCTTAAGTACCAAAGAGTTTCACTCAGGCCATTTATCCGTCTCATTAATGGGGGTCCACGTGGGCGTTTAAAGTTCTAGATCCCGCTGAACACTGTTCATTACATTTTTTTTTAACAATACAATATCTACGGCGTCATCAAAAATGGTTCTAAGAAGTCGAACGTTTTTTGAGCTGTTCTTAACTCCATCGCTCTCTTAGCAGCCCGGAGCGTCTCCGTATCTCCTTCACCTCGAATTCTTAAAACATGGTTGGACTAAACTGACTGTTAACGGAATGAGCTCCTGCCTTGTTGTTTTTCATCTGTTGAAATATGTTGTTTGATACGATTGACGCTGAACCATCTTACAACTATCCTTAGTGAAATCTCACGATTTATTGTTGGGGATTTGTATAATCTTACAACTATCCTTAGTGAAATCTCACGATTTATTGTTGGGGATTTGTATTATCTGGACCTAAATAAATGTACTAATTCGTGTTGTTCGCAGTTCACCTCGTGGGAAATACGTGTTTAGTATTTATTATATTTTGTTCCTATTAATTCTACTGCCGCCGCGTTTGCTTCTATGACGTCATTTAGGTTTTGGACAGTCTCTACATACAATATACTGTATATATGTATATCTGTCTAGCATAAATCACAAGCTATTTCTGATGTCTTCATTTCTCGAGTTATCTTCATCATTTTCTTGTGAATTTAATTTGCATCGATATATATCGTGTTACTTGTATATAGACTTATCTTTAAAAGGCAACAAAGAGTTGGTATCTAACACATCTAAAATACTCAGTCACACACATTTCAACACAGTCTGCCTTCATGTTTGCATGATTTCCATTAGACCTCGCCATACTGATCCACCTCTCGCGTGACATTAAGAAGGCTGCTGGGACATTTTCCTCTTTTCTTTAACAGGCACGTCTTTCCATTTGACTTGTGAATCCATTTCGAAACAGAGGGCGTAAAGCTGACTTGAGTGTCATCTGCAGGGGGGAGAAGTTAACATACTTTCCATCAAATAGTCCACGTCAGCTTCCTATATTTTTTGTTCTGCTTTCTTGTTAACGCTTATTATCTTTCTTCGTTCATTTCTTGAATGTCTTTAAATTATTTCTATTGCTTGTATTTTCGAATACTTTAGTCTTTATTTGTTTACTTTCTTATTATTTTCTTCTAGGTTGTCTTTCTTCGTTAATTTTTCTACACCTTTCATTTCTTAAATTTCATCTTTCACTTCATATCGTTCTTTTTGTATTTCTTGTTCTTCGTCTTCCACTGATCATATTTTGTTTTTACTTTTTAACTGTCTTGTATTTGTCGCTTCTTTCTACATCTACTTTTTCTTCTTCCACAATTTCCTATTATGTGTCATCCGTGTCTTATCTTTTTCATTCTCTAGCTAAAAGAAATATCGTCCACTTTTTATTACACTAATTGTGTCATTGATAATCCGTCTTCTGACATTTCTTTTATTATTGTATTATTCGCTTTTTATTTTTTCCTCGTGTTCTGCCTCTTTATCTTTATTTCATAGCAATCATATTCTGGTTTGTATCTTTCTTCTTTCACTTCTATCCTCCTATTTCTTTTTCTTCTTCAACTTAGGTGCATCTTCTTTTATGTTTATCCTCCCTCGAAGTACTTGTATCATCTTTTTTATTTAACTGTTTAATATTCTCATTTCACGTATGTATTTCTTTTTTCAATTCGCACCTATCTTCTTGTTGTCATGTAATTTTAGATTTCCTCTATTATAGTTCTCCGTGCACTGCCGTCTTTATACCTCCGTTCATTTTAATATCTTATCACTCATATCTTCCAACCTTCTCCCAAATTTTGTTTTAAACGGGACAGATCAGCTTACACACAGCATGATAATCAGATCTTCAGACAGAACACTAAACAGACTCTCTATCGTCATTTCACTTGAGTGGATATGGAGCTGGTGCATGATTTGTCAACGATTCTTAAAATGGCAACATCCTCTCGAGACAACAAGTGGGTTTTGCTGGATTGAAAGCCCAAGAATAAACGCGTGTCATAGACACACACGAAAAAAGCAAGCATGTAAGTACAAAGTGCAAACGAAACAAACTTATGCAAAAAACCAACGTTTATGACAAATTAAAACAAACGAAATAAACTTATGCAGAAAAGAAAGTGTATGACAAATTAAAACAAACGAAACAAATTTATGTAGAAAACAAAGTTTATGACAAATTAGAATAAACGAAACAAACTTATGTAGAAAACAAAACTCATGGCAAATTAGAACAAATGAAACAAACTTATGTAGAAAACAATGTCTATGACAAATTAGAACAACCGGAGCCGCGTAGCGCAGTTGTTAGCGCACTGGCTTCGCATCTGAGTGGTCCTGGGTTTATTCCCCAGTTGAGGCGGTAATGTTTTTTCAGACCGCAATGGATCCCGGGTCGACCCAGCCTTAAATGGGTACCGGTTCAGTCCGGTAAGTAAAAGCAGCGAGGGAGAGGAGATGGCTACCGCCCTCATATAGCCGAGCCTTTGAAATGTGAGATCGCTAACACTTCACACAGCTACGACAGTAATGCTATGAGTTACTTTACTTGATTTTACTTTAGAACAAACGAAACAAGCTTATGTAGAAAACAAATGCTATGACAAATTCATAAGAAGATATCCATTTTAAAATATTCTACAAAATATATCTATAAACATTGGAGAGTGGTTAGGGCGTTCATTTATCTCTGCAATCAGACCAGATTCGATTCCTGGTTTCGATACGCTCCAGTATACGAGACTGAGTTAATTCTTGTCTTTAGTTTAGTTGAAGAATCAAAGTCATTGCACACTGTCTTAACCCACAAGTGCTCCTTTCTCCATTTTGTTGGAGAAGCTCAGCCCAATGCACGAACTCCGTAGCACCAGAGAAGCTCAGCCCAATGCACGAACTCCGTAGTACCAGAGAAGCTCAGCCCAATGCACGAACTCCGTAGCACCAGAGAAGCTCAGCCCAATGCACGAACTCCTTAGCACCAGAGAAGCTCAGCCCAATGCACGAACTCCGTAGCACCAGCGAGTTTCCCGTAATAGATTGTTAGACTTTTAACATAATTTTGAATTTTTCTCCGGCAGCGGCAGTTAATCCAAGTCTTTTTAATTTCCAATTGCCGAGGTACTTTAGCGTGCATGGCACAGCAGACTGGCGTCAGATCTATACTACCGAGAGATCGAAGGAAATACTAGAAAGCCGACCAGAAAAAATCCGGGTCTCTAACGTGGTTTGGCTTGGCTTGTCTTCGTTCATTCTTAATCTCCCACAACCAAAGACTGAAAGGGCTTAAGTAGCAAAATATAGTCCAGAGAACGAAATGCGTTGTGTCGTAGTTCACACCTTGACTGCGATATTTTCACCTTTCGGTCCAACACATCCCACTTCAGCAAGCATTTTTTGAGTACCGGGTTAGCATTCCCTCTTCGATCCCTTCTCCTTAGCCAGTCTGCCCTGCTGCAGCCTGTTATCCAGGATCACCGCGTGGAGGTGAAGAAGGGTTTTGACAGCTTTGGTTCGCTGGCCCTGGTACTAGCAGACAGCTATCAGTCGCTGACCACTGCAGCTCATGCGCTGCTCAGCATCTTGATCCCTAACGTGATTTGAACCCGCGACCTCCATCACCTGAAGCCGAAGTCTGCACCTCTAGACCAGTCAGTCTAACAATTTTGGAAGGTAATGCATCGTCGATGATTAGTCACTCTAGCTCATAAAAAGCTAAGACCTAGTACAATGAATTATCTCAAGACCCTTACTGATAGACTATAATTGCTAGTTCGTCAAGAACATTGTGCCTGACAATATCCCTGTGACAAAAATACGTATAAAACTGATAGGCTATACATTTATATTTGAAACAGCAGTCACTATAAAATAATCCATTGTCAACAGTTTGTCCATCACAAGTGATGAAGACCACTCTCTTTGTTCAGCCGTGTGGACAGTCGTATCTCTTGCTGTGTCCGCTGAAATAGGTGACTTGCGCGGAGATTTGGATTACAGTGAGGAAGAAACTGCGCCTTTTGTCAACCTCACAGAGCCTAACCTACCTTTTGCCAGTGGCAAGACATTCATCGAGACGACTGGAGATAGCATAGGATGCAGATTTTGCCTCAGGGTTACCACCGAAGCCTTTCCGTAAACATGTAACCCGCAGGGTAGAAAGGTGGGAAGGCATCTAACGCAGTTTGTCGTGCCTTTTTCGATAACCACAAGAGGTCGTATGGACAACACTCAGCGTGTGAGTGAGTCTGGCATCTCTCCCCAGCTGTATTCAGTTCATCATAGTAGCATCTAAAATTCCCACACGCCATATTCGTGAAGGTGAACCGGCAGAACCAACCCGTGAGACACGACACAGGTATAACTAGTTTAAGCGTAGCGCCATTCAGCCGGCGTCCAGACCAGGATAAACGGATGGAAGAAATCACAAAAAAGAACGAAATAACAAGTCCAGACGGAAAACAACTCCCCGTATCCGTGAACACAAGTGTAAGTCGTCGACTAGTGTGAATTCCAGGCAAATCCGTGGTCTGGCGGCATCCATAATGATCCAAAACAGTAGAGAAATGTAGACTCGCAGCCAGTTACGGCGCCATCTTTGTCAACAACACAATAAGAAAAGCACTTTTTTTTTTTTAATTTGTGGATTGGAAAAATACTTAGAAAATGTCAACACCTAGACACTTTTCATTAACAACAGTACATAGAAAATATTCAGTAAGAAAAGTACAAAGAAAATACCCAGTAAGTAAAGTACATAGAAAAAAGCCGAGAAGAAATTAAACTGATAATAAATAAAGTAACTAGAAAACAAGTCAGATAGAAAATACATATGAAATATTCCAATTAGAAAAATAAATAGAAAAGCGTCCAGTAAGATAAGTGAATTTAAAATATATTGATAAAACATTGCAATTTTAAAAAATGCAGACGAAATAGACTTTCTCAGAAAAAGACAAGAAAAATAGAGATGTAAAAGAAAATTTAATATCAGTTTAATATCACAATATGAAAACAACGTATGATAACATAGTAGGATAAAACAGCATGATAACAACAGTACATCTCCAAGTTATTATATTTCTGATGAAATGTATCCCCTTAACTATAGGTTATCTACTCAATCAGTACTTTGACACAGTCTACACAAAAGAGGACTGCTCCAAGATCCCAGAGCCTATAGATATTTTTAAAAGAGACACGGATACAGCGGGATTGAGATCAATCTGTATTTACAGAGGAAATGGTTTTTTTTTAAATGGAGGGGTTGAAAGTGGATAAATGTCCAGGTCAAGATGGTATTCAACAAAGTAGCTGTTTGACATTAGAGACCAACTAGCAAAACCATTGACCATATTATGTTCTCAATCACTTGCAAAAGGGATTGTTCTACTTGATTCGAAAGATGCAGGAGTAATTCACCTTTTCAAAAAAGGAAAATCAGATCCAGCAAATTATAGATCTGTGAGCTAGTTTTTTTTGTTGTTTTTTTTTGCGTTGGCCTTATTTCTCCATTCCACAAGGCGGTCACTGTGGTTTTTATTTTGCGCCTGTCGGCCCAGTGCATCCGACTTCAGCAAGCATTTTATGTAAGAGTCTGCTTCCTCCTGCATTTTCTAAGGGTTTTTTTCCCCGGGGTAACGGCCGATTTTATGATGGGGATCGAAACCAGCACCTTCAGATTGTGAGCCGTGCCACGTAACCACTAGGCCACGCCGTCCCGTAGACCTGTGAGTTTAACGAGCAGAGTCAATTATCAAAGAAAACATTGTAATGCATTTAGACAAGTTTAATCTAATCATAAATAGTCAGCATGGGCTTACTAGAGGGAGATCATGCTTAACAAATCTAATCGAATTCACGGAGGAGGTTATTAAAATGATAGATAAAGGGGAGCTAGTGGACGTTATTTATCTAGATTTTGCAAAGGCCTTTGATAAAGTACCTCATCAAAAATTATTAAGAAAGTTAAAATCACATGGAATAGGTGGGGAAGTTGCCAAATGGATTGAAAATTGGTTAACGGGAAGAAGGCAGAGGGTGGGCATAAATAAGGAGTACTCTGAGTGGTGTGAAGTAAAAAGTGGAGTGCCACAGAGCTCGGTTTTCGGACCAATTTTGTTCTTGATAAATACATAAACGATTTGATCATTGATGTTTGCATGATTGCATGATCGAATTTCAAGCGTCGCAGTGATTAGTCCTATCAGAAGTACGAGATATTATGAGGCTCCCTGTATACATTGTAAAAGAACCACTGGCAGTTGAAAATTAGAAGATATACTATTAGTCCTTGTCCTACAAAAATTCTATAGGTCACAAAATGCCTATCAAATCTTGTGGTAGTGCTTGAAGGCCAGAATGAGACTGCTACTCAATCATTCAAAGACACAATAGCTCAATGACGTGTTTATCAGCACACTCGATTGCATGTACATACACCCCATCAGTAGAATCGAATGATTAAGTGAAGTGGACACTGCAAGCCTCCCCATGTATCTTATTTGTGTTGTTTATTATTTTATATTTCAATTTAACTTCACCTAACATTTAATCGGAGTTTTCATTTTTGCTTTGACTCTACTGTTTCAGTTTTGCTTTGACTCTACTGTTTCTGTTTGCTTTGACTCTACTGTTTCAGTTTTGCTTTGACTCTACTGTTTCTGTTTTGGGTACTTACACTTAGTTCTTCCTTTTCACTTCATTCAGCTTGCTTATTGTGTTAATCAACTTGTCTATTGTGTTAATCAGTTAGCTTATCGTGTTAATCAGCTTGTTTATTGTGTTAAACAGCTTGTTTATTGTGGTAATCACCTTGCTTGGGTTAATCAGCTTGTTCATTTTAGCTCTAACAGTTATATCAGCTGTATGTAAGTTGTTAATAATATGTCTTCTAATTTTTGTTCTGTAGCAGATATCCATCTTCTTCTTCTTGTCCTCTAACAATTTTTTTTAAACCTCTTATTCTGCATAAATAACGAAATCTGGTGAAAGTGCATAATCCTAGACTTACTCCACTAATGATATTATTAGACCTGATAATATCATTATCCGTTCCAACTCTTGAGCCATCTTTTGCCAAAATATATTTTATCATATCATCATGTCGCATGTTCTGTGCAGAACGTCGCTCCCATCACAGCCCGTCTAAAAGAAACTTGATCTCTTGCCAAATCTCCAGCCTGCTCCAGAGTCATGCCCAAGCATTCCATGACATCTTTTTGCCATGGCCTTCTTGGTCTGCCTATAGAGGCACTTACCGGCACGATACCTTTCATTACCATTCTCTTGAGACCGATGTGTCTTTTAATGTGGCCAAAGTATTTTATTTTTATGTTCATCATAACATTTATGAACCAGTATTCCTCTATGCCTTACTTTCTCCTTTTTATCTCAATGACTTTTGTCACATTTATGATCAAACGTCGAAGTTTACTTTAGATCAGATCAAATGTCTCAGTTGTTGCTATAGTTCGGATCAAATGCCTCAGTTGCTGCTTTAGTTCGAATCAAATGTCTCAGTTGCTGCTTTAGTTTGGATCAAATGTCTCAGTTGCTGCTTTAGTTTGGATCAAATGTCTCAGTTGCTGCTTTAGTTTGGATCAAATGTCTCAGTTGCTGCTTTAGTTCGGATCAAATGTCTCAGTTGCTGATTTAGTTTGGATCAAATGTCTCAGTTGCTGCTTTAGCTCGGATCAAATGTCTCAGTTGCTGCTTTAGTTTGGATCAAATCTTAATGTTTTCTGTAATTCTAAATACAAAATTTAAATTTAAAAAAAATAATTTTAACAGAATATATAGGTGTTGACATATATACGAAGCATGTTCAAATGAAACCGAACCTAACTGCACCACATGAACATACGTACGATGCGCAAGATAACGTCTAATTTTTATGTAAACACATACTAACGGTCAAGTTTGCAAAATTGTATTATTCTCTGACTCATAGTTTCCTCGGCAGACCGTTGAAAACATGGCGGGTGTTATACGGAATCCGTCCAGTTGATCATCGAGTGGTGATTCGATTTATAACAGCTGAAGAATGTCGACCAGTTGACATTCATCGCATAATGCAGGCAGTGTATGGTGACAAAAGTGTGTCGAAGACAATAACGAAGAACTGGTCAACGAAGTTTAAAGAAGTACGCCAGTTAACGAAAGAACTTCCAAGACCAGGTCAGGCGCTTATTGTTGGATCAGAAGATGCCATCGCTAAAATAAATGGATCAATTCAGGTGGAGCGTCGCCGGAGCTTACATTCGCCGCTATTTTGTCACCATACACTGCCGACATTCTGCTATGAATGTCAACTGGTCGACATCCTTCAGCTGTTAGAAACCCAATCACCACTCGCTGATCAACTTTGGACGGATTCCGTATCACACCCGCCATGTTTTCAGTGATCTGCTGATGAAGCTATGAGTCGGAGGATAATGAAATGTTGCAGACTTGACTTTTGGTTTGTATTGTTTACATCAGAAGGGACGTCATCATGCGCATTATACGTATGTTCATTTTGTGCAGTTAGGTCCGGTTTCATTTGAACACGCCACGTATTTGATTAAAAATCAATATTTCCTGTGTATCCAAATTTGACGTTTTAGTTGAGGTCTCTGTTCAAATGTCGACGCTTTTCTAATTTTCTGATCAAATTATACATTTTTATAAATTTAACGTCAAATATTTATATTGTGTCCAATTATTATCAAAATGTATGAAAACAAATAAAAACGGCAAGCACAATCAATCGAATATCAGAAGACCATATGATAAAACAAGTGCAATATTTTGTAAACGACACAAGTAAGTGTGAGGCTCGACACTGTTTTCTCGTGGAAGTCTCTCAGCATTATCTAACCAGATGGGTGACGCTAGATCAGGCATTAAACACACAAATATGTTACCACCACTGGTCGACTGTTGCAATATTTCGTTTTCTGGGCCTGGTATTTTTTTTTAACTTCTGGTCTCGATCTAGAGAAGGACAGTAGACTGTCATATAATTAATTCCTTTCTTTTCAGTTATTGCCCATCGCGAGGCGATGATGGCCACAACACCAGACGGTTTTGTCTTAATAATATGATGTGCGCTGTATTTAGATTAAAGAGAGGAAGAATATGCGCTGGTCATTGATCTCACTCTTATCCCAAGTTTCCTTGGATCAGTGGCAAGACTATTGGTCGAGACGACTGGAGGTAACTCGGGATAATTACTTTCAATGGAAGCGGGACAGTACATAATTACATTCAATAAAAGTGGGGCCTCAAAGAACTCGATTCATTGGAAGTGGGACCCCACATAACTACATTCAATAAATTGTGGCCTCAAATAGCTACATTCAGCTGATGTGGGACGGCGTATAATTACATTCAACTTAAGTAGGACCGAATATAACTACAATCAACTTAAGTAGGACCGAATATAACTACATTCAACTTAAGTAGGACCGAATATAACTACATTCAACTTAAGTAGGACCGAATATAACTACATTCAACTTAAGTAGGACCGAATATAACTACATTCAATGGGTGTAGGACTTCATATTATTATTTTGAATTGAACTTCTGAGAACCTCATTTGATAACGGTGAGACTATGTTTAGACGCATAACTTGAGAGTGAGACCGCACGTAACAACACGCCATAGGACCTTAGGACTGCAGTCAATAGAAGTGAGACCACACCAAACAACACGCCATAGGACCTTAGAACTGCAGTCAATAGAAGTGAGACCACACATAACAACACGCCATAGGACCTTAGGACTGCAGTCAATAGAAGTGAGACCGCACATAACAACACGCCATAGGACCTTAGGACTGCAGTCAATAGAAGTGAGACCACACCAAACAACACGCCATAGGACCTTAGGACTGCAGTCAATAGAAGTGGACCCGCACATAACAACACGCCATAGGACCTTAGGACTGCAGTCAATAGAAGTGAGACCGCACATAACATCACACCATAGGACCTTAGAACTGCAGTCAATAGAAGTGAGACCGCACATAACAACACGCCATAGGACCTTACGACTGCAGTCAATAGAAGTGAGACCGCACATAACAACACGCCATAAGACCTTAGGACTGCAGTCAATAGAAGTGAGACCACACCAAACAACACGCCATAGGACCTGAGGACTGCAGTCAATAGAAGTGAACCCGCACATAACAATACGCCATAGGACCTTAGGACTGCAGTCAATAGAAGTGAGACCGCACATAACATCACGTCATAGGACCTTAGGACTGCAGTCAATAGAAGTGAGACCGCACATAACATCACGCCATAGTACCTGAGGACTGCAGTCAATAGAAGTGAGACCGCACATAACATCACGCCATAGGACCTTAGGCCTGCAGTCAATAGAAGTGAGACGGCACATAACAACATGCTATATGACCTTAGAACTGCAGTCAATAGAAGTCGGACATCATGGGACCTTAGACCTACAAGCAATAGAAGTGAGTTCACACATAACAACATGCCATGGGACCTTAGACCTACGGTCAATAAAAGTGAGACCGCACATAACAACATGCCATAGGACATGTTAGACCAACAGTCAATAGAAGTAGGACAGTACATAACTCCACTTAATGGATGTTGGAGCCTACATAACTACTTCATCATCATGTAGCATGTCCTTTATTGAACGTCGCTCCCATCATAGCCTTTGTGGAAAAACAAACTCTTTCCATTGCCAAAACTCCAGCCTCGGCCTGCCATACTTATGCATGTCTGGATATCTTGGTACCATCGTCTTCTCGTTCTACCCCTGCCTCTTTTATATAACTACAATGAATGGAATTTGCACCACACATAACTACATCGAACAGAATTGGGACGTTCCTTAACTACGCAGAATAGAACTCTTATCTCAAATAGATAGGTTCATAACGAACTGATAACATCAAATAACAAGCCACCAAATCTAAAGTCCAGTCGTAAAAAAGGACCAGAAAAGCCAGATTGGCTAGACTAAAAATGGTTATGAAGTAAAGCCGCGCTTGAAGGAATATCTTCTTGTCTCCTCCAACTAAACGTCATTTTCAAACTCATCGATCTGTTCATCTCTTTCGACCCGTTGCCAAGCACTTCCCCCGGAGCCTTTAATTCCCATTGGCGGGCCGTAATCACAGGCTCTCGATGCTCGGTTCGAGAACTGCCTAATTTTCCCTGATCGGAGCAATGAGGCTTATATAGAGACACCATTTTGTCCACCTTATTGACTCCCGTCAAAAATTGAGGGGTCCTGGACGCATGCGGTTATGTGGATCTTTTCGATAAAGAAGTCTTCTAACGATCAGAGTGCCTCATTTGGCGAATTATCCGCCTAGAGTTGTACCTATACCATACCATTCTATAATTTGCTCTACTATACTATTCTATACTACACTACACTACACTACACTACACTACACTACACTACACTATGCTATACTATTATATACCTGTTTCCACAAATGTCTTAAATTATACTTTTTCTTCTACATGTACTTGCATTACTGAAGCACTTCGTTGATGGAAAAAAAGGCGCTTTTCCCTTAAGACGCCAATGTACATACAATATTTGTATTTTACAATGGCTGTAGTGCTATTTTTCGTCTTCAGCGTTCGTGTAAGCAAGAACGTCGAGGCCGTGTGTTATAGTTTACAACATAGCAGCAATATAAGCGCCTTTCCGTCCGACACATTTGGTTACATGTAACTTTTTGGGGTACGAATTTGCCTTCCCACTGCTTTTCTTATTCTCTTAACCAGACTACACTGGTGCAGTCTGTATCTAAAAATGTTTCACCAGACACTGACTACTCTTCGTTTCCACCTTCTTCAGTATGTTTCACCGGACTTTGATTACTCCTACCTGCCACCTTGATCTGTATGTTTCCCCTGACCCTGATTACTCCTACCTGCCACCTTGATCTGTATGTGTCACCTGACCCTAACTACTCTTCACTCCCACCTTGATCAGTATATTTGACTTGTCCCTGATTACTACTTCCTCCCGCCTTGACCTGTATATTTCCCCTGACCCTGATTACGTCTTCCTCCCACCTTGACCTGTATATTTGACTTGACCATGACTACTGCTCCCTATCACCTTGACCTGTATATTAAGTCAAATCTCACGATTTATTGTTGGGGATTTGTATAATCCTACAACTATCCTTAGTGAAATCTCACGATTTATTGTTGGGGATTTGTATTATCTGGACCTAAATAAATGTACTAATTCGTGTTGTTCGCAGTTCACCTCGTGGGAAATACGTGTTTAGTATTTATTATATTTTGTTCCTATTAATTCTACTGCCGCCGCGTTTGCTTCTATGAAGTCATTTAGGTTTTGGACAGTCTCTACATACAATATACTGTATATTTATATCTGTCTAGCATAAATCACACGCTATTTCTGATGTCTTCATTTCTCGAGTTATCTTCATCATTTTCTTGTGAATTTAATTTGCATCGATATATATCGTGTTACTTGTATATAGACTTATCTTTAAAAGGCAACAAAGAGTTGGTATCTAACACATCTAAAATACTCAGTCACACACATTTCAACACAGTCTGCCTTCATGTTTGCATGATTTCCATTAGACCTCGCCATACTGATCCACCTCTCACTACTCCTCCCTCTCACCTTGATCTGTATATTTGACTTGACCCTGACTACTCCTCCCTCCCACCTTGATCTGTATATTTGACTTGACCCTGATTACTCTTGTCTCCCATTGTCAGTTATATTTATGTTATTTTCTTAACTATCCATTTGTGCCGATCTACATAATTGTTAGCAAACTAAAAAAATCTCACAATACGCTACTATCATGGGGGCCCATGCATGCCATCTTTACGACGCCTAGGGATATAAAAAAATCCCCTGAAACCTACTACTAAAATACATCACCAAATGCCAAGACCTCAACTCGAGTAATTACGAAGAACAACAACAATATCATTTGCACTTTATCTCCACAAAACTCCAGCTGATTTAGTTGTGATGATGGCGTGTGCTTTATGGACATCGTAAGCTTCTTTCTTTATGAGATCTATAGGTCTGTTATCTTTTAGCTCCCATACCTTTTCAGAGACAAAACATTGACACACCGAAAATAAATATATCGTGTGTCGGTGATAAATCGTTTTTATCAAAACTGGGGAACAAAGCGTAAACAGGGTCAGGTGAAACATGCTGAACCAGACCCCCACCCCACGTCCCTTTTCGAGCCCATGAGAAACGGGCTGTGTCGCAGTCTAGCCGATGAAGTGGGTATCGATACTGTAATAGAGAAGCAAGGCGCAGTGAAAGGGCCTAATGAAGCGAGTGGTTCATAGCTGACTTATTGCATTAGGATCGGCTAATCAGAGCTGATCACGACACTATTTCGGCTGCAAATGGCGATCCTAGAAATAGACTGCACACGTGCAGCCTGACTGAGAGAATGGGGATCGAAGATTGAAGTCAAACTCGGTGTCAAAAATACCGTACTGCGACTGGAGTGTCGGCATCTTTCGTAGTCTTGCTGTAAACGTCTTTTTGACAAACAAAGAAGTTGATGCACTGTGGTACCCGTAGTGGTGAGCTTACTGAGGAGCATCGTATTGCACTACAGCCAAGCGAACCCTGATCCACTTTGCTGTAAACCACTACCAAAGAAACGCCAAGAGCTAACTCAACGTGAGTAGATTCGAACAAAAACAAAAACAACACGAACAGCAACAAAAACAATCGAAGCTATGTGAACAAATAGTCTAACAGACGTCTCTATCAATATTATCCTGTGTTCTGCTGTGTACGGATATCAGTATGTGTGTGTTCTTCCACGGCCAGAAAGGGGAATGGAGACTTACGTCTGGTCAGACAAAATATTACTGATCAGACTATTTTATTCATGGTCAGAAAATACTGGTCTAGATACTATTTCACTTTCAAACAGTTATCTCTGAAAACAGGCTGTTTCATGGTAATTTGGCAAACGAAGTGGTGATCGGCATTGTGATCCCCATAGTGGTGAGCTTTGGTTGGAGCCTTTCGTTTAGCCTAGAGCCTAGAGGGTCTCGGTTAACCTTCTCAATTACAAATCGGGATGTGAAGAGAGCTACTGTAACCCGCCACCGAAGACAAACGTAAAGAATATCTACCTCAAATCTTCGTCACATGTTTATCTTCTGTATTGCTGCATTTGATTGTTGAAATGAGGTCGATCTTACGGGTAGTTGAACCTGATTTTTATATTATCTCTATCGCCACGTCTTAAGATGAACTATTTGTCTGTTTTCATGAGGGTTCTCTATGATACCACAGCCAGGGATCAAGATGCTGAGCAGCGCATGAGCTGCAGTGGTCAGCGACCCATAGCTGACTGCTAGCGTCAGGGCCAGCGAACCAGAGCTGCCAAGACCCTTATACACCTCCACGCGGTGATCCTGGATAACATGCTGCACCAGGGCAGACTGGCTAAGGAGAAGGGATCGAAGAGGAAATGCTAACCTGGTACTCAAAAAATGCTTGCTGAAGTCGGATGTGTTGGACCGAAAGGTGCAAATTTCGCAGTCAAGCTGTAAACTACGACACACCGCATTCCATTCTCTGGACTACATTCTGCTACTTAAGCCTTTTTCAGGGTTTGGTAGCGGGAGATTGAGAACGAACAAAGCCAAAGCCATACCACAGCCCCACCAAAAACATGTTGAAAATGTCGGCTAACAGTACTTTACCATTAAAGGATGAAGACTCTCCAAATCGCAACATAGGACATCACTCTATTCCCACAGCCAAGAAACCGGTTGAGTGTAGAGTTTCATTCTCCATTTAAAAAAAAGGTATTTTTTTAAAATGCAATTCATTATATCAGAATAAAAGTGTGAATTCGTTTTTACAGGACAGACAAATAAGAAGAAGAAGAAGAAGAAGAACAAGAAGACGAAGAAGAAAAAGAAGAAGAATAAGAAGAAAAAGAAGAACAAGATGATGATGGAAAAGATGAAAACAGGCAGAAAGAAAGAAAGAAAGAAAAAAAGAGAAAGAAAGAAAGAAAAAAAGAAAGAACGAAAGAAAGAAAGAAAGAAAAAAAGAAACGAACAATTGAAAGGAAGAAAATAAAGAAAAAATAGAAAGAAAGAAAAAAAGATAGAAAGAAAGAAAAAGAAAGATTATCTACATTATTGATTGACTTATTTGTCGAAATTCAATCTGTATTGAAGTATGTTCTAATTATCTGTCGTTTCAGATTTGCCAAATATATTTTCCACCTGGAAACTGTGACTCTACTCACCTAACTCTGCTCATCTAACTTCCTCGTCGCTATGGCAACAACAGCGTCAGTAAATGACAGTTTGGACAGAGCGACATCAAGTATAACTAGCGTCATGTTTGACGTATCGGCCTCGTCATTTGTCAGCAACATCACAACAATGACCTCTGCCATCGCCGATAACATAACATCTATATTCACTAACGACTCGTTAGATGAAAACATGCGGAATACGTCGCTTACTTGTCTGTTCAATACTACGATCAATACATCCGCTGATGAGGACATATCTAGCAACACAACCAGCTTCAATGCACACGACCTGCCTCACTCTCTATGGCTGACGATTATCCTTGGATTTCTAGCCAGTATTATTAGCCTAGTTACTATCCTCGGTAACATTACCGTTTTACTGGCCTTCGGACTTGAGCGAACTATACGACAGCCCACCAATTACTTCCTGGCCTCCTTGGCTGTGTCAGACTTACTGATAGGTACCTTCTCAATGCCACTGTATACTCAGTACTTGCTATGGGGCTCGTGGGCATTAGGCCCTTGGCTGTGTGACCTATGGCTGTCCCTAGACTGGACAGTCTGCTTGACATCTCAATACACAGTGTTTCTTATAACCATGGACCGTTTCCTCAGCGTGAAGATCCCGGCAAAGTACCGGAACTGGCGCTCTGAGAAAAGGGTCTTAGTTATGATATCCGTGACGTGGATTCTTCCAGCTATGGTGTTCTTCACATCCATCATCGGCTGGCAGTATTTTGTGGGAAAGAGAACAGTGAAACCTGAGAACTGTGAGGTTCAGTTCATGGAGGACACTATGTTCACCTTTCTTCTCACTATTGGATACTACTGGATAACGCTAGCTATCATGTGTATTCTGTATGGGGGGATCTATAAAGTGGCATTGGACTTGCAAAGGAAGTCGGACGCGAAACATAAAAAGATGCAATCTACAATGGAATTAGCTGGGGACAACACAAATGCTGCTATTCGAAATTTTGCGACGGATGGGGAAGGAGGTAGCATGAACAGTAGTGGAGGTGGGAATAGTAATGTTCATCACCAGCCACAAAATAACAGCAAGGACAAGAAAAATAACAACAGGAAGTCCGTAAAGACCGTGCTGACATGCCCGATAGGAGGACAGACTGTCAACACGACCAGCTTCAGCAAAGACAAAGAGGTGGATAAGGATGATGAGCGATCCAGCAGCCCGGCGTTTGGGTCGGACGAAGAAAACAGCAGTAGTGGAGGTGCAGTAGGCTCCGGAAAGGCACCTGTAAATGCAGGCATTGGCTCTATCAAACCGAATCAATCATGTGGCCTAGTAAACAGCATACTCTGTGTCAACACGGGCGGCTTAGTTCGCTCTCTGCACGGGGATCTGTTCTTCACAGCTTCTCAAGACCGACAAGAGGGTCAGAACCTACTCCAGCCTCCTCCACCGTACAGCAAACATGACGCCAGGTCTGCCAGTGACACAGGCTCTGACATAGAAGGGAGTCACCAGCAAGAGTTTGACAGCGTATATTCTTCATCGGCATCCGACAGGTTAGAAAAGCAAACTACACCACTTCTGCCAAATGAGATTAACAAAGGTTGTCGTTTTATCGATGAGAAAAGCTTTATGGCTACTTTGAGCTCAGAGAATGCTGCTCTGTTGCCGGTTATTTCTGGGGAGTCCGAGCTAGAGGACTCTGACGTAGCTGATCTCAACGCTTCATCCCCAATCTGGAAGCGTCGTTCCTCTCTCCCTCCGCTTGCCTCTGATGTTTTTGACCTTGACGATGAAGTCAGCGATTGTTTCATGACCACAGAGGTCACTACCTTCACGGAACTACCTACAACTTGTATGACACATTTGGCCAGCTGCAACAAGTGCAGCACCGAACAACGTCCTCGCACTGACACTGTCAACACAATCACATCGACCACCATAGCAGCCGACACCGGTACAGACGACAGCAGCGGAAATAAATCTAGTCAAGCCACGGTTATCGGAAACGCTGCAGGTCACGGCAGTAACAGCAACTGTGTCAATGCTCCACCATCGGAAACCAACACAAACGAAGACAGTTCTCGCTCAGATACTCACTGCTTGGCTGCCGTTCGACGCCGTCGCAACAAAGATACAAGAATCCACTCCTTCGTCAAATCCGTTCGCTCCAGAAACAGTAGGCGGCGCAACCGACGTGAGAGAAAATCAAAGTCCGAGAACAGAGCCCGGAAAGCGTTAAGAACTATATCCTTCATTTTAGGGGCCTTTGTTTTGTGCTGGACCCCCTACCATATAGCGATAATGGTCATTGCGCTATGCACGGATTGTGTCAACACTGGCCTGTATTCATTCGCGTACTGGATGTGTTACTTAAACAGTCCCATTAATCCTTTTTGTTATGCATTCGCCAATGCTCAGTTCAAGAGAACTTTCCTGCGAATTATGAGATTTGATTGGCATAGAACATGATGCTTTCCACGAATATATTTGAAGTTAGACGCGCATCCATATTAGCCTAATTGTTTTTGTAAACAGATATCAAAGCTCATTCGGACTGAATTAATGTCTGGCTATAATGCCATTCAGAAACTCGATGTATCTATTTATAAATGTTGACATCTGACAATCCGACGTTTTCATAGAACTCGTATTAATTGTATTTGTTATGTTATTTTGTGTTTGTGTTTCCATGGGAGCAGAACGAATGTCTGACTGAGTTGTCATTTATCTAACTAGTTATCGTTTCTCTAACATTGTCATTTCTCTGACATGCATAATTGATCTAACATGCATCATTTGTCTGACATGCATCATTGGTCTGACATGCACCATTGGTCTGACATGAATCATTTGTCTGACATGCATCACTTATCTGATTTGGATATTATTTGCCTGACTTTGTTATAATTTATCTCACTTAATCATGTATCTGACTCAGGTATCCCGTATCTGACAGGTATCATTTATCTGACTTTGTTATTATTGGGTTACTTTGTTATCATTGTCTGACTATGTTTTCATTTATCTGATTTAGCTCTTATTTACCTGGCTTAATTTTCGCTTACCTCACTATGATTTATCCGATTTTGTTATTTTTTTTTCTGATTTTGTTACCTTTTATATGTACTAGAAAGTGACCATAACAATTTTGTTTCTTACACTTTGTTCCAATTGTATTCAAAGCCTTTGGCTGTAGCGGCTGGTTTAAAGACTTCGGTAAATTGCACATTTTAGAAGGACATCGCATTGAGATTACATCACTGTACTGAGGATTCTGTGTGATATCAATTGATTGACGTTACTATTAAATATAAACGTGTATTATTCCTGTACCATTTACTAAAAAAAACTATGTTATGTTAAATTCGCAATATAACTTTTTATTTTTATTGGTTGGCTCTTTTAGAACGGACTGCCAATGCAAAACGGAGATTTCAATCTGTACGGTCAATTGTCAGTATTTTTATTCAGCAACCACTTTAGCAGCAAAGGGACAAAATTATGTTGCCTATCCTTTTAAAAAAAATTGATTATATTCATATCATGTGACGCTGTAAGATTCAGTGGCGTTATTCTTTCAGTGAGAACTACTTTTTTTACGCACATTTCAGCAAGTTAATTAAGTTTCTTCCTTTTTAATGATTCAAATGCTCGGAATAACTGTACTTTAGTCATTAAAATGATTGGATTAGCTATACTTTAAACCACTTAAATGTGTGGATTAACCCATACATTAGTCTTTCAGATGGTTGGAATAACTATACCTTAAACCATTCAAATGATTGGATTAGCCACACTTTAGTCTTTCAACTGTTTTGATTAACTATTCAAATGTTTTTGATATTCACAGGTTTAAACTAGCTATAGTCTTCCGCATGATTCGATTAACTAAGCTTTAGTCGTTGAAATGCTTAAATGAATTATACTTTAGTGATTGACATGCTTAAATTAATTATACTTTAGTCATTGAAATGCTTAAATTAATTATACTTTAGTCGTTGAAATGCTTAAATTAATTATACTTTAGTCATTGAAATGCTTAAATTAATTATACTTTTAGTCATTGAAATGCTTAAATTAACTATTTTTTAGTCATTGAAATCCTTAAATTAATTATACTTTAGTCATTGAAATGCTTAAATTAATTATACTTTAGTCATTGAAATGCTTAAATTAATTATACTTTAGTCATTGAAATGCTTAAATTAGATATACTTTAGTCATTGAAATGCTTAAATTAACTATACTTTAGTCATTTTTTTTTCTTTGACGATCATGACGATTTGTCGTAGTTTACAGCGAGTCTGTGATGTTTGCTCCATTCGGTCCGACATACCTGATTTCAGAGCATTTTTCAGGCTGTTCGCTTTCTCTCTTCGATCCCTAATATCCTAGCAAATCTGCATGGCTGTTGCCCGCATGTCTGCTGTCCGCATGGCAGCTGTCAGCATGGCTGCTGTATTTCTTCTCACCATTGGATATTACTGGATAAACTTGCTAGCTATCATGTGTATTCTATTTGGATGGATCTATAAAGTGCATTGGATTTGCAATGGAAGGCAGTACCAAACATAAAAAGATGCAATTCACAATGGAATTGCCATAAAATGATTCCATGTAATGACAAAACTGGCTGGTACATCGTGAAGGGTGTGTGTCTGTTGACCCAAAAAAAATACCGAAGCAAGTCTTCACTGGTGCATTCAGACCAATTGCGGAATATACCTCTAGCACTTGGGTAACACAAACACATGGACACTAGACCGAGTTTAAAAAATGCGTCTTAGATACCCTTTTGGCATTGAAAACCACTCCTATTAACGAGCTATGGAAAACAGCAAAAATTGAGCCCCTCGAATTAAGGAAAAAATACAAATCTCTAACTCAGTTTGAAAAACTAAAGAGGCTACCTGATCATCCTCTGCACTAGAAGTTCCAAGAGAGAGCTAATAAGACAGTACTAAGGAAAAACCACAACCATCTGACCAGAGAAATCCACAAAAAACATGCAGACATCCTTGAAGCGGAAATCGAAAAGTGCGTAGCACTCATTCCAGAACCATGGATACAGAGCCAGGATCGGCTCAAAATAATCTTGGAAGTTCCGGAGATAACGAAGAAAAGCGAGCTGTCAGCAACAGAGCACAACATTCACGTTCTGCGTGAGCTCAAGAGGCAGTACCCTATCAACTCCTGAACACATGTGTACACAGATGGATAGGCCTCGGTGAGTGAAAAAATTGGAGTCAATGTAATCTACATCGCACACTCAAACGGGGACATTGAAAATCACTCTATACCAGTAGGAGAGACATGTACCAATTTCAGAGCATATGCAACAGCTTTTCGTGCAGCAATAAGGATTCTTATCAGCCAAAACACAGCCACAAGAAAAACGGTAATTCAGACTCCAAGCCATCTCAGACCCCAAACAAGAAAGACTCTCACACGAAATAAAATACAACATCGAATTGCTTTCTCAAAAAACATATATAGTCATACAGCAGTGGATTCCGGCTAACTGTGGGATCCTTGAAAACAAGAAAACAGATGAACTCTCAAAAGCCGAATATGGCAGGCACGCAGACTCGCTAGATATAGAGTTATAAAGAAGCAAAGACACTCATCAAACGACCTTTGTGGACGGAATGGAGAGCCTAGCACAAAGAATATACGCCAGAAAAAAAATACAGCACAGACAAACTTGGCAGGCAAGGGCAGACAAAGATCTTCAGATTCAGAACAGGACATTGCAAACTCGAAGTTTACCTCCAAAGAATGGGTATCAGAGACAACGCCACGTGCGATTGTAGCGCACCCAAGCAAACAGCAGAGAACCTATTCTGCAGGACTGTCCCACTTGTGCAGACCAAAGAGACGCAGTCTGGCTTGGGGGGAGCGATCGTGCTAAAAAAACTGTGGGAGACTGGTGAAGATCTGAAATGCACAGCACTTTTGTGAACATCACAGGACTAGAAGCATAGCATCAGATGATCGAAGAAGAAGAAGAGGAAGAAGATGAAGAAGAAGAAGAAGAAGAAGAAGAAGAAGAAGAAGAAGAAGCTGTCTGTTTCCATGGCTTCCCTTCGTAGGCGGAAACAAGGTCTGGGCCTGTTATGGACTATTGACCGTGATGAAAGCAGTCATCTATGAGTCGCTGACTTTCAGATAATTCACTGCTGCATTTTTCTGTCCCTTTTAGTCTCTCAAATGCTTGGATTAATTATACTTTAGTCAATGAAACACCTGGATTAGCTATACCTTAGCCATTCACATTTGTTGGTTAACTTTACTTTAGAAATTTGAATGCGTGTATTCACTATACCATTTACATGTGTGAATTACCTTTACTTTAATAATTTAAATGATTGATTTTCTATAAATATTTACATAATAACCAAATGTAAAATTGTAGTACCAATAGCCTAAATGGGTCAACGACTTAGTCGTAGGCGAGATCGTTTTTTGTGAACAGAGTCCTACATTTTGCAACGCGGTCTAGTTTGCTCTTCCCACCACTGTCCTGTGTCCAAATCTGAGCCATTGGTATATTTTGTATTGCACGTAAATGGTCATTCCAAACAATAGTGTGCATCTGAGAGAAACAGAAGCTTATTTTTCTACTGTAAACTGATTTGGTTCACGACGCGGATAGTAAAATGCTCGTCATCTTCTTCTTACTCCTTTTTATCTTGTTATTCTTCTTTTGTGGCTTCTTCTTCATCCTATTCTTCTCCTCCTTTTTACGATACTTTATTCATCTGTCTAATTGTAGTGATACTCTTCTTCTTCGTCATATTCTTCTGTACCTTCTTCTACTATTGCTTCCTCTCTAAACTTCCCCTTCCTTCGCATCTCTTTCTTCTTCTACTATTTCTTCCTCCGTGTCATCATCTTCTTCCTATTGATATTCGTCTTTTTATTGTTCTTATTCGTCTGCTCCATCGTTAACTTTTTCTTTCTATTCTTCTTCTTTTCAATTACACGGAAGAACGTCGTGGCAGCACATCTCATTGTAACATTCAATCTCTGTTACTGCATCCCTCTCACTGTTCCAGTGGTTCTGTATATTTTTAAGGATTTTTTTTTCAGTCCATGTCTAAATGTAATTTGTTCATCGCATCTTGGATTTTGTTCTCGTTCTAGCTCGTTGAACTGCTTCTTTTGGGCTTAATATTGACCTGTCTATATTTATCTTGAAACTTAATAAGATATTTTGTGTGGGTTTTTTTTATCCGTTAGTAGGTTTTGATATGGTCCGAAATTTGGGTGGTTTGTATTTCATAGAAGAGCAGCTGGATTTTTACAGTTATGGCTTTAGATTTAGAAAAAGGTTCGAAATTTGGACGAACACTTTTCATAGATAAGCGCGTGGCAGAACGATTTGGGGGCCAGATTCTCAATTCCCACAAGGGTTCAAATCTTTGGTAAGACAAAGATTTTATTTTTTACTGGAGTCAAATAAAAACCTAATCATTAAATTTCATAGCAACTGCAAGTGCAAGCGGCGTTTATTTCTCATCCTCATAAATCCTGCCGGCGACCCAAGCAAATAGAAGAAAGGCCGTAATAATTGTTTTAGGAACGTCATTGCAATTGACCTACGTACAGGCAGCCTGGACACTCCCCATTTATTAGCTTATTCAGGTGAGAATTCAGTAGCACTCTAGTTGATATGGAGATGTTGCATATTACTTGCACGACCTTACAAAAAAGACTAATAAATTTGCCAGGTTGATGGTGTCCATGCTGGAGAAAATTGGCCCACTAGAACCTTCCATGTGTTGTTGGAGCACGACAGGGAACAAATTATAGTAAAACTGTAACCTACAAGCCATGGTAAAGGGAACTAAGCAAGGGTTGGATATGAGGCTGGTTGCTCAATCATGTAGACACTTTAAGGCCCAAAAACGTCATCAGGTGTGAACGCCTCAGCATTTCATGCGTTGACATATTTTTATTGACGACCTATGCTCGACTTGGAGTTGGAAAGGTTTTGGTTTATTGCTTGACAACCTACCAAGCATGTAGTAAAAGATTGCTGAAGATTGTTGTGCATGGGGCTGGTATACCTCAGCGTGTAAAAGCATTGTTGTACCGCGACTATATGCTCAGATATAGGCTTCCAGTAAACGGTTTCAGCATGTTGCTTGACACGAAGCGAGCAGACTAAAGAAGAGGTAAGTTGTAGTTATTCCATTTTTTCCTCTCTGAAAAGCCCAGAGATTTCTTTTATTCTAAGAAGATAACTTCTAATTTCCTAAATGCGAGTGTATCCTCCACATGAACGTTCAAGTGACTGAGCAGGTAGTGGTGGTCGACTCTCACGACAAGCTGATAGGGAACGATTCGAATGTCTTAACGCGCACCAGTCATCCTAGCTTGAAATGGCTGCTTTAGTTCTGATAGTTATAGAAGACAAGAAGGAGATGAATTGTTGTTGTTTAATTTCCACATTGAGTATTTTTACTCTTTTGTGTGCCCTGAAAAGGGCTTTCAGTGGTAGGTTGTAGTAACTTTCAATATATTCTGATCGTGCTTATAAAGATGGGCGGTGGTCCTCCAGACAAATCTGCTATGTTTGGCTTCTTCTACATAACACACACTACTATGGAGACCACGTCGATCCTCATCTCGTCAGCCAGACTGCCTTGAAAACAGCATGTTTCCACGGAACGCTACATGAAAGAGAGACAGTGTTGTGAGTCAGTATATTGTTCCAAACTCTGAAGTGACATCTTGGTCAGTGTGTTGTGCTTGACCCTGACACGACGTCCTTGTCAGTATATTGTGATTGACCCTGACACGACGTCCTGGTCAATATGTTGTGATTGACCCTGACACGACGTCCTGGTCAATATGTTGTGCTTGACCCTGACACGACGTCCTGGTCAGTATATTGTCCCTGACACTGACGCGACGTCCTGGTCAGTATGTTGTGCCTGACCGAATAGCCTCTCAATTCCCTCACAGCGATGAATTGAAATGGATATCCGAACGATTCCAACATTAAATAACATGTCATTGCTAGAGCTGAATTAACTACATTTGGAATACCATTACTTTCTTGTACCGTTGTTCTGACTCGAAACATCGTAACAATCATGACTTAGAACACTGTGAAAACCATGACTAGGAACATAATGTGAAAACATAACTAGAAACATTGTGAAAGCCATCACTAAGAACATAATGTGAAAACATAACTAGAAACATTGTGAAAGCCATCACTAAGAACATAGTGTGAAAACCATGACTAGAAACATAGTGTGAGAACCATGACTAGGAACATAGTGTGAAAACCATGACTAGGAACATAGTGTGAAAACCATGACTAGGAACATAGTGTGAAAACCATGACTAGAAACATTTTGAAAACCATGACTATGAACATAGTGTGAAAAGCATGACTAGAAACATAGTGTGAAAACCATGACTATGAACATAGTGTGAAAACCATGACTAGGAACATAGTGTAAAAACCATGACTAGAAACATAGTGTGAAAACCATGACTAGGAACATAGTGTGAAAACCATGACTAGAAACATTTTGAAAACCATGACTATGAACATAGTGTGAAAAGCATGACTAGAAACATAGTGTGAAAACCATGACTAGGAACATAGTGTGAAAACCATGACTAGGAACATAGTGTGAAAAGCATGACTAGAAACATAGTGTGAAAACCATGACTAGGAACATAGTGTGAAAACCATGACTAGGAACATAGTGTGAAAACCATGACTAGAAACATTGTGAAAACCATGACTAGAAACATTATGAAAACCATGACTATGAACATAGTGTGAAAACCATGCCTAGGAACATAGTGTGAAAACCATGACTATGAACATAGTGTGAAAACCATGACTAGGAACATAGTGTGAAAACCATGACTAGAAACATAGTGTGAAAACATAACTAGAAGCATTGTGAAAGCCATGACTAAGAACATAGTGTGAAAACCATGACTAGGAACATAGTGTGAAAACCATGACTAGAAACATTGTTAAAACCATGACTAGGAACATAGTTTGAAAACCATGACTAGGAACATAGTGTGAAAACCATGACTAGAAACATTATGAAAACCATGACTATGAACATAGTGTGAAAACCATGACTAGAAACATTATGAAAACCATGACTATGAACATAGTGTGAAAACCATGACTAGGAACATAGTGTGAAAACCATGACTAGAAACATTTTGAAAACCATGACTATGAACATAGTGTGAAAAGCATGACTAGAAACATAGTGTGAAAACCATGACTATGAACATAGTGTGAAAACCATGACTAGGAACATAGTGTAAAAACCATGACTAGAAACATAGTGTGAAAACCATGACTAGGAACATAGTGTGAAAACCATGACTAGAAACATTTTGAAAACCATGACTATGAACATAGTGTGAAAAGCATGACTAGAAACATAGTGTGAAAACCATGACTAGGAACATAGTGTGAAAACCATGACTAGGAACATAGTGTGAAAAGCATGACTAGAAACATAGTGTGAAAACCATGACTAGGAACATAGTGTGAAAACCATGACTAGGAACATAGTGTGAAAACCATGACTAGAAACATTGTGAAAACCATGACTAGAAACATTATGAAAACCATGACTATGAACATAGTGTGAAAACCATGCCTAGGAACATAGTGTGAAAACCATGACTATGAACATAGTGTGAAAACCATGACTAGGAACATAGTGTGAAAACCATGACTAGAAACATAGTGTGAAAACATAACTAGAAGCATTGTGAAAGCCATGACTAAGAACATAGTGTGAAAACCATGACTAGGAACATAGTGTGAAAACCATGACTAGAAACATTGTTAAAACCATGACTAGGAACATAGTTTGAAAACCATGACTAGGAACATAGTGTGAAAACCATGACTAGAAACATTATGAAAACCATGACTATGAACATAGTGTGAAAACCATGACTAGAAACATTATGAAAACCATGACTATGAACATAGTGTGAAAACCATGACTAGGAACATAGTGTGAAAACCATGACTAGAAACATTGTGAAAACCATGACTATAAACATAGTGTGAAAACCATGACTATAAACATAGTGTGAAAACCATGACTAGAAACATTATGAAAACCATGACTATGAACATAGTGTGAAAACCATGACTAGGAACATAGTGTGAAAACCATGACTAGAAACATTGTGAAAACCATGACTATAAACATAGTGTGAAAACCATGACTATAAACATAGTGTGAAAACCATGACCAGGAATATAGTGTGAAAACCATGACTAGGAACATTGTGAAAACTATGATTAGGAACATTGTGAAAATATGACTAAGAGCATTGCGAAAACTATGATTAGGAGCTTTGGGAAAACTTTAACTAGGAACATAGTGAAAACCCAGACTATATAAGAACAATGTGAAAAACCATGACTAGGAACATTGTAAAAGTCATGAGAATATAAGCGCATTATAAAAATCATGAAAAGAAGCATTTTGAAAACCATGACAATATAGAAACATTTTGAAAACCATGGCTAGGAACATTGTGAAAACTATGGCTATGATCATTGTGAAAAACCTGTCTATACGAGAACATTGTGAAAACCATGTCCATAAATATTTTGAAAACCATTGTTATGGAAATCATGAAAATCCTGACTTACATCGAGCATACCCTAACTAGTGGCAATATGGAACTCTGACTCGGTACGTAGGGAAAATCTTGTCTCGAGACATTTTTGAAACCTTCACTCGGCACATAATGGAAAGAGTTATTTGTGACTATGTGAAAACCTTGACTCGAGATATTGTGGAAACCGTTATTCGTGACTATGTGAAAAGCCTACCTCGAGATATTGTGGAAATATTGACTCGAAACATTATGGAAACCCTAACTCGATGCATCGGGAAAACCTTGTCTCGGAAAAGTATGCAAAGATCGGACTATAGCGACGCTTCCACTTGCTTATTAACATTCTCTCTCCATGTGGAGCATAGAACCACAACTGCAGCTGGTTCGATTGCAGTCAATCTGTATCTAAACACATACAGTTACGGTTTCGGTATCAATTGTTTTAAATAATGCGGTTGCTAGCCACATGCACAACCGTCTATAGTCACCTTTAACGAAAAACTTCGAATGTTACAGTGAGCCTGTTACTTTCAAGCCAGGTATCACGCCAGTAAAAATGGCACTGTCAATGGTGAAAGACCGCGGATGAAAGAGTGCTTTGATGTCACGTGCAACTAAATCCTGTTTTCAAGTCAATCGATCCAACTCCCACATTTGACCCGTTACCACTCATGAATTCTTTGTGGTTGGGTTCCTTATTATTATCCTCTTGATAACACGAGAAAGGCTGTCCCATAACAGACCTTGTTCTTTTTGTAAGGTGGGTGGCCCGTTACCTTCCTCGCTGACTTGCCTTCTGTAACTGTAAATCAGATGTATGCGTATAGATGGTCAAACTAGAGTGTGAGTATCGCATGGCCGAAAGGATAGCACTCTAGCCTCCTGACTATAAGGATACGGATTCAAAACTTCGATAAGACTTACTTTTCTTTCTTTCGGATGTAAGCGAAAACCTAGTCTATACACTGCATGGCGACTGCAGGGGCAAAAGTCATTTTTCCTCAGCCTTATCAATATTCCAAGTCCAGTTCAGAAATGGAAATAACAAACGACAGTTTGTTATTTCATAAATTGGAGTGTCCTCATCGAGGAGAAAATCGTGTATCTTTGCCGGACAGCCGCTCTAATTCATTTGATACTCAAACGCCCATTACCCTATAGCACCACAAAATATGCAGCAGAAATATATATATCCAAACTCAAACTAACAAACAAGTATAAATACAAATTTTGAGAACATGCAACTTCAATGCAGCAATGTACGGATGCGAAGCATGCCCTGGTCTAACAAATAATAAATAATAAATTGGAATCCTTCGAGCTAATGTGCAAGATGAAACTTCTCAAAATACCAAGGACAGCGAAAACGAAAAAAACACAGACGTCCTAATGGAGCTATATATAGAACAAAATTGGTTCGCAAACAGCATTACGTCTAGGAAACTGAAATACTTTTGCCACATTAAACGTCAAAATGTTGTTTTTTTAAAGCAATACTGGAGGGTATGGTACTTGGAAAACGAGGCAGAGGCAAACTGAAGAGAAGGCTGACACAAGACATCAAAGATGTTCTGAAGATTGTCTCACAGATCAGGTCTTACAGAGTTGGGGTGATGAGAATAACGTTCTGTCGATGACAAACTACATGATGATGATGATAACGATGATAATTATGATAATGATGATGATGATGATGATGACCTCCCTCTACTTTCACTTTTCAAGTTTCCTTAATTCAAGAACAAAGCTGCACGGGTCACTCGCCTCTGATTTCTAAATTGGAACAATATCTTGAACATTTCTTCCATTTCCTTTCTGGCTATCCTCTCCATTTTGTTCTGTCGAGTGCTATTTGATAATCCGTTTCCATTCACTGTATTGTTGATTCCAGTACAGCGCATCTTTCGTTCTATTTTTAGTGTGTTTCACAGAAGGTTTCACCCTTTCTATTTTCACTTCCCTCCGTAACCTCCAGTAGTATTAGCTTTTGTTATTTTCCGTGCGTCTGTATTTCTGATTACATTAACACCAGAATATTTCGTGCATGAAAAATTGATATCATGGCTCGACACATTGGTGTCACGTGTATGATAGAATGATGTCACGTATATGATACAATGTTGTCATTTGTATGATAGAATGATGTCACGTGTATGTTACAAAGTTGTCACGTGTATGATACAAAGATGCCATGTGTATGATACTATAATGACACATGTATGATACAAAGATATCACGTGTATGATGCAATGATGTCATGTATATGATACAAATATGTCACGTGCATGATACAATGATGGCACGTGTATGATACACAAAATGTCAATTGTATGATACGAAGATATCTCGTGTATGATACAACGATGTCACGTGTATGATACAAAGTTGTCATGTGTATGACGCAATCATGGCACGTTTATGAAACTTTCAATTTTGTGTATTATACAAACAATAGTAAACGTATGATACAATAATGTCACATGTATGTGCAATGATGACACGTCTATGATATTATAATATCACGTGAAAAAATTCATGAAGTTTCCTGTATGATACGATGAAATCAGGCGTATGATTAAATAATTACAGGTATATGATACAGGATATCACGTGTACAACAAAATGATGTCACGTGTATGATACAAAGTTGTCACCTGTCTGATATAACGATGGCATGTATGATGCAACGACATCTCGTGTGGCACAATGATATCACATGTATGATACTATTTTATCACATGTATAATACACTGATATCACGTGTACTATTCAATGATATCACGTGGATCGAAAGATATAAAGTGTATGATATAATTATTCTCAAATATATGATACGTGGATATTCCATGTAAGATACAATTTTGTCACGTGTATGGTTCAGTGATGTCACTTGTATGGTCCAGTAATGTTACTTGTATGGGGCAGGGATTTTTCTTGTATGGAACAGTGATGTCACTTGTATGGTCCAATAATGTTACTTGTATCGGGCAGTGATGTTACTTGTATGATGCAGTGATGTTCTTCATATGGGACAGTGATGTCACTTGTATGGTCCAGTGATGTCACTTGTATGGTCCAATAATGTTACTTCTATCGGGCAGTGATGTTACTTATATGGTGCAGTGATGTCACTTGTATGGGCAGTGATGTTACTTGTATGATGCAGTGATGTTCTTCAAATGGGACAGTGATGTCACGTGTATGGTTCAGTTATGTCACTTGTATGGTCCAGTGATGTCACTTGTATGGTCCAGTGATGTTACTTGTATGGGGCAGGGATTTTTCTTGTATGGAACAGTGATGTCACTTGTATCGGCAGTGATGTTACTTGTATGATGCAGTGATGTTCTTCATATGGGACAGTGATGTCACTTGTATGGTCCAGTGATGTCACTTGTAGGGTCCAATAATGTTACTTCTATCGGGCAGTGATGTTACTCATATGGGGCAGTGATGTCACTTGTATGGTCCAGTGATGTCACGTGTATGGTCCAGTGATGTTACTTGTATGGAGCAGTGATGTCACTTGTATGATCCAGTGATGTCACTTGTATGGTCCAGTGATGTCACTTGTATGGTCCAGTGATGTCACTTGTATGGTCCAGGGATGTTACTTGTATGGAGCAGTGATGTCACTTGTATGGTCCAGTGATGTTACTTGTACAAGGTAGTATGGCACGTGTATGGGGCAGTCATGTCACTTGTATGATTCAATGATGTCACTTGTATGGTGTAATAATGTCACTTGAATGGGACAGTGATGTCACTTGTATGGTGCAGTGATGTTACTCATATGGGGCAGTGATGTCACTTGTATGGTCCAGTGATGTCACTTGTATGGTCCAGTGATGTCACTTTGTTGGTCCAGTGATGTCACTTGTATGGTCCAGTGATGTCACTTGTACAAGGCAGTGATGGCACATGTATGGGGCAGTCATGTCACTTGTATGATGCAATGATGTCACTTGAATGGTGTAATAATGTCACTTGTATGGGACAGTGATGTCACTTGTATGGGGCAGTGGTGTAACTTGTATGGTGTAGTGATGTGACGTGTATGGTGTAGTGATGGCACGTGTATGATGTAGTGATGGCACGTGTTGGTTGTAGGGATGTCACGTGTTTGGTGAAGTGATGTTACTTGTATGGTTTCAGTGATGTCACGTGTATGAAGCGGTGACGTGGTTTGTATTATGCAATGATGTCACGTGTACAATAATGCGATGTCACGTCTGTTATACAACTATATCACGTGTAACATTCACAAAATGGCTCCCTGGCTTATTTCTTAAACGCTCAAACAACATCTGAATATTCACGATAGTTCAGTACAGCTGCAGTACCATCTCCGCATCAAATCTCGGCTGCAATAGATCTCCATTTTACTCCATCTCTTGCGTAATGAGGCTTTTTGTTCAATCTTTCTCGCAATGTTATACCCACTTATAACGTTGTCTGCCTCTTGGACGACTAATATAACTTTGCCAAAATAACTCTACTGTCTAATCTTTATTTCGGTCATTAATTCTCTTTTCACATCCAACTTTTTCAATACCTCCACAATTGTTTTCGTCTCCTTCCAAGAAATTCGACCCAATCTGCTATTTATCCACATTTCGAAGACTTTAACACTCTTTTTAAACTGATTATTCAGTGTTCATGTTTTTTTGCGCCATAAAGTAGTGACGAGTGTACATAACAACTGGCAATTCTCATTTTCAATTTATGGTTCATCTGTTTTACTTAGTAAAGACACACCACAGCAAAATAACGCTAAATTCATTCCACCCGCTAGCTTCTGAATTTTGCAATTCTGACAATTCTTCACAATTTGATTAGAACTCAATGTTGCCTGACTTGTGCATCAAATAAGCTTTATTATCTGTATCCAAATTGCGAGACTTCATATCTCCGAATAAATCAAATTGGTATAAAAGGCAATCGTGTTTTATTATGCAATGTGTCCAATATATCGTGACACCAATTTTCAAGGATATCATTTTCGCGTGTATTCTCATTGATGTCGTCTGCATGGGCACTCTATAAGACTGAGGAATAAAAGTGCCCTGCCTCTGTAGTCGCCACGCAATGTGCAAGATTTTGTTAAATTTCGCATCGGTTTTTTTTTGTTAATGTACTTCTTCTCGAGGCTTTTAGCCCACAACGCGTTGGTTACGGGAACGTCAAACGGACACAGTTTCTGACATCAATTTCAGTTTGCTCAATTGCAAATAGCTTGGTCTGGATCCCAAACCCACTTACTCGAGAGGAAAGAGTGCGCCCGCGACAATCATTTGCATGTCAGAAACAGTGACTATAGAGAGCTGTGCATGCGGTTAGCAACTTTATAGTATTAAACGTATTAATAATCAACTGGAAGAGTAATTAAGGTCGTTTGGCATAAGAGTGCCCTATATAGAGATATTTACAATGGCCGTTACAATTAACTACAATGAGCTAGGAGAAACTGCAAAAGGTATCTCTAAATTTTTAAAAACACAGTTTCGACATTTTGTATATACATATTTAAAAAAGTTACTTACCAGTTTTCGTGCAGGTTTTTATGTTTGAAAGTTGAAATGTAATGCCGATACATTCTTCGCTATTACTGTAAGCCGTGTAATTGTCATAGTAAGTCTCAATGTGAAATGAACCTTCACTGACCTTCACAATCAGACTTCATGAAATGAACAACTATCCGCACAGTTTCTCACAATTCAGGTGCTAATCACAAAATTTACCTGGGAAGTGTTTACTTGCGATCTGGGATTATTTTGCTATTTTTTCAGAAGCAAACTACTGGAAGGATGACAAGCACGATGCTAAATGGGAGGTTACCAGATGTTGGCATATTGTGATGAGGGATGTTTGTGTCTGTAACAACAAGACAATTTGAAGTGTCAAAACAGAGCGTTAGGATATAGTTACCTCGCTACCAGACGACTGGAACTGTTTCTGACCTGCTCCTCATAATCGTCCTTGATTAACATCCAGACGGCAGGATCATTAGATCACTCTCGCATATCTGCCAAACAGATTTCAGCCAGCAACTGTCACCATGACATGAATGAGAAGAAAAATTTAGCTACTGCCAGAAACCGTTTATGCGAGCAAGGCCTTCCATGCAAGATGCTGTGCTATTCATTCAACTCTCTGCACGACTAGCCTTGGCTAGACAACATCTGGGCTCTTGTAACGTTATGTAGGACAGCGTACTGTTTACGGACGAGTGCAAGATGAACCTTTCAAGAGCCGATGGTCGCCAGAGGAGGTATCGTCGGCATGGAGCGTTCTACAACAACTGCATTGAAGACCGCTCTCACGGTGATTGAGGGATTTTATCTGGGGAGGCATCTGCACCAATCATCGGACATAACTCGTTCTCTTAGACGATGCTGTTACCGGCTTGCAATACCGTGATGACTTTGTGAAGAGCCTTTTCCCTAACCTGTCATCTATTGATCATGTCTGGTAACTTGCTCAAGAAGTCGTGCAGGAGTAAAAGAACATTCCAAAGGATTTACTAAGGCGCTGCATTCGGTGTTTGAGACGCAGATGTTAAGCTGTGATCAACGCACGTGGTGGACACGCGCTGTACTGAGCGCTGTTATTTAAACAAATTACCCCGTGCTCACAGACGCTGCTGAGACAAACACACATGACACGAAAAGGTCTTTTTCAGTTTTTCGAGTTTCTTCTCTCCCAAATGTCATTGTTTTTGGATGATAAAATAGAATTCTATGATGAGAAACATTTCCTGGCAGGTTATTTATTCGTTAAATATATATATATATATAAATCTTTCAAATGCCTGCAGTGCATAGGTCTTAGACAAATAGATACCAATTCTTCCGACACTGTTCTGTGCCATTTTTTTAGAACTCAGTCATGGTTTTCCAGTTTCCCTTATGTTTCTCTCAAGCTCAGTTGTGTATTGATATACATCTATGTTACTTACTCAGTGGATACCAGAATAGAGACTATCTGCTCTTGTAGTTCTTTCAGTTGTTCTCCTTAATGTGTGTCCTATCCAAGGCCAGCGTCTTCTCTTCACATCATGTATTACTGACATTTCTCTGTCTATATATATATGTGTGTGTGTGTGAGTGTGTGTGTGTGCATATTCGTGTGTGTGTATAGATATATATATATAAATATATTTAAATATATATATATATATAGAGAGAGAGAGAGAGAGAGAGACAGAGAAAGAGAGAGAGAGAAAGGAAGAGAAAGGGAGTTTCATCAAAGAGGGAATTATTGTTTATACATACCGTTTATATAATTATATTTGTTTACAACTTTTGTTATTCCATCTTTCATGATTTAAGACCTCCGTTTGCTTTTTGTCAGTTATGTAAAAAAAAATGCTAATTTTTGTTTTATTCTAAATAATCCACAATGGCTTGTGTGTACAAAATAAATGTAATGTTCTACTGTGTAAGCTGTTAAAAGCAACTTGATAATATGTACTTATGAATAGATGGATCTTCAGAAGATAGAAACAATGTCATGTTATTTAAGTCCGTATTGTTTTTTTAAGCACGATATTTTATGTGCTTGTTTGCTGCCTTGGGTTACATCATTGCTGATGTGTTTGCTTTTGTAGTGTTCCATGTACCTGTCCCTGTGATCTGATTCCCTCCTATCCTGAATTTATGTATCGTATAGTCAATAATGATAAATAATGCTTTCAATTGTAATTACTTCTGGAAGAAACAATTGTGACGGAAGTAAATCAAAACCTCGTACTAATTGACGCAATCGTCTTTCCTTGTAGCATCTGCATATTAGAATTCACCTGTAAAGTAACGTCTGCTTGTGTGATGCTGACAGCATCCCACCTAGTGTGCCGATGGTCAAGGAAGTATGTGCTCAACGCCATATTCCCAGTATGACATTCGGCCTATAACTCAGTCTTTACTTTTTATTGTTATTAAGTCTGCAATACTTTAAAATGCAAATTTGGTTTTGAGGAAACACTAAAAAAATGACATTGTAAGGTCCAAGAACGTTCTGTTTACTAATTGGAAAGCATCTGGGTGAACATCCTATACATGCACACACCCCCACCCCCACCCCACCCCCTTTTAAATGTGATGTCAACAAGTTAACGACATGTTATTTCTGCTGTTCTTTGGAAAGAAAGGTGCTAGCGTCATACCATGGTGGAGAAATCTTAGTCAAACGGAAAACTTTTGTGTATTTGAATATATTTTTTAGTCAATTTAAAAGCCTCACTTTATTTAAAAGACAAATGACAATTTAGATGTCACTTGGAGAGTTCTATAAGCACATAATATACATGGTTTTTATTTTGGTACTAAATCGACGTTTGGTTTCTACTTTGTAACTAAGACCGACATACGCTTTCTGTTTTAGCATATTGATTGACACTGGTACTAAATGACGTTTGTACTAATATCAACGTTTAGTTTCTGTTTTGGCACTCTAAATGACAATCGGACAAACTATGAGAATTATGATCGTCGATATTTACTTGTACAAAGCATTTGTCCCATCTTTGTTACAAGGCCTACATGTTGATGGTATTGCCTACTTTCAAATCAATATCACTTATATTGCGTTCTAGTTTTTGGCTATAACTTTCAAAACAAAACAAGTTGTTCAACTTGCAAATTTTTCAGATTCGACATATTGGAGTTGAAATAGTTGTCGATGATTACGATGATGATATATTAAATATTTACATATGTTGGAAGACGAGCAGCCGTGCGTATAGAAAAAAAGACAATGCGACAGATTTAAATGTGATGCGAAAAGTATACTTAATAGCAAATATTTTACTATACGCAAAGCACTAGAATGTTGGAGACAAGAAGTAGCAGAGCGTTTTGGACAGCAAGAACTAGATACATTTGGACACAAAGTACTTGACGCATTTGGACACAAAGTACTAGACACTTTTGGACACGACGTACTATATATCTTTTGGAAATATCTATATATTTATGTTAAAAACAATATCATTCACGGTACCTATTTTAATAGACCTGTCTTACCTTATAAGTAGTTGGTGAATGTGACCCGCTGTTGTATCAATAACATGTCCACCAGTCACATTCTACTAACTGGCATGTCCACCAACCACATTCTACTAACTAACATGTCCACCAACCACATTCTACTAACTGACATGTCCACCAACCACATTCTACTAACTGACATGTCCACCAGCCACATTCTACTAACTGGCATGTCCACCAGCCACATTCTACTAGCTGGCATGTCCGCCAGCCACATTCTACTAGCTGTCATTTCCGCCAGACACATTCTACTAACCGGCATGTCCACCAGCCACATTCTACTAACTGGCATGTCCACCAGCCACATTCTACTAGCTGGCATGTCCGCCAGCCACATTCTACTAACTGGCATGTCCACCAGCCACATTCTACTAACTGGCATGTCTACCAACCACAATCTACTAACTGACAGGTCCACCAGCCATATTCTACAAACTGACAGGTCCACAAGCCACATTCTACTAACTGATATGTCCACCAGCCACATTCTACTAACTGACAGGTCCACCAGCCTCGTTCTACAAACTGACAAGTCCTCCATCCACATCCACTGACTGATATGTCCACTAGCCACATCCACTAACTGATATGTCCACCAGCCACACCCACTAACTGATATGTCCACCAGCCACACCCACTAACTGATATGTCCACCAGCCACATCCACTATCTGACTGTCCACCAGCCACACCCACTAACTGATATGTGCACCAGCCACACCCACTAACTGATATGTCCACCAGCCAAATCCACTAACTGATATGTCCACCAGCCACATCCACCAACTGACAGGTCCACCAGCCACATCCACTATCTGACTGTCCACCAGCCACATCCACTATCTGACTGTCCACCAGCCACATTCTACTAACTGATATGTCCACCAGCCACATCCACTAACTGATATGTCCACCAGTCACATCCACTATCTTTCTGTCCATCAGCCACATCCACTAACTGATATGTCCACCAGTCACATTCTACTAACTGATATGTCCACCAGCCACATTCTACTAACTGGCAGGTCCACCAGCCACATCCACTAACTGATATATCCCCCAGCCACATTTTATTAACTTGCATGTCCACCAGCCACATTCACTAAATGACAGGAACGAGCCACAGTTTATTCACCTGCAGAGTCACTCATACACTTACCTACATGGCTTGCAGCTCCAATCCGCTCACTGACACACATATATACACAGACACACAAACGCATATATATATATTTACACACACACATATACGTACATAAATACACACACAACGCAGGCCCTCGCGATGTATGCATACAAACCAACAACTGCACGATAATCTGAGTTATTTGTTAAGACCTTGTTGCTGATAGAAACGCTTATTAACGTTAAGAATTGCAGGCCCTAAGTTCCTCTAAAAAATACACACCAATTTCATGAATCATGTATCTGCAGCAATGTTCATATATTCCGTTTCCATTTTACATCTAACTCGATCTCTCTTTTCGGTTTCCGTTTTGGTCAGCTTCTATTTTCTTGTCCTGGAATCCCAGACTGCTTAACATAGTATTAGATTATTTATATCGTATTAGTCCTTTCTTCGCGTTTTCTCTCCCCGCAATTGCTTGTCTGATTCTGTCAAACAGGTCCACATTAGTCGCCTTATACAATTGATTGTCTAATTCTGCCAAACAGGTCCACATTAGTCGCCTTGTACAATTGATTGTCTGATTCTGTCAAACAGGTCCATATTAGTCGCCTTGTACAATTGCTTGTCTGATTCTGTCAAACAGGTCCACATTAGTCGCCTTGTACAATTGATTGTCTAATTCTGTCAAACAGGTACACATTAGTAGCCATGTCGTACTATTTGAATACTTATATTTTCACCAACTGTTCGTTTATGAAAGAAGAAAAAATGGAAAGGAATAATTTCAGTGTTAATTCTCATTTTCAAAGTTCACAAGGAGAGTCTAAAGGGCATAGAAATGAAGGCCGCTAGTCCCTACAGCCATATCGCAGTGTACAGATTAGCTTTTTACTGTTTCCTAAAGATAGAAAAAACAAATGCCATGCCTAGTCTTTGAATGTGTACTTCGTGTTGCAGGAGATCAACCGCTCAGCTGGCCACCTTCTCACTATATGCTGTTTTTGGTGGTTGTTGTTGTTGCTCTCTTGCCATTCAAAAAGGCCGACTTTACATTAGAATTGAAAATATATAGTATGTGTTTGAATAACGTCTTGTGATCTCCATAGTTTGGAATTTTTGCAAACAGTAAAATGTATGTCGTTGCAATCATAACGTCAACTCTTTGACTATGTACAAACCTTGTATCACCTAGCTACCATTCTCCCCTGTTACACAAATAGAGATGTTTGCAAGACATAGAACATATAAAGTATTTACATAAATCCGAGTAAGACATTTATATTTTCAATCATGTTCAACAACTCGTTCCTGAGAATTTTCAGTCAGTGTGTTAGTCATTACCATACATTTATTTTCATATACAAACGATCTTCGAGTTACAATGACATTCTCATTTTCGCATTTGCGACATTTTGTTATTGTTGTTGTTGACACCAGCTCTTGACCTACAGCAGCCGTTTTGCAGATACGACATCATATGGACGGGACAACACTGCCAGCGACAGAAATCATTTTTTAAACTCTCAGAACAGTTTGCCAACTTGGATGGAATGAGAACTCAATTATACGTGAATTTGACGATTGCAGTGCAACACGTAAATCTATAAGCTACGAACGTCATTGTTTCAGAATACGACAGTTTTCAAGATACGACACCTGATCTGGAACATAACATGTTTTAAGTAAGATAATCACATGTACTTACTTCATTCAAGACAGTGTAAATTTAAATCAATGTGTGTATAAAGATTATGATTTTGTTTTCATTAGCATGTTTTGTTTTCCTGAGCTAGTGGCAATTTTTACCATAAAATTGCAAAATGAAGGTTCGGGATTACGGGTCCAAATAGTAACCACATCCGAGTGGAACATAGTGCACGAAGATAATTATGTAAATCTGAGAGTGATGCTCTGAATTACACGGCATGTGTCTGTTGTGAACATTATTCAATATTATTAGTGTAGACGTGAGAGTCAAATATTATTAGTGAAGACGTGAGAGTTAAATATTATTAGTGTAAATGTGTTAAAGAGTTCAATATTATTAGTGTAAATGTGTTAAAGAGTTAAATATTATTAGTGTAAATGTGTTAAAGGGTTAAATATTATTAGTGTAAATGTGTTAAAGAGTTCAATCTTATTAGTGTAAATGTGTTAAAGAGTTCAATATTATTAGTGTAAATGTGAGAGTCAAAGATTATTAGTGTAGATGTGAGAGTCAAATATTATTAGTGTAAATGTGTTAAAGAGTTAAATATTGTGAGTGTAAAAGTATTAAAGATTTCAATATTGTTAGTGTAAATGTGTTAAAGAGTTCAATATTGCTATTGTAAATGTGCTAACAATTTCAATATTGTTAGTGTAAATGTGTTAAAGAGTTCAGTATTGTTATTGTAAATGTGTTACAGAGTTCAATATTGTTTGCATCGGCGTGAAAGAGATGTGCTCTCTGAATTTATTATCCACTCACTATTAAATATTTTACTAGTGTGAATCTAAGAGATTAATTCAACATCCGTTTGTTGTGGGCTATTCTAGCTGTGTAAATGTGATATAAGGGTGCTGTGAATTCAGAGAAATGAGTTCAATATGAATATTGTAAATTATTTTTAATTGTGTTAATCTGTAAATAGCTTTCTGAATTTGATATCTTTTCATTCACAATAGTTGTTGGTTGCGGCAAATATTCCTCGATCACAAAGCTGCATAAATTTGAAATAGGTGCCCTTTGAATTTATGGATTGGTGCAAACTGTGAGCATAGGAAACAATTTTTTGTGTTTACATCTAAGATAGCACGCTTTACATTCAATATCTCCTCACTGTAAACTATTTTAGTTATGTAAATTGGAGAAAAGGTACTCGCCGATTTAAGAGAAAAGGGTGTTAAGCATCAACATTGTAAACTATTCTTAGTTGCGTAAATATGAAAGAGTCGCCTGCAATTAAACATTTATTCTTTCAACAATCTGAGACTGAATATTATATATGTTAGCTGTAAAAATGCTAAAATAATTACCAATTGTATTTGCGTAAATTTAAAACGGGATTTATGGCTTCACTGAAAGGTGATAACTATAAACATTGTAAAGTAATTTATGTGAGTAAATCTGAGAGTGTGAAATGGGAATGAATTTATATACATTTAATGTGTATTTTATTAATTCGTGAGCTAATGTGGATGCGTAAATGTGGGAAATTCGCTTCATGCATTATAGACACAGGTGAAAATTGTAAGTGTACATTCGAGAGCGTGTAGCCGAAACGTTAACATCTGAACACGGATAATAGTCTAGACTATTTAAATAGTGTAGTTATATAACTCTGATAGAATGAGTGTGGTTTGAACGACTGATGTACGAGGGGGACTCAAACAGTAACCTTCATGTTTCTATTAACAGAAAATGTCATATTATGGTTTTTTATTTACACGTCGTAAAGTACACGAAGTTGCCAAGATGATCTGTTATTTGTTAGAGATAATGGGCATCACTACACACCAGGTATATGCATATGTATTAAGTCAGTGTCAGGAAATGACGAACGGCATGACTGCTGATGATTCCTTTAGCTTGCTATCTGTACACACTATTTGTACACAACACCTTCCTCACAATCGCCCATTCCTGGTTGACCCACGAACATTGCAAGGAGTAGATACACGAACAGGTTGAAAGAAGAGCACCAAGGCTACGTGATACAAGTATAACTTATGAATATGCCAAGGCATTTACCAGCAGTATATGCTGGAACGTGAGTCGCTATAGCTGGCAAGTAAAGGCGATTAACTCTCGATAAACGAAAGCGCAAAACGGTGAGGGTTTGAACCCCATACGTTTCAAGCGTCATCTGGTCTCATTAGAGGTGAGACCAGTGCCTAGTTAATATTGGAAATCGACGAAAAAAACATGATGTGCACGTCAAAGAATCAATGTCATTTGAAAATCGATAACAGTTGAGTGTAAGCTGCTGTCCAGGCAAAATTGTAAGCCTCATGATGCCTACCTTCCCTGCCTATATATAACTAAAAATTGTAATAAATACCTTTATATCAGAGGTATTCGCTTGTCCTTGCATAAGTTCAATGGTAGATTAAGCGTTCCTGTGGTCATCGCCGATAGGTTGGATTTTTTTCAGCGGCATCGTTTCGTCTACAGTTCCATCGTAACGTAGTGCTCTGAAGCTTTGCGCAAATTTGCACATTCACCCATTCATGCAGGAATTGCTTTTCTCCATATCTTTGGGTTTTTTTTTGTTTTTTTTTTACATGTAAGTGACATAATTTGAGAGGAATCTAATTTCGATAACAGATCAATATTTCCTCAAGCGAAATCGATGTCGTTGTTGTTTGAAGCTGTTAGCGCTGCTCTCTACCACGTTTGTTCGTTAGTAGGTTACAATGACTCTTCTTACATCTCGAGGTGTATTTTAGACAGTGTACCAGAATCCTCCTAGCTGTATTATAATATGAAGATCCTCAGTTTGCTCACAAATATGTGGATTATAGTGTCGATCCCCACCTTGCTGGTCCGATTGCTGTGTACAACATGTTTCCAGGAAAACGAACGATAACGTCAGGTGGGTTCTTGGCCAGTATGTTTCACCTGACCATTATTATTCTTCGTTCCCTAAATCTAAGTTTAAAACTATATGAGAAGGACAAACGAGTTAGTAAAAGGAACTAACAAGTATAGCCACCATAATCAGTGTAAAGAACTGACAAGTATAGCCACCATAATCAGTGTAAGGAACTAACAAGTATAGCCACCATAATCAGTGTAAGGAACTAACAAGTATAGCCACCATAATCAGTGTAAGGAACTGACAACTATAGTCACCATAATCAGTGTAAGGAACTGAGAAGTATAGTCACCATAATCAGTGAATGCCAAAAGTCAGAAGTAATCGTTTTTCTTTTCTAAAAATTAAAATGTGCGATTCAAAGATGTCCCTTTTACCTGCCCAAATGTTATATCAATTCACCTTCAAGCATGACTTGTTTTTTGCTTAAGATGTTGACTTTAAACAGCTTGGTTTTCTTCATGTTAATATGTTGTCCGCGTTTGGCTGAATGCTTCTTCTTCTTATTTAGTGCTGTTATGGCATCCGGCTATGACTGGATGACAGCAGTACGAAGTCGTCTGTTTAGTCTAGATCCTCTAACTGTGACCACTATGACTATTGTATACCGGTTCTCTTCCCTGACATCTTCATAATCCAGTGCATCGCTATTAGGAACACGAGTGGTGACAATAGATATCACTGTCTCACTCCTGTTTGTACTTCAAAACTGTCGGTCAGTTCTCTTTTATGTGCCATTGTTGTCGTACTCATTATGTATGAGTGATATTAACTTGTCCGGTATCCCGTAGTCTCTCAGCAATAGACATAAATGTTTTGGTCTACAATGTCAAACGCCTTCTCATAGTCTATAGAATATGCGTATAAGGATGAATGCCATCTACTCGTTTGTTCCACTATGATGACCAAGGTGGCTAGATTATCTGTACATGATCTCTCAAGACAAAATCTGGCTTGTTCTTCTCTTGAGTCTACTGTCTCTTTTAACCTATCCAAGATAATTCTAGTAATTCCTCTTTAGGGGGTATGTTAAATATGAATAAGTTGTGCTCTCAGCTATCTAGAGCGTTGATGATGCAGCATTTATCAAATGAGTGATGGCACTATTGTCTCTGGGATTTGTTTCAAAACCATTGATACCCACACTGTCCATTTAATTTCCACGCGCTTGCTTAATTTGTCCTTTGTCTTTCTCAAATAATCCTTAATTGACTGAAACGTCCAGTGGACGCAGTTGGCTGGTCATGCCACCAGGAATAACATCAATGGCATTATGCTGTGTGGCATGAGCTTATTTTTTTAGCCTGTTCAGATAAATCTTAATAAAATGAATCAAGGCGCATGCATGCTAGGTGGGTTACAAATACTGCCTTGAAGTCTATCCCACACTTGTATCCAATCTTCCATAAGTTGTGTTGTCATTTGTCAATATTTATGTGCACGCACAATAAGATCTTTTAAGAAAATGTCATTCTTCAATATGGTTTGGTAATTGAAAATTAAATATGGCGGCAACTTTCGACTATCAACGATCATGCATGTCATTATAGTGAAACACTGCTTCTCGGAGCCCGTACTCATCTCTATCTGTTTAGCACCTTTAGCGTTGACAGTGTCATTTCGAGGCATCTCGAAGACGACTTGACGTTCACAATTTCTCTAATCTCGTAGTTCCTTGTTTTCCATTATTCGATCACGTGTCGCTGAAAGTTAATCAGTTTCTGTTGAAAGGCTGCAAGACGTGTTTGACAAATAGATGTTTGACGCCTTAACGAAAATCCGCCAGGACGCATAAGCCATTCGCACCAGGCACTCCTCCTTCAAACATTTCTTTTTCACTTCCAAGGGATTTTGTAATATATATGGCCTTCAATCGCATTGCTTGACAAGTGATGGATAATCCTTTTTGCGCGTGTCTCCGTTACAAAACCTTTCACAGCTTTATCTTGTGGAAATCTTATTTTCTTGGGTCCTGTAAAGCCCTTGGTTGTTGCTTCGCACTAAAATATGGAATTACGATATTCTTCGCTCAGCCGGTATATTTACATGTTCTTCGGCATAGACAATAACTTTTTTTGTAAACGCGGCTTCGAAGTGCAATCTTGTTGACAATAGTTGGAACGGCAATAATGGATACAAATTAATGAAACTTAAATGATGCAACAAAACGACAAAGGGATTATAGTAATTTCACAACTAAATTTACCCATGCGTTAGGCAATAATAGTACAGCCTTTTATAACTTTCCCCATGTCGAGACACAATTTTCTTCTGATGGCGATTGTATAACACCATTGATTGTAAGACTCATTCCGATTGGATTCGTTTAAAGAAAGGGAGGGGAGAGTATGGCGGTAACGTCTTAGAATCGAGTAAGACGGTAAAAATTAATAATGGTAGGACCATATCAAATGGTCTTCTTCATGCAAAAATACAACACTATTTCAGTTTGAGAAGAAAATGTACCCAAACAGTTCAGCTCGTCGGCGGAAGGGAGGTATAGATTTTAAACTGATTTACTTTGATCCCTTCATGAAAAACATGACCTGGTTTGGAATCGCCGACTTTATAAGAAATGGTCTAAAACATGCCAACGCGAGAATCAGTTGAATATTGAGACCAAAATATAAGGTTCATGCTTTCTTCATTATTATCCAATTTTCTAGATTCTTTATAAACAGACGTGTATCATTGTTTCCATTAGAACATAAACAGACGGTTATCATTGTTTCCACTAGAATATAAACAGACGTGTATCATTGATTCCATTAGAACATAAACAGACGTGTATCATTGATGCCATTAGAACATAAACAGACGTGTATCATTGTTTCCACTAGAACATAAACAGACGTGTATCATTGATTCCATTAGAACATAAACAGACGTGTATCAGTGATGCCATTAGAACATAAACAGACGTGTATCATTGATTCCATTAGAACATAAACAGACGTGCATCATGGATTCCATTAGAACATAAATAGACGGTTATCATTGATTCCATTAGAACATAAACAGACGTGTATCATTGATTCCATTAGAACATAAACAGACGTGTATCATTGATTCCATTAGAACATTAACAGACGAGTATCATTGTTTCCATATAAATAAGCATTTATTGAGGACCTGACAAACTGAAAAAGCACAACAGACACGATGACAGCGATTATCAGCACTGAAGATGACATTCATCCTAAATAACTTACTGTTATTTATCAGCACGGATGCTGCAGACCTGATGACTTTGACACTTAAGAAGTGATAACGATAGTAGTATGAGACGATGCATGATCAGTAACTTGACAACGTCTAACTTGGTCTTCAAATTACTAAGATATCGTTTCCTTTTTTATAGCCAAAGCTGATACGAGAGAAACCATTCCAGTTTGCAATTTTAGTGACTCGATATTGATAATGGGCAGGGATTTACATTGTTGGATTAAAGAACGTGTAAGAAGAGAGGCTGTTTCTTTACTTGAACATTGTGTGTTCCTGAAGGGACAAAATAGATATTAGACTATATTAAGAGAAATAAGAGAACCAGGGGTGATGGAAGGATTTCCATTCACAACGTGGCAGAAGTCATGAGGGTTTCTCACCATTTAGAAGTGTTGCCCGTCACAGAGAGACGTCTATGCAAGTTATTATACGTACATAAAATATTATACATATGTACACTCATATGTACATACATACACCCCCCCCCCCCCCCAATCCCTAGAGCTAAAGCACATTGGCCAACTGGTCTGGACCATATAGCGTGCTACTTGGTTCAATTTGTCTTTGATTCTGCTGTTATAAAGGTTTGGCTTGCTTTGTTATATATAAGTTACAGCAATATCATATAGAGACACTTATTATTAGGAGGAAAACACTTGAACAGAAAGAATGACTAAAGCTTGCGTGTACGTCAGATAAAGAGGCTACACACGTGAGGGACTAATGCTTCGGACTAATGAACGATCTGATAGGATGGTTTCGGTAGCTCTCAAATAGGAAGTTAAAGATAGCCATATACGAGGTATGTTCAAATGAAACCGAATCTAACTGCACAAAGTCAAGATACGTACGATGCGCATGATGTAAACATCACATACCAATCGTCAAGTTTGCAAAATTTCGTTATTTTCCGACTCACTCATAGTTTCCTCAGCATACCGTTGAAAACATAACGGGTGTGATAAGGAATCCGTCTAGAGTTGATCAGCAAGCGGTGATTCGGTTTTTAGCAGCTGAAGTATGTCGACCAGTTGACATTCATCGGAAAATGCAGTGAATGGTGACAAAAGTGTGTCGAAGACAACAATGAAGAACTGGACAGCGATATTTAAAGAAGGACGTAAGTTAACGAAAGATCTTCCGAGACCAGGTCAGGCACAAATTGTTCCGCCAGAAGCTGCCATCGCCAAAATTGATGCAGCAATTCGAGTGGACCGTCCCCAGAGCTTACGTTTGCCACACTTTTGCCACAATACAATGCCTGCATTCTGCGAAGACTGTCAACTAGTCGTCACTTTCAGCTGTTAGAAGCCGAATCACCGCTCGCTGATCAACTCTAGACGGATTCCGTATAAAAATTCGCCATGTTTTCAACGGTGTGCTGAGAAAACTGAGTCGGAGGATAATGCAATTTTGCAGACTTGACGGTTGGTATGTGTTGTTTACATCAGAAGTGATGTCATCATGCATATCGTACGTATGTTCACTTGGTGCAGTTGGTCCGGTTTCATTCGTATATTCAATTGCTGACGGCTTATAAAGTGATTAGGTCACTTAACTATGTATCAGCTTTTTCTGAGGTGGAGTGATATATTTCCTTCCTCGCTGTCCTGTACCCATAACAGTCAATTGGAAATCCATTTACAGCTGTGTAGGCAGGATCGGGCCACAACGCGAGATCACTTTAATAGTAGAGATATTAGATATGGTTGAGGGACATACTGATATCCATCAGTGAGTACGTGTTAGATGATTGTACAGACATTGATTGGTTAGGCACTACTTGTTAGATGATTGTACAGAAGTTGATTAGTCAGTGATTACTTGTTAAATAATTTTACAGAAATTGATGAGTCAGTGACTACTTGTTAAATGATTGAACTGAAACTGATGATTCAGTGACAACGTGTTAGATGGTTTGTACAGACATTGACGAAACAGTTATCCACAAAATGGGAGAAACATCAAAAGTGAATCGAACAGAAAAAGACGCATGAAAAGACGGAGAAGAAATGTGTTTAACCAGATATCTAGAGAAACGATTGCTTGCAATCTCTGAAAGGGACCGAAAAACCTGTCGGTCTGTATCTAGTGCAGTAATGTTGGTTGTAACTACCTTAGTATAAGCTCTTATATACTACTTCTTCCATTTTATCTTCCAAACTACGTTTTAAAGCTACTGCTGTCCAGCTTGTTTTTCATTTTATGATTTTGTCTTTGTTCTTGACCATATAAAAGTGCGTGAACATTTGTTTTTAAAAGCTACACAAGATTTGTTTTCATGTGTAAATTGTGTTTATCTCTGGGTGGATGTAGAAAAAAGGATTAGGTAAGAATATATAAATTGGAAATATACAAGAATTTACAGTAGACGTGAAAGTTGTCAAAATCTTTCAGCTCTCATTTAGCATATTTCTTCAAACTATACCTGCCATGTCCTCCGTTACTGGATTATCTGTTCCAAATTATGCCCATGCTTCTCCTGTTTCCTTTATGATTGTCTCGAGCTCTCTTTAATGTATGTTTTGGTCTCTACCCTACATCTCTTGCTCTGGGAATTCCAGAACAGAGATTGTATTGCAACACTATCAGCTGGTTTCCTTATTGTGTGCCCAGTCCAACACCATCGCCTTATCCTCATTTCCTGTTCCCCTAAAATATGTTTTTTTAATTTTTCAATATCTCTATATTTTTATCTTTTCATATTATTTCGAGCTCTCTATTCTGCGCAGACACCTACTTATGAAAGTCTTTACCGTTTTCGTTGTTGTTTTTGTTATTCTTTATGTTTCAAAACCATACAAAAGAACACACTTTACAATGAAGTTGAAGATTGTTATTTGTGTGTTGACTTAATGGATTTTGATTTCCACAAGTACCCTCTTCCTCAAACAATAAAAGCTCCTCTCGCCTTTTGTATTATTATTTTTTTTTAAATTTCTGTATCGAAACCTTCAACTTTTTCTATATTGCTACCAAAATGTACGAATGATTCTAAATCTTGGAAGAGTTGATCTCCCAACACAATATTATTGTTGCTAGTTTCATTTATTTTCATAATCTAGTTTCTTTTTTCTGTGCATTTTCAGTCCCAATTTCTGTTACCTCTAAAGGTAAAAGCAGCTTCATACAATGTACTGCTGTTGAGGATGAAGTGTTAGATAATTTATGGATCAATATAACAGCTTTAAATGAGTTTGTTTGGCTAGTTCTTTGTTTTTGCTACCAGTAATCCAGCACCCCTTTAACCGCTTGGCTGCCAGGAGCGTTTTGAAAACGAGAATTGTACACAGTACCTATTACTGTGAGAAATAGGCGCTCTACCTACCACTCAGCTACACAGATGCACAATGCACATATTTAGTTAATTTATTTTGTATCACACAGTTCGTCAATTTTTTTTTAAAACACCACTTCTTGTGTGTATTTTTCCCGTATCTAATAAAATGATCATTTGTCTATAGCAAGCCTTTAATCTTCTTGTAAGAATTTAAAATGTTGATAAAAACATCAATTTTGACAAAACGCAAAAGTTCTAGAAGAATACAAATTAAATTTTGTAGCAAATATGTTATGTCAAACAAGGCATGTTTTTAGTTGCGGCTCCAGGCGTTGCCATTAACTTGACTGGCATAGTCTTCAACAATAACTCGATAGTCTTGAAGATGACATTCAAAGTCTTCATTTTGGCTTATAAATTCCACATTTTGGCTAAAAGACCTACATCGTTTTGCACACATTTGATTTATTGTTGCAACGTCTTCATTTTGGCTCGTAAAGTCTACATCTTAGCCAGAAAAGTATACATCTTGCTTGCAAGAATTTTGCCATATAAATAAAGTTTTTATTTTGACATGCAATGTCTACATTTTGGTTTGTAAAAGTCTAGTCCACGACTTGCAAAATCTACATCTTGGCATGCAAAATTTACATATTGGCTTGCAAAGTCTGCAAATTTGCTTGCGAAGTCTATATAAGAACTTGTAATTTCTATATCTTGGCTTGTAAAGTCTACTTCTTAACCTGCAAATCTGCAAAGTCTACATTATTGTTTGCAAGGTCTATATGTTGGTTTGCAAAGTCTACATCTTGGTTGAAAAAGTATGTAGCCTAACTTGTCAATTCGTGTTTGTCTATAGTCTTGATTTTAGCTGGCAAAATCGTAAATTTACAACATGTTAACTTGCAATGTCTGATTAAATACTTGCAACATTTTGACCCGTTAGGTAAAAATCTAAATCTTGCCTTGAACAGTGAGAATGTTGACTGACAATGTCTTGTTCTTAGCTTGCAAAGTATTTCCCTTACCTGAAAAATTCTTAATTTTGGCTAGTAAGGTATTTATCTTACCTTAAAAAATCTTGATCTTGGCTTGCAAAGTACTTTCCCTTGCCTGAAAAAGTCTTGATCTCGGTTTGCAAAGTGAGAATCTTAGCTGTCAAAGTCTTGACTTTATCTTGTGAAGTCTGTCCCTTGCCTAACAAAGTCTTGTTCGTGCTAAGCCAGGTTCTTATTCTTCATTTGCATAGTCCATTTGTGTTTTACCTACAGAGCCCTTATCGGGATTTTTAAAGTCTTGATCTCGTTACAACATTTGTGGACATTCGCTCGTCTAACTTTTGTATATTTAGTGGCTATACAGGTTAAGATAGTTATATAACATCTACTGCCGATCAGAATGAAATGTTAGAAACTTCTTTGTGCTATGTACCAGGCTTTGTGTGATAGGTAACAAATTCCTTTCTACATCTTCTTGTTAAGTCCAGAGAAAACGTGTTATTACCTCTGTAATTCTCCATATCAATTGCAGGGTTGTGTCTAGAGTTTCCCATCACACTAAGCCGACAAGTCCTTAGTCGGCGAGGATTACAAGACCCTTACTTCGGCTTCCTTGTAGCCCTTCCTGAAAACGGGCTGTTTTTATGACACACTGGCTAACAAGGTGGGGGATCGACGTGATCCCCGTAGTTGTGAGTTACACGCAGATGAAGCCAAGCATAGCATAACCGCCTGGAGGACCCCGATCCACTTTCATCAGGACGCTCGGGATGTGAGGAAAGCTACTGCAACCCACTACTTAACGTCCTTTTAAAATAGTAAACCAACTCATTGTAGGCATTGACAAACATCGCAAATAACATCTATGTAAATATAATCAGTAGATCTGAGCTATTGGAATAAGTACATTAATGATAGTAGTTGTTATCTGTTAAAATATAATCGGTAGACCTGAGCTATTGGAATGACCACTTTAATGACAGTTGTTTTTAATCTTCCTAGAAATGTGACCGTCGAATACATGCGATCCTAGCACTATTAATCATCTCATATGTCTGCCATTTCGTTGGACAATTTTAGTGCACCATATATTTGGCTGTGTTTTGTTCAATCTTTTTATCTGTAGTGTGTATTTAACATCGCTAATCCATTGTTTTTCCTTTTCTCGTATCCTAAACTGAAGTCCTGCTGCCTGGTGTTGTCTGCTCGTTCGGTAGACATGTTACTAATGTTAAACAAAACCTAAACAATAGTGATATTAATTATTTTACTTATATGTGCTTCAAAAAGAAATATGGTATCTGATGACGAAATTCCTGACATTTTACTGATAGACTGTTTCAGTTTTGTTGATATTGGTAAAGATTGCTGTTCAATATTTGCATAATGAATGATCCGAAATACTTTCCTGAATGCGTTGGTTGACGAGAAGCTCAACTCCAAGAGATGTTCAAAAAATCATACCCTTACTCACACTTTCCCTCCCCCACTCCTGTTTTGGGGTTGAAGGGTGAATATAATATGAAAGCATTTAGTAACAGACGCTTCAGACGACAAAAACTTCAGATGATAAACGTTTCAGATGATAAACATTTCAGGTGATAAACGTTTCAGATGATAAATGCTTCAGATTATAGACGTTTCAGATTATGTACGTTTCAGATTATAACGTTTCAGATTATAGACGTTTCAGATGATATAAGTTTCAGATAATTCGTCCCTCTATTAGTATCGGGCAGAGAATATCGGTTGCATTTATCGTCGTCTATCACCAAAAGTATAGCAACAGTGGTCCGATAAAGTAAGCAGTTTATGGTGTGTCTGTGCGTGTGTGACTTTATGTGTGACTGTGTATGTGACTGTGTGTGTGTGTGTGTGTGTATGAATGTGTGTGGCTACGTGTGTCTATGCGTCCGAGTTTGGATGGGTGAGTTTTAGGTGTGTTTTGGGTTCCGATGGAGTTTGTAGGTGTGTGTATCTGTATGTGTGCGTATGTGTGTGTGTGTGTATGTATTGTCGTTCTTGTTTTCAAATGAAATGTCATTGTCTTTATCATAATTTGTATTAAAACTGGCATGTGCCGCCTGACTATCTGTAAGGTTATATATTGAATGAAGTCAGGATTTCCTTTCACTTGGAAGAATTGCTACTTATGTTTTACGTACATCATCCACCAAGAACATTCTGGTATGAGAGCGTCGGAGACGTGCATCTCGTCTTTTCTCCTGTTAGTATGAAGAGCTGAGAGAAGACACGAAGATGTGCTATAGCCTTCCGAAGACGTGTTGTGCACGACTTAGAAGCATAGAGTACACCCTCAATCGCAATCCTTGCTATCAAAGTTTTTGGGACAGAAAATAAAATGAGGTGTGAATGATAATTCATGATCACAAATCGATGTCCTTATACTTACGTACATATAATGCTTCAATTGTATACGTAGTTTAGATCATTCAAAACAAATACTGAAGTACGTTTGATGGCATATCAGATTTAATATTTCTGACTTTATCGTTAGAGCCTGCTATCAATATACAGGCTACATGTTCACAAAAGTTTCTTTAAAAATGTTGTCTTCATGCCCCCTGCTATGATTGTATGTCTTCCTCTAGGACCGATTATTGTATCAAGGTTAGACTTAACTACTTTTGTCCAAGATGCTATACAATTTTTAAATTCTGATCTCAAACGTCAAATACATGGCATCTTTAATATGCTTGCATCTGCTCTACATTGTGTTCGAGCAATCTGTGTTACCATGATTGTCATAATTTACCTTTCGCGCTCTTCCTGTTTCTCTTGTTGTATTTACAACATGAGGTGCCGATCAAGGATGGTGTAGATTTCCCTATTTTGCATTCATTTCATATCATGTGATTTGGTGAGACCAAGGAAATTGTATATGTCGTTTATCGCTCTATGTTTTTCATTAACCAGGCTGTGGTTAAATCCTCCAAAGATGTTAGACATAAGACAGAAAACTGCAAATGTCACAGTAATAGTAACTTTGGAGAGAGCAGTTTGTTATTTATCGCATATACAAATGTAACTTGCACACAAGAAATAAATGTAAGTTAGACCAAGTAATGCCATTGAAATGTAATTGTATGTAATATTACATTATTTTATTATATATATATATGTATATATATATATATATATATATATATATATATATATATTTATATATATATAAACATAAACATATATATATATATACATATATATGTATATATATATATATATATTTATATATATAAACATAAACATATATATATATAATTGTATACGATGGTTTATTTACATTTGTGCATAAATATTATGTTGATTAATTGAATAATATACTAGTGCAATACATTACATGTGCTATCGGTTTATGTGCCCTGTATATATATATATATATATATATATATATATATATATATATATATATATATATATATATATATATATTTCCTGTATATAGACGCATAGCTGTTTATCTTCATGAACTTCTCTAACTCTTAATCTTCCTACCATGGTCCCTCAAATTTCCTCGCCATACCCCACATTTTTGTAATGAAAATCATGTAAATTTATTCAAACAGCCGCTCATTATGTCGTCATCTATGTTCTGCTTGTGTAACTCTGAATTAGTTACTCAAGTACCGTGAGTCAGGCCGTAGCAATCTATAAAAATACAGCTCATGTGGACATGAACATTAAACAAAGTTTAACCGCAATCATTTGTCAAGACTTTTTTATTCATTTTTAGTATTGCATGAGAGTAATCTCTGTCAGACTTCATGGCTTGTTTATTGAAGTTTTCATGTCTTAGTTTTTTTCGTGGGTCGTGTTCTTTGTATTGTTCATTTGTGATATAACTAAATGGCGTTTTCTTGTTGTTACTTAATTATTTAGGTTTCTTTATTATCGTTGCATTGAGAACTATTCATCTCTGATGTAAATGTGAGGATTCATCATCTTTATGGTGAGTTTGAAGTAACTATTTTAGTGTGGAATCTAGAGGATTAATTACATTGAATGTAGATCATTTTTAGTGTGGTATCTAGAGGATTAATCACATTGAATGTAGATCCTTTTTAGTGTGATATCTAGAGGATTAATCACATTGAATGTAGATCATTTTTAGTGTGGTATCTAGAGGATTAATCACATTGAATGTATATCATTTTAGTGTGGTATCTAGAGGATTCATCACATTAAATGTAGATCATTTTTAGTGTGGAATCTAGAGAATTAATCACATTAAATGTAGATCATTTTTAGTGTGGAATCTAGAAGATTAATCACATTGAATGTAGATCATTTTTAGTGTGGAATCTAGAGGATTACATTGAATGTAGATCATTTTTAGTGTGGAATCTGGAGGATTAATCACATTGAATGTAGATCATTTTTAGTGTGGAATCTAGAGGATTAATCACATTGAATGTAGATCATTTTTAGTGTGGAATCTAGAGGATTAATCACATTGAATGTAGATCATTTTTAGTGTGGAATCTAGAGGATTACATTGAATGTCGATCATTTTTAGTGTGGAATCTAGAGGATTAATAACATTGAATGTAGATCATTTTTAGTGCGGAATCAAGAAGATTAACCACATTGAATGTAGATCATTTTTAGTGTGGAATCTAGAGGATTAATCACATTGAATGTAGATCATTTTTAGTCTGGTATCGAGAGGATTATTTCACATTGAATTTAGATCATTTTTAGTGCGGAATCTAGATGATTAATCACATTGAATGTAGATCATTTTTCATTTGGTATCTAGAGGATTAATCACATTGAATGTAGATCATTTTTAGTGTGGTATCTAGAGGATTAATCACATTGAATGTAGATCATTTTAGTCTGGAATCTAGAGGATTAATCACATTGAATGTAGATCATTTTAGTGTGGTATCTAAAGGATTAATCACATTGAATGTAGATCATTTTTAGTGTGGAATCTAGAGGATTAATCACATTTTGTAGATCGTTTTTAGTGTGGAATCTAGAGGATAAATCACATTGAATGTAGATCATTTTTAGTGTGGAATTTTGAGAATTAATCACATTGAATGTAGATCATTTTTAATGCGGAATCTAGAAGATTAATCACATTTAATGTAGATAATTTTTAGGGTGGAATCTAGAGGATTAATCACATTGAATGTAGATCCTTTTTAGTGTGATATCTAGAGGATTAATCACATTGAATGTAGATCATTTTTAGTGTGGTATCTAGAGGATTAATCACATTGAATGTATATCATTTTAGTGTGGTATCTAGAGGATTCATCACATTGAATGTAGATCATTTTTAGTGTGGAATCTAGAAGATTAATCACATTGAATGTAGATCATTTTTAGTGTGGAATCTAGAGGATTAATCACATTTTGTAGATCATTTTTAGTGTGGAATCTAGAGGATTAATCACATTGATTGTATATCATATTTAGTGTGGAATCTAGAGGATTAATCACATTGAATGTAGATCATTTTTAGTGTGGAATCTAGAGGATTAATCACATTGAATGTAGATCATTTTTAGTGCGGAATCAAGAAGATTAATCACATTGAATGTAGATCATTTTTACTGTGGAATCTAGAGGATTACATTGAATGTCGATCATTTTTAGTGTGGAATCTAGAGGATTAATAACATTGAATGTAGATCATTTTTAGTGTGGAATCTAGAAGATTAATCACATTGAATGTAGATCATTTTTAGTGTGGAATCTAGAGGATTAATCACATTGAATGTAGATCATTTTTAGTCTGGTATCGAGAGGATTATTTCACATTGAATTTAGATCATTTTTAGTGCGGAATCTAGATGATTAATCACATTGAATGTAGATCATTTTTCATTTGGTATCTAGAGGATTAATCACATTGAATGTAGATCATTTTTAGTGTGGTATCTAGAGGATTAATCACATTGAATGTAGATCATTTTAGTCTGAAATCTAGAGGATTAATCACATTGAATGTAGATCATTTTAGTGTGGTATCTAGAGGATTAATCACATTGAATGTAGATCATTTTTAGTGTGGAATCTAGAGGATTAATCACATTTTGTAGATCGTTTTTAGTGTGGAATCTAGAGGATAAATCACATTGAATGTAGATCATTTTTAGTGTGGACTTTTGAGAATTAATACATTGAATGTAGATCATTTTTAATGCGGAATCTAGAAGATTAATCACATTTAATGTAGATAATTTTTAGGGTGGAATCTAGAGGATTAATCACATTGAATGTAGATCCTTTTTAGTGTGATATCTAGAGGATTAATCACATTGAATGTAGATCATTTTTAGTGTGGTATCTAGAGGATTAATCACATTGAATGTATATCATTTTAGTGTGGTATCTATAGGATTCATCACATTGAATGTAGATCATTTTTAGTGTGGAATCTAGAGAATTAATCACATTAAATGTAGATCATTTTTAGTGTGGAATCTAGAAGATTAATCACATTGAATGTAGATCATTTTTAGTGTGGAATCTAGAGGATTAATCACATTTTGTAGATCATTTTTAGTGTGGAATCTAGAGGATTAATCACATTTTGTAGATCATTTTTAGTGTGGAATCTAGAGGATAAATCACATTGAATGTAGATCATTTTTAGTGTGGAATTTTGAGAATTAATCACATTGAATGTAGATCATTTTTAGTGCGGAATCTAGAAGATTAATCACATTTAATGTAGATAATTTTTAGGGTGGAATCTAGAGGATTAATCACATTGAATGTAGATAATTTTTAGTGGGGTATCTAGAGGATTAATCACAATGAATGTAGATCATTTTTAGTCTGGTATCGAGAGGATTATTTCACATTGAATTTAGATCATTTTTAGTGCGGAATCTAGAGGATTAATCACATTGAATGTAGATCATTTTAAATTTGGTTTCTAGAGGATTAATCACATTGAATGTAGATCATTTTAGTGTGGAATCTAGAGGATTAATCACATTGAATGTAGATCATTTTAGTGTGGTATCTAGAGGATTAATCACATTGAATGTAGATCATTTTTAGTGTGGAATCTAGAGGATTAATCACATTGAATGTAGATAATTTTTAGTGTGGTATCTAAAGGATTAATCACATTGAATATAGATCATTTTTAGTGCGGAATCTAGAGGATTACTCACATTGAATGTAGATCATTTTTAGTGTGGAATCTAGAGGATTAATCATATTGAATGTAGATTATTTTGAGTATTGAATCCAAAGGATTAATCACATTGAATGTAGATCATTTCAATGCGTTAACTAAGTATTGTTAGTATGTCTACTTGAAGATTTAATCCTCTTGGGTGTGATTTCTAGAGGTATAATAGTCGTAAGTGTGGTACATCTACAACGGGGAGTTCAATGATTAATTTTCGTGATTCCATTTGAAGATTCATTACTAATTCTCTTGAGTACATCAAATATAGAAATAATGGTCTAGAACGAAGAGTCTAAACGATTAATCATTTTGACTTTGTTTGATAAATAAGGGTCTTCAGTGTGTTAATTCAATGTTCAACATTCTTTAATGTGCCAGTTTGGTAATTAATCATCTTACAAGTGTTGATTTGAATACTAATGATCTTGAATTTTTTCTTTTAAAGATTAATCGTTGCTAATGCATCAATTTGAGGATTAGTTATCCTTTTGTCCGTTTGAAGCTTAATCATTTTGGATGTTCTTTTGAGGATTACTTATCTTGAGTGTCGATTTATGGATTAGTCACAGCCTGTATCAGTTTAAGGATTAATTATTATAAGTATCTGAAGATTAATCGACTTTAGTATGTCAGTTTAAAGATTAATCATCTGCGATTTAAAAATGAAGATTAATTATCATGTGTGCTAGCTTCATGATTAGTAATCGACAGTGTATGTTTAAGAATTCATTATTTACTTGACAGGTTTAGAACTAATCTCTATATGGAGTCAGTATACGGATTGATCATCAACGTTGTCAGTTTAAGGAAGAATTATCAAAGGTGTCGATTTGAGGATTAATCATCGAATGTGTCTTTATGCGCATTGATAATTGTTGGTTTCAGTTTGATGATTAAACATCGTATGTGCCATTTCTCTTAATTATTACCTTGGATGTTAATTCGCGGATTAATAGTTTTGGGGGAGTCATTTATAGGATTGCTCAAATTATTTGTCAATGTTAGTATAAATCATCTACAATGTGGTATCTTGAGGTTAAATCATCTTGATGACAACATACATCTAACATAATGTGTTGGTATGAAATTCTATTCTTAGACATGGTAATAAATACAAGTTTCCTCTTGCCGTACTTTTCCCAAGCCATGCAACTGAGTCCTAGACAAAACGTCAATCCCTATTTTAACAATGGTTCCTCTCTGGGTTTCACTGAAAGCGTAGACAACTCTTGTCCTTTTTCACCCCACTTCGTAATCCCTCTTCATACTGTTATGACCGTTTTCTTTGACTAAGCAACCTCTAGCTTTCGGTACTAAAATATTGGTTCCATTAAAGTGACAATCAAAGATGACTAGTTTGAATGCTACCCTTCCGTAACTGTCCGCCATATTGGTAATTTAATTTCCTAGACCAATATTAGAAATGCCTGTACTTTTCTGACATCTGAGTTCTTCAAGTTTAAAAACGATGACTTGTAATAGAGCCCTTCTAGAAACGTCTATGGTGAATAATGAATTGAACCGGGGGTTTGAATAGAGTTTAGAGGAAAAGTAGCAATTCGAAGAAAAGTTGGGAAATTATAATATCTTCTTCTTCTTCTTCGTACGCTGCCAGACGTCAACTTGAATTTGTTGGAAGAAAGTAGCGGTCATCCTGAGACTGTCGACATTGCCATAGAGCTTGTCTAGTGCTGGCACTGGTGATGGCCACATGTGCTTTCTCTGGACCTCGTATGTCGGACAATTTTGCAGCTGATGTTCAGCAGTCATTTTACCTGTACAACAGGTGCATTCGTCAGTAGCATCTTTCTTCAGTTTATTGAATAGGTGGTACCTCAGTCTATTGTGGCCTGTGCGGAGTCTAAAGACCACCACCTGCTCTCTTCTATTCAACTGGAAATAGGCATCATTTGTTGTGTAGCCAGTATGCTCTGTTTCCCATTTGGCCATATATCTTACCCTAATAAACCTTGTGGACTCTTCGTAGATCACACTAGAATCTGTATGTGGTAACCTTCTACGTTCTTTTGCCGGTCGGTCTGCCTCCTCGTAGCTTTGGATATTACAGTGGGGTGGAACCCACTGTACCACAATTTTTTTGGGTGTGGACTGCTGACATAGTTGACAGAGTACTTATCTTAAGTCATTTAGTTCTGTATTCTGCATTATTGTTCTGGCTTTTTAGTGCTGTAACCAAGGAAAGGGCATCTGTACACAAGACTATCTGACTTTCATTACTTTCTCCTGTCAGCATTGCTTCTACTGCAGCTTTCAATGCCTCTGCCTCTGCTCTGAAATTGCTTGAGAATTTTCTAGTTGTCACTGACAGTGTTATCTTTCTACCGTTTGTTAGGCTCAGGAATACCCCACTTCTCCATTTTCTGTTGCAGAATCTTCTATGTACTTCAGGGTTATGTCTCTTCTTTCCTTTTCAGTCTGACTGTTTCTGTATCCGATACCTGGTATATTTTCTATCACCTCTGGAAAGATCTGCTGCTTCCAGATGGGTTTACGTACAGTAGAGATGAGCTTTAGTGTTGATATGGCGTTCATAGGATCTTATCTCATCTTTGTTTTGGCTATTTCTATAAAGTTTCTCCGCTTTAGTCTCCCTTTTCCAAATCCATTTAGTCTCTGGTGCATTGGATGGTCTGTCAGTCTTCTTAGTTTCTCTGCTTGCTGCTGGGCTCTGCTGTCTCTTCTATCGGGCATTGATTGTAGACTTGAAATCTTTTCAAGTTCTACAATTGGCGTTGACTTCAGGACATTATAATACAAGTAAACATTGACAACAAGATAAACTAGAACATGTCGAGAATTGTTATTGAACGTATGCACTGAGAAACAAGTGATCGAACCAATCAGATACTCAAACACACACGTATTAAAAAAAATATGCAGGTAATATGTAACAGACAGCTCAGTTCTAAGTATATCGGTTGTGTACGGGTGTGCAAGGACGGATATGGTGGATAACTGACAAAACAGCGTGATGACCTAGACTTTGATGTTCTGTTCCGTAACCATAAACAAATACTACTATAAAATCCCAGCTATAATTAAACGGAGATCACAGAAAATTGGTCTGAAAATACAAAGAGAAAATAAAATTATGAGAACACATGCAGCTAACAACAATTAGATAGTGTTGGAAGACACTCCAGCAAGATGTGCAATCATCAATATATATTTGCAGCAATAAAGACAACGTAGGATGGACATATAAAGATGTTAAAATACGAAAGCAAATGGCAATTTCATCGAATTTCATCGAAACTTATGAAATTCATAGGAAATGAGTAAATTTTAATGTAAATCTACAACTCTAATCTAATGTCTCTTAAATTGTATGGCTCTAGAATATAGAGAATAAAGAACAACAGAAACATTAATGGGTGCCTGCGGAAAATATAGAGATTGAAATAGAATGATGAGATCATCAATGTCTAACTGTGGGAAAGGCCAGACGTGTTCCAGTGGAGAATGACGCGTTGAGAAGGCGATGGCGCTTGATTTAAAACACATTATCGAGACCACTTGATAGTATTACATGATAGTTTCTGTTCTGTAATCCTCTGGACAAGGGAGGTAGAGGTACACTAAACACACATGGAGAAGAGAGTACGAGAAAAATAAAGTCAATTGGAAGACTTTGATAGAGCTGGATAGGATTGCTCAGGGATAGATGACTTGGCATGTATCTATTTTAGAACTGTGCTCCTCACGCAGCTGGAAGGTTTTCATTGATTGATTAATTGATTCATATATAACACTTGTTGGTGTTGGGGGGATTGTTTTCTCAGGTTCGTTCCGTCCCTCATAATTATATAACTCGGAACAGCTCTCTGTCCATCGTGCCAGTACGTCATTGTCCTCAACAAGGCACTTGCCGCTTTTATCCTGGATCATAAAGTTCCTGCCTTGTCTTGGTGTTATCAGTTATTTTATATATATATAATATATATATCTCTCTCACACACACACACACACACACATACACAACAACTTAATATAGGTTTATAAGATGATCAGAGGAATCGATAAATTAGACTATAACAAGTTTTTTTAAATACAGCCACCTACAATAACACGAGGGCATAGCTACAAGCTGACTAAAGAGAGGTCCAGGTTAGATATTTGGAAATATTTTTTTAGTCAGAGAGTGGTGTCTGCTTGGAATGCATTGCCAGGGAAGGTAGTGGAGGCAGGGACAGTTAATGCATTTAAGAATAAACTGGATGCGCATGGCTTTTAGAGCAAGGTGATGTAAATGTAACTGGTTGTATACAGACTCTGCAGGGTCTTCTAAACCAGTATAAAGACGTTAAGTTAAGTTAAGTTACGTTAACACATATACTTCACAGATCATCGCCCTCAGTACAGCCGCTCTGCTCCGTCAGACTCGATCTTTGGTCAGTTCTCACACCTCCGTCACTGCCATCTTCAGTACACTTTTTATGTCGTGTATCCATCTTCTGTTCGTCGACCGATGCACAGTTTCCAGTATTGTCTTCTTCTAAACCGGTGTGGCGTTTGATGCGGTCACAGTATTATAGTTTTCTAGACCTAATGCTATTTATGAGTCAATTGTGTTCTATTTCCAGCATTTTTAGGGTGTCTATGGTTTTATTTTTCGCTATTTTATTATTTTATTATCTCTCTTCTGGTTTCTCTTGTGTTATTTCTATATTTAGTGATATTACGTTCTGTCTCATATTGCCTTAGCTTTAGTCTTTCTTATATTAGTCATACGGTTTTTTTTTCCTTTATATAATTTTGACGTTTGTGTTTATGCCTCTGAAATTTTGTTTGCTGATGAGATGCAAAGATCTCTTGCTTGTATGGCAGGTTCATCGTGAGTCATCTCCTCCGGCATTGCCATAAACAATTGAAATTTATGGTTTTACATCCATGTTGTATTCTTGTGGTATTGCACAGACGTCATCACAATCACACGTGTCATCATTTGTCTATCCCAATAGTTTCCTAATCCTCTTGCATCGTGATACATTAGTTCAGAGTCTGTTCAATGACTTCCATAGTGTGAATTGTAGATGATGTCCAGGGGCAGGTTCCTCCCGAAATTTCATCTCTGGGGCCTGCTGCAATGCATGCCATCTCTCGATGCGGCGGCTTTCAGGGTGTGCATAGGAAGATGAAAGGTGGCATATTATTGTAAGCAAAGTCAAGATGAGCCGGATAGGGTGGAGTGGGGGGGGGGGGTACGGGGCGGTGAGGGAGACGGGGTGGCATATTATCTGTTACCTTCCATGTAATTTATGAGGGACAAATAAAACAACCATTTATGTTGCTGGTCCTGGTGTCCATATTCTGTCTTGGTCACATCTAGGGTATTGAATGGCAGAGCACAAGTATCTAACGACAAAGGTCCCAAGTTCGTTCTCGTTATCTCTACGCTGCTGTCGACCCAGCCGTAAATATTTACCTGGAATACAGTCAGGGAAGGAAATGCAGCGAGAAAGAAGAGTGTTCATTTCATCTCATAAATAGCTGAGGTTTAATACAAACATATCTCAAAAACTCCATCTGTTTATCTCTTTTTTCTTTTTGTCTATATCTCTATCATTCTCTTCCGGTCACTCGCAGTGGAACGGATATTCCCGGTAAAGTACATCGCTAAAAAACATTTGCGTAGTCCTGCTCGCAATCATAATTGAATTTGTATTTTTAATTTTTTTTTGAAACAAGGGGTGGCTGTCCAGACCAAGCGCCGGCAACCTTTTGTCAATGGATCGGATTTGCCTGGCCAGTCTAGAATATCCGACCAGCAAAACCGTCTCTTGAACGTAGTCAAAGTAATTGTAGTCATGTACAGCAGCACGATTTTCATCAAATGCAGATTTATATACAAACGCGCGCGCACACAAACTTTCTCTAACTCACTCTCTCTCTCTCTCACACAGACACCATCACCACTACCAACACTTTATATATATATACACACTACCACCACCACTTTACACATATAACTTCACACACACACCACCACTACCACTTTACACATTTACACTCCCTGCATACATATATATATATACATATTCCCACAAAAGACCTGCTCAAAAAGTTCTATAATTGTTTGTATTGCGCGCCTAATGCGGTGTATTTGCAACTTCTGGTCAGTGGTGCAACCTAGTGATAACTTTTTTAGAAATTAAAAAAATTTGTTATCTACTGTTTCCCGCGTTTATCTGTTGTGTGATTTCCTATGTGCGTGCACACTGTGTTTTGCGAGACATCTTGATTTCATAGAAAATGTACATCACATTTTGCTTCAAGCTCGGGAATACGTTCAAGGAAACTCATAAAATTGTCAATCAAGTTTTTAGAGATCAATGTATGAACCGTAAAATTTGTTACAAATGGTTTATGCCAATTAAGGATGATCGGCAGTCAGCGTTTGAGACGACATACGACATTATTTACGACGTTAATGGTGCCCAAGTTTGTGCGATCATACGTTATAATCATTGTCTAATAGTTCTGTAAAAATCATAAGATTGCAGAATCTACATGTGATCGTGCACTGACATTATAACAGCGAAATTACAAATACGTATGGTAGTTGCACAGTTTGTTCCACGACTACTGGTACATGATCAGAAAGACAGTTAGCGCTGCCATCTGGCAGAAACTTCTGCATCACCGGTAAATGAGGATAACAACTTCAGTAAGAGAATAGTAACCGGGCATGAAACAAAGGTCTATGGATGTTCTTCTGTTTCTTCGTTCAATCTCCCGCTACCAAGCCATGAAAAAAGCTTTGCAAGTTGCAGGATGATGTCCAGAAAACATAATGCGTTGTGTCGTGGTTTACAGCTTGACTGCGATATGTGCACCTTTCGATCCGACACATCCGACTTTAGCAGGAATTTTTTAGTACCGGGTTAGCCTTCCCTTTTCGTCCCCTTCTCCTTAACCAATATGCTCTGTTGCAGCCTGCATAATCCAGGATCATCGCGTGAAGATGTAGAAGGGTCTTGACAATCTGGTTTCCTGGCCCTGACGCTAGCAGTCAGCTTTGGGTGGCTGATGGCTGCAGCTCATGCACTGCTCAGCATCTTGATCCTGGTCAATGGCTATGACATCGATACGAAAACGCAGTCCTCGCAGTGGGTTGTGAAGAACGTGCCAAGACCAACAAAAGCACCGCAGATCAGTTGTGTTCACAGTTGATTTTCCTTTACATCAAATGTGGTGTTCATCATGAATTCTTTCCAGAAGGCAAATAGTTAAACGATGGTATAATCTGGACGTGCTGAAACATCTCATTTAAAATGTTCTGAGAAAAAAGGTTACTTGCGTCTTATTTCACCCCAAACAGAAATATGTATATATTTTTGCACCAGATTTAAGGTAGTGACATTACAAAACTATTGGGAGTGTCAAACATTCTGGGAGAATAGACTGGAATTTCTGCTTATTCCTGTTGTCTTATCAATTAATTTCTTAGTTTAGGGTTACGATTAGGATTAAGGATAGGATTTGGGTTAGGATTAGGATAGGGTTACGATTAGGATCAGTGCAAGGGTTATGATTAGGATTCGATTAGGGTTAGTGTTAGCATCTATTCTGCACTTCTATCTTTATCTAAGCCTTTATTTAATTATTTAAAATAAAATTATAGCACGATGTCTTCCCCTTAACCCGAAATTAAATGCCACCTTACAGTCGTCAGCTGTCAAATTCGTACAATGGGAAACCAGGCGAGTACAGAAAGAAGGTATGAGTGTGTTTGTGTGTGTGTGTGCGTGCGTGCGTATGTGTGTGTATATGTGTGTGTGTCCGCGTGTGAATGAGTGTGTGTGTGTGCGTGCGTGTGTGTGTGCGTGTATCAAACAAGTGAAGAACGACGAGAGAAGGTCCAGTGGCAGTATCACTATCAGTGGCCAAGCGCTTGAAACAGTTACTTAGTTCAAATATTCGGGGGTCTGTCATTGGCGATCACTAAAATCGAGAAAAGGCGAAATACAAAAATGGCCTTAGTAAATAGTAAAACGAGAGCCGCAAAAAGCACAGCACAGAAAGAGTTTGTAGAGAGCAACAAAGAGGTTAAAAAGAGCATCAAGGCGGACAAAAGATGTTACATTGATGGTCTGGTTGAGGAAGCGGAAGAGGCTGCAGGAAAGGGAAATATGAAAGGTCTATAGGAGGCTACCAAGAAACTATCAGGAAAGTATCAACAACAAGGTACATCAATCAAAATAAACTTGGGAAAAAGATAACTAACCTTGAAGAACAAAAGAATATATTGTTAGAATACCTTGAAGAGCTTTTGAACAGACCAGCCCCAGACAATCCACCAGACATCCCACCAGCAGAGAATGACCTACCAATCAACTTTGATAATCCAAGTAAAGAAGAGATTAGAAGGGCAATAGGGTTTCTAAGGAACGGAATAGCACCGGAAGCAATAAAAACAGATGTTGAAACATCTACTAACATGCTCCACAACTTGATAGGCGCCATCTGGAATCAAGAAAGTATATCAAAAGATTGAAGAGACGGTGAAAAATGCAGTGGATAACAAGATAAGGGATGAGCAGGTGGGCTTCAGACAGAATAGATCATTCATTAACCAGATAGCCACAATGCGGATAATTGTGGAGCAATCATTGGAATGGAATTCGAGTTTGTACATCAATTTCGTTGATTATAAATAGGATTTCGACAGTTTGGACAGAGACATGCTCTGGAAACTATTGAGGCACTATGGAATTCGTCAAAAGCTCACAAACATAATTAGACAGACGTATGAAAGTATGCAATGTAGAGTTATACACGAAGGACAACTCACAAAGCCATTCAAAATTAAATCAGGTGTACGACAGTGTTGTCTACTGTCGCCTTTCCTGTTTATCCTGGCAGTACACTGGATTATGAAAGTAACAACAAATGAGAGAAATGGAATCCAGTGGACCTTCAATAAACAGCTGTAGGGCCAGGATTTTGGGGATGATATAGCTAGTCTGTCCCACGGCCAAAGCCAAATGCAAAGGAAACTGGATAGGTTGGATTTTACCTCTAACCAATTCGGTTTGAAGATCCATGAGGAAAGAACCAAAAACAATTAGGATCAATGCAGCAAACACAGAACCAATCAGGCTGAAAGGAACGGCACTGGAAGGGGTAGAGGTATTTACATACCTAGAAAGTATCATCAACAAGTAAGGAGAGACAGACGAGGATATAAAAGCAAGGATACAAAAAGCAAGAGTTGCATTCGGAATGTTAAAACCAAGATGGAACTCAAAGGAAATAAGAAAGAAGACAAAAATAAGGATTTTCAATTCAAATGTGAAGCCAGTCCTGTTGTATGGTGCGGAAACCTGGAGGATGACCAAAGGCAATGACAAGAGACTGCTGGGTTCTGTCAACAGATGCCTGAGAATGATTCTTGGAATAAAATGGTTTGACAAAGTTACAAACGACAGACTGTGGGAGAGAGCGAGACAAGGTATATTGAAAACAGAAAATCTTAGGAAGAACCTAGAGATGGATGGGTTATACATTAAGAAAGTCCCAGGCCAGTATCACCAGGCAATTTATATCATGCAACCGCCAGGGAAGGAGAGGCATAGGCAGACCAAGGAATACACAGAGGCGAGTTCTAGAGACGGAAGTAAACAAAACAGGAAACAGCTGTAAGGAAGTGCAAAAAATTGCACAGGACACAGCTGTTTGGCGAGGGTTGGTTGATGGCCCATGCACCCCTGGGTGAAAAAAGGCGAAAGTTGTCATTGGCGATCAGAGCACCAGAGCGCAACTACAAATGCCAAGGCTACGTCAATTCTTACATCACTAAAGCCGATTTGGAAAGATATTAACGTATCTCGTATCGCTAAAATAAATTTAATGCAGACAAATTGGTCCTCTCTGTGTATGCTTGTGAAACAAGGACATTAAATGCTACATTAGAGCGGAAAATCCAGATCATGGAAATAGGGTGCTTCAGAATGATCCTTGGAATATTCTAGAGATCACGTCACGAATGTCAGTGTACTGGTGCGCAATACTGCCCGGCAGTATTTCGGACAGTATCCGGACCTCACTTCAATTGTGAAATCATGACAGCTGTCGGTACAGCCATGTAAAACGTGCATATGCTTCTCTTAATGTGATCCTCCGGGACACAGGTCCTGGCAAAAGCAAGACCTGCTACGCTAAGATGCGGTAACTGAACGGACATGGGATTCATTTAAATCGCAAGGCACGTATTGAATAGAACACGATAGCGACGCACAGCTCATAATGTACTTAAATGTGATGCTCCTACAATCACCTACATTACGGGACAGGCTAGACGATTTATATCGTGCACTTATGGTAGAAACAATGGTTTACTTTTAGTCACGTGACGGTTGTCCCACTGGCAACCAAGGAGGTATCGGTACTCCATTTTCACAACACGTTTTCAATGTTCCAAGTATCGCGTTGGTACCCCCATTTGTCGTTAAACACACAGCGCAGAGATGTCTCATACGATAAATAAGCTTCCTGACGTTCTCTTGGGAAATTTATTTTAAAAAAGAGCGAGGGATAACTGCAGAGAGATCTGATGAGCAGATTAACGTTTTCGTACACGTTTGCTGGGGAGATTCTCTGCAAGTGCTCAACTAGAGAGAGGTTGGGGATATCACCGGCCATGTTAACGTCCGGAAATGTTGCCTCTGATGGGGATCCTGGACGACGTGAGTGCGATGATGACACGCATTGTCATCCTGAAAGATTAAATCAGTTCCATCCTGATGAGCAAAGGACACAACAATACTCTAGATGATGTTGTCACGGTGTGGCATTGTTAGAGATCCCGAGAATCAGGGATTCCAAGTCAAGGTTTCCGCAGAGATTTCGACAGGATCATGATCTCGAAACAACTTGCAACTTTGCCACTGAAAGCTAACGGTAACTTGACCATTGGAGGCTAACGGTAACTTGACCATTGGAGGCTAATTGATACTTGGTAGAAAGCAAGCAGAAAAGGAGAGGGGGTGGTTGGGAAGGGAGGGGGATCTAATTCAGAGTTCAGACAGAGGTTAGTTGGATAGATCATCTAGAACAAAACCTGTCATTGTCTATAAAGGATATATATATCCTAAATTACGTGAAATCTGACCCCTGTCCTGAAGAAGGTTGCTTAAGTTCGAAAAGAAGTGAAGTTCTGCATTATGCTATACGTATCGCAAACAGGAGTTGGACAATGAGATCGCAGCCTTACCATCTGAAGCAAAGGTGTAAGATAAACTAGCAAAACAGAAGCCCATAAATAATTTTGCACTAAGAGTAGACTGTTCTTTGTGGAATATAAAATGAGTGCTACTATACGGCCATGGGGGAGGAACCTACCTCCTACCAGGCGCGTCGGCAGGGTTGCGGATCGCTGAAAGGCCTCCTAATTTGGAGGTTAGCTGCGAATAAATAAGCAGCCTTGAACAAAAACGGGTCGGCAGGCATGGAAGCTGTAAGAAGGCAGTACCTCCACCATGCAAAGACATAACAAGCTAATCACCTGTTTGTCTAAACAAATGCTTGCAAGTCAAAACATAGAGAAAACAGAACTGATCTCAACGGCGACGAACAGGCGAGAAATAAGGACCACGATTTACGGGAACATGGAATGTAAGAAGTATACACGGAAATGAAAATGTATATGTACTATAATAAAAGAGATGAAGAGAACAAAATTGGCAGTCCTGGCAACTTACAGAAACAAAGAAAAAGGGACAGGGCGTTCTGGACCACGACGGCAATATGTTATACTACAGCGGAGTTGCCAGGGCAGGGGTAGGCCGTATAGTGGATAGTAATAACAAAGCAAACATTAAAGGATGGAAGTTCATTTAAGAAATAATGGTGGCTCTAAGTCTACAAGAGGAGGATAGTCAAATGGATATCGTCACTGTGCATGCACTAAACGAAGATGAGAGCACTGACATAATAGATGAATTATATGAGCTCATTCAACGGGCCGTTGACGATTGCCAAAATGAAATACTTCCCTTAGGAGACTTCAACGCAAGAGTTGCAAACGATTATTCTAGATGGGAGGGCGTAATCGGTAGGTAGGGAGAAGATGTCTTATATGACAATGAAAACGACTGCTGAGATTATGCAGAGAATAAGACTTTGTTATTATAAATATAAAGTTTCCACACAATCGTACCCATGCCTACACGAGATGCGAGTCGGCAAGAAATGACAGATCCATAATTGACTATGCAACAGTGAGTAAAAGGGATTTCAAGCATGTGAAGAGAGAAATCGAAAACAGTTATCCAGCCAGGCAACACCAATCAACAAGCAAGAAATATAATAACACACAAGGAGAAAATAAAATTAGGGCCTACAAACTAAGAGAACCATATGTTAAGATGAAATACCAAGGGCTCTTAACAACAGCAACCGGGTGGATAGAGGAATCTGAAGAAGATATGGAAAAGCGCTGGGTGAAATTCAAAGACATCCTCAAAGAGGCTGCAGCAGAGGCATGCGGTTAAACCAGAGAAGGGTGGAAGAGAAAGACTACATCATGGTGGAGAGAAGAAGGGAAAAGAATTCGAAAAAAAGAAAAAGAAAGGAAGCAATACCTATGGGCTAGGAATACAAAAGAACAAACAAATAAATATAAAGAATATGTAAATTTTAGATCAGAAGCAAAGAAGACTGCGCTCAAGGCCAAACAGAAATCCTGGGAAGAATTTAGAGAGAAACTGGAAAATAATGCTGGAGAAACCCAGATACTATTCTATAGGACCTTAAAGTACAGGAGAAAGGAAAAAGAATGCCACCTGAAATTTATTAAAGTTAAACAAGGTGCGCTACTGATCGCCCCAGAAGCGGTAATGAACAGATGGAAAGCCTATTTCTCAGATCTCCTTGGAGTGGAGAAAAATCAAGCTCTGGAAGTAACAGTCCCAATTCAAGAGGAGGGAACCATGGAGAGGAACGATAATATCACAATGGAAGAACTAAATGTAGCATTGGAGAAAATTAAGATTGGTAGAGTAGCAGGACATGATGGTATAACACCAGCAATGGTTAAATACACGGGAACGGCAGGAGAGATACTATTCATGAAGATTTCCAAAGCAGCTTGGCATCACAAGAAGATACCAAGAGATTCGGAGGTTACCATAATAATACCAATATTTAAAAAGGGTGACAATCGACAATGTGAAAATCAGAGGTATTTCCCTTCTCAGTGTCCCCAGGAAACTCTACTCTAGGATTCTAGAACGGCGATTAAGAGATCTAGCAGAGCCAAATATGGACGATACTCAATGTAGGTTTCGGGCAAACAGAAGTACTCAAGATCTTATCTTTACACTCAGACAGCTGAGGGCAAACAGAAGTACTCAAGATCTTATCTTTACACTCCGACAGCTGAGGGCAAACAGAAGTACTCAAGATCTTATCTTTACACTCCGACAGCTGAGGGCAAACAGAAGTACTCAAGACCTTATCTTTACACTCAGACAGCTGAGGGCAAACAGAAGTACTCAAGACCTTATCTTTACACTCAGCTGAGTGAAACGGCTCTTGACTATGATAAAGAGATGCATCTCTGCTTTTTGGATTTGGAGAAAGCATTTGATAGAATCCTTTGGGACAAACTCTGGGAGTGCCTGACAAGGAAGAACATCCCAGGACCGCTGATCTCTGCATTACATCTATAAAAACACGCAGAAATTATGCGCGGAGATTAAATAAAAAGTCAGGAGAGTTCAGGACCACTAGAGGAGTAAGACAGGGTGACATTCTATCACCGTACCTTTTCCTACTCCTCAATGGATGAAGTCATCAAAGCCTGCAAGGAACAGACAAAAAAGTATGAAGTAGGGTACTGGAAGATGAGACCAAGTTACATATCGGAACTAGCATTTGTAGATGGCGTGGCCCTGATCGCGAAATCCGAGGGACATCTCCAGATCAACTTGCAGGTCTGAGAAAAAGTGCTCAAGAAGAGAGGAATGCACATCAGAAACACCAAAACAAAAACTATGGTGATCGTCAGAGATGAGAAGAGACATCAGATAGCACTGGGAACACGCACTGGGGCAGGTCAGCAACTTTAAATGTCTAGAAGTGGTAATAAACAGCAGGGGAGGAATCAAAGAATAGTTAACTACACGAAAGGCAGCAGCAGGTAGACTTTACCATGCAAGAAACAGAGAATTCTTCATGAAAAGAGAAATAAGCAGAAAAACAAAGATGGAGGTATACCGCTCGACCGATGTACCTATCCTGATATATGGATGTGGGTAATGGACAATGACTACATCACAAGAAAGGCAACTATAAACTTCAGAAATCAGGTACCTAAGGTTGAGGCGACGAAAAGGGACAAGATCCGTAACCAGACAATACGTAGCAATCTTGAAGTCCAATCTCTGCAGACATTAGTGCAGCAGTCCCAAATACAGTGGTTTGGAATGTCTGTAGAATGGAAGAGGATCGAATACCAAGGTGGTCATGGAGATAAAAAGTCAAGGACACAGACCCCCAGGACGGCCTAAAGTACGTTGGGAAGACAACATACGACAGTCCCTAAGTGACCGAGGTCTGGATTGGAAAGATGCCAGGAAAAAGATGGCGGATAGAACAGTATGGCGTTCTATCTGGCAAACCTCTGCACCTCACGGTAGAGCAGGAGCGACTAAATAAGTGAGCTACTATGTGGCTCTAATCAGGGGAGACACAGCAGCGGCCGCTTAAAGAGAGGGGTGGGTGGAGTTGTGGGGATGTCTTCATGGGTGCCCCAACGACCTCGCGGGTTACGAAATGACCTGGCCTGATATGGCTCTAAAATATTGGTTCAAACGAGAAATTAATCCAGACTACATGCCTTCAGTAACAGATGTCTCAGTTGTTTACCTTTCTTTGATCACCTAATGAAGAGAGTGGAGAGTAAACATGGTCAGGTGAAACGTTTCTGAACTGAGTAACCAGCGTAGGATTGTCGTGTAGTGAATACCGTTTCATCTGGTATACCATGAAACGAAAAACCAGATCAACTGGAAAAGGAGTGTGCTGCAGATAAACAGCCGTCTGTACCAACTACATATCAACAAAAGAAACGTATGATGAAATCAATCAGAAAGTCACCAACATGAACAAAGCGCGGTTACGATAATATAAACAGACAAGAGCAAATGGTTGTGTTGCGACTCAGAGAAGGACACAATCAACTCTGCAGCTACATATACACAACATTATGGACGGACAACTCAGCCATGTGGACATGCGGACAGGCATCCCAGACTACAGAGTTGTCCCGAACATGGTAAACTGAGGAAAACCCACTGAACTAGATAAATAACATTGGAAGAGAAACTCTGTGGAACTATATGTTAACTACAAAAGACAGTCACGTTTGCACGAGACACTGTTGCAGATAAGAACAATTTATTTTCAATCGAACGAAAAAAAAACAATGATGAAACGTGCTAAACAATATCCTCATCTCACGCCCCCGTTTGAGATCCTGGAAACAAGATGTGCCACAGCAATCTGGCAGCGAGGTGGGTATCGACACTGTAATCACCATAGTGGTGAGCTTACTGATGAGCTTCGCATTGCATGAGGAATCTGACCACTTTCTTAAGTTGTTCTCGAGACAACAGAAGACACATTGCAGCCTACTACCACAAAACGTCGTACAGAGTTCATTCCACTCAGCATGAGTAGCTCCAAACAACAACATCACTAAATGTAACAACATATCATAACTTATGCAAACAACACGACTACAAGCAACACGATAAGAACGATACAAAATAGAATAGATAAGACACACCATCAGTAAGGAACTGAACAACACAACCAGAAATTCGATGGAATGGGGTTGTAACGAAGTAATTAGTGGGGATGCAAAAGAGCACGTCGAAAATAAAGGTGGAAAAGAAACTCAAACCAACTGGAATGTTATGAGTTTGTAGAGAAGCCAAACCAAAAATATTAATTGTTCGAGTATACAAACCTTAAAAGACGAAAACATACCTTAAAAGAAGATAACGTACCTTAAAATAAGAAATCTATGTTCATTATAAAGGGTCTTTATCAAGAATAGTCATCATGAAAACAAGAATAACAACTACACTGATCAGTGTTCGTGGCATAGACATGATATCGTCTTCATAACTAGTCCTAAAACATTTTCAATTACACCTCTTACACGTTCGAAGTTAGTATCGCCCATTTATCTTGTCCGTGTCGTCTCTGTAGCCTGGTGCTAACTTCATGGGCCGTCTTCGGTGAATTCACTCGAGCTTAAGTGAGCTATGTCGAGAAGGGACATTAGCGGCTGATGAAGACATTCAAATCAGCAATTCTCATTTGTCGCTTCCAAATCGATTGGTCTGAAAGATGTACTTGCTCGTGAAATGGTCATTTCTTGGTCTGCCTTTTTGTGCATCACAACCGACTAATTTAGCAGTGAATGAGTATTGCTGGAGGCGTAGGTTGTGCTCAAATTTAAGAGCGTGGTTGATAGTGGCAGGGCTAAAATATAGGGCGGCTCCGAAGAATTAATTTGCTGGGGGATACTGCTTATATTATGATCTCAATAACTTTAATCAATAAAACGATGTTTATTTATTTTTGCTTGTTTGCTTGTTTATTTGTTTGTTTGCTCTTCAATGCTTACCGCAATAATAAAGAGAAACAGCGTAGATCATCACTGCTTGAACACACAGATGTAAGACTAGAAACAACATCAAAACTCATAAAATCAAAGAAACTATCTATTATTAGTGTAAGACATTTTTTTAATCGAAGTAACAGGAAATGATAATTGCATATCTTGTTCTTATTGTTGTCGAAATTACTCACTAGACTGAGCATGTTGTTGGTGTTTCGAGTGCCCACAATGAGTAAGTTTACTCTTTTGTGCACCCTGAAAAAAACGTTAAGTGACCGGTTGCAGTAGCTTTCCTCACATCCCGAACGTGCTGATGAAGGTGGACCGGGGTTCTCCAGGCGGCTGTGCTATGCTTGGCTTCATCTGCGTGTCGCTCACTATTACGTGGATTACGTCGATCTCTCACCTCGTTAGCCAGGCTGCCATGAAAACAGCCCGTTTTCAGGGAGGACTACGAGGGAGCCAATGTGAGGATCTTGATCAATATGTTTTGCCTGACCCTGACTAACATGTTTTGTCAGTATATAAAAACAATGAATGAGTTGTACTGCTTAACTTGATATTATCACACCAATACAATACTAGGCTATCACAATCAAAGCTCCACCACCCAGTACCACAAAATCTAACTGCCCGCTATGTTTTTGATTCTTGTTCCCTGTCTCTTGTAGCGTGCCAGACTGTTTATGTTCTGGCAGCCTCGTTTGGGTTACGGTGTGGAATCAAATGGCTTCTTGAATTCTTGTTTTAGGGATACGATCCCTGGGCGTTTTGCTTACACATTTTCTAACTATTGTTTTCCACATACATTTTTCTGTCCTAAGTGTTTTACACACACTTCTGTAACACACGTGTTTTAGACCACATTTTTCTGACACAAGTTCTTTACACACATTTGTTTCTGTCACAAGTGTTTTACACACACTTTACCAACATAAAGTGTTTTACACACACTTCTCTAACATAAAGTGTTTTACACACACTTCTCTAACATAAAGTGTTTTACACACACTTTACCAACATAAAGTGTTTTACACACACTTTACCAACATAAAGTGTTTTACACACACTTCTCTAACATAAAGTGTTTTACACACACTTCTCTAACATAAAGTGTTTTACACACACTTCTCTAACATAAAGTGTTTAACACACACTTTACCAACATAAAGTGTTTTACACACACTTTACCAACATAAAGTGTTTTACACACACTTCTCTAACATAAAGTGTTTTACACACACTTCTCTAACATAAAGTGTTTTACACACACTTCTCTAACATAAAGTGTTTTACACACACTTCTCTAACATAAAGTGTTTTACACACACTTCTCTAACATAAAGTGTTTTACACACACTTCTCTAACATAAAGTGTTTTACACACACTTCTCTAACATAAAGTGTTTTACACACACTTCTCTAACATAAAGTGTTTTACACACACTTTACCAACATAAAGTGTTTTACACACACTTTACCAACATAAAGTGTTTTACACACACTTCTCTAACATAAAGTGTTTTACACACACTTTACCAACATAAAGTGTTTTACACACACTTCTCTAACATAAAGTGTTTTACACACACTTCTCTAACATAAAGTGTTTTACACACACTTTACCAACATAAAGTGTTTTACACACACTTCTCTAACATAAAGTGTTTTACACACACTTCTCCAACATAAAGTGTTTTACACACACTTCTCTAACATAAAGTGTTTTACACACACTTTACCAACATAAAGTGTTTTACACACACTTCTCTAACATAAAGTGTTTTACACACACTTTACCAACATAAAGTGTTTTACACACACTTCTCTAACATAAAGTGTTTTACACACACTTCTCTAACATAAAGTGTTTTACACACACTTCTCTAACATAAAGTGTTTTACACACACTTCTCTAACATAAAGTGTTTTACACACACTTCTCTAACATAAAGTGTTTTACACACACTTTACCAACATAAAGTGTTTTACACACACTTCTCTAACATAAAGTGTTTTACACACACTTTACCAACATAAAGTGTTTTACACACACTTCTCTAACATAAAGTGTTTTACACACACTTCTCTAACATAAAGTGTTTTACACACACTTTACCAACATAAAGTGTTTTACACACACTTCTCTAACATAAAGTATTTTACACACACTTTCCTTCCTTGATTGTTGAAGAGACCAGGTGAAGTCTTGGAATACTTTTCTTGTTTGACATGTGAGGTTCAGGTGTGCATCATTTAGAACAACAGTAAAAAAAACTATGTATAATAACTGTCGATAACAAAGGACAGTAATTTATGTCCGTTATCTTGTCAACTTTACCGTGATCTGATTTCGGACACTGAAAAGCAACATTACCAACAAGGCCAGGCTTTGTTCGAAATGATTGATTTACAGTTAAACTCTGTCTGAACTCTCGGTTAGTCACTGTTTCTGATTCTTTGCTTCCTACATTCCTGATTTAGAGTGACTTATTTGAACTGGATAAAGACAATGACCAATACGCTTTCAAAGACCCCTTGGTTCGGGATTCCAGCTCAGTCCCCGTTAACCCTGTCACACGAAGCTATTTTTGACGAATTGTCTCTGGTTGCATAATTGCAATGGTTCTTCCAACATATCCTTGGGGAGGGGATGTAGGTGGGGGAGGGGGTGTAGGTGGGGGAGGGGGTGTAGATGAGAGGGGGTGTAGGTGAGGGAGGGGATGTAGGGGGGTGATGAGGCATATCCTGGCAAATCGGTTAGGGACACGGCTAACAAACCAAACTTGTCGGGTTCAGACTTTCAAAATAGCAAATTCGTACCTCTGAAACACGTTTTAAATGGGTGCTGAAGTCAGAGTCACCTAGTCATAAGGCGCGAAACACATTAGACAAAATACAATCTTAATAAGACAGACGAACGTAAAATTAATCCAGCTGGTTCTGTCACAGAAGGTGGACCTAGATCTCGCCGTAGTGCAATGTAAGGCTTCTTAATAGTGTACCCACTACTTGGATCATATTGTTCATCCCTTTTCGTTGGCCGGTCTGTTGAAGCACATCATTTGCCTAGGTGCACGGCGTGGATGTGAACTGGAGTTTTGACCAGTATGTTGCATTGGAATTTGCCGGTAGCCTTTTACACCCATGGCACGTTGGTTGTATACAACACTGACCGGTCCACTGAGGCATTTCTCGTATCGACCTACCTCTGATGTTAAACTTCTGCAAGCTATTGGGGAGCTGATCAATCGGTAGCAGTCTATCATTTAACATACGTTCATCATATCACTTCAATATGCCAATCGTTGTCTATGTTGAAGAGAAAGGGAAAGCACACACATATATGGGGTTGTTGTTTGAGGAACTATGCTCTGTAGGGAGCTTAAGATTTTTGATTAATTGATTGTTTGACTGATTGATTACAGCAGTACATCAACTCTTGTACTGTTATGGATCCCATCGTGGCAAATACAATAAATCCTCACATCGTCATCATAAGCGTCTCAGTCTCTATAGACCATGCGTGTGGCGCCGGTAAGTTTTGTCCAGCTCTGTCTCCTATATTTCAACACTGTCTGCTGTGGCTGTTAAAGCCGATCCGCGAGTGACAGTACCTGACACAGATCGTACAACCATAATGAGGAGGCTGGCTTGCCTGGCTGTTCCTTGATCTCTTCAGTCTTTCTCTCTTTTCTTTGCAGCCAGATGACCTCTACGAGCGTCAGCAGTCACTATGCCCCCTCCAAATGACTGTCTCCAGATAGCTCGATCCTGAAAAATTTCTTCCAAGCCCTCCAATGGGATGTGGCATGACTGCATGTCCCTCTTGCATATGTCCCTGCATCGTAAGTACGCTTGCCCCATCAGGTCAGGTCAGGTCATGTCATCTCGTAACCGGTGAGGTCGTTGGGGCACACATGAAGACATCCTCACAACCCCACGCCACCCCTCTCTGTCAGATGCCGCTGCCTGTGACTCTTCTGGTTGGAGACTGGTCCATTCTTTTATGTTGTCCTCCCATCTCTTTTTGGGCCGGCCTCTTCGTCGTCTGCCATGCACCTTTCCGTGGAGGATTGTATTTGCAAGACCATTTGATCTCGATATGTGACCGTACCAAGTGAGTTTTCTTCTTTTCACAGTTGCCAAGAGATCTTCGAAAGGCCCTATTGCTGTTGTAATTCTATCTCGTATTTCCTCATTTGTAACTCGATCTATGCACGTGACGTTTGAAAGTTTTCGAAAACATCTCATCTCCAAGGCATGTATCCTTCATTGAAGGTCAGCTGTAACTGTCCATGTCTCAAACGCATAGAGGAATATTGACAGGATCAGTGTATGCATTAATCTGATTTTCGTGCGTAGTGCTAACCGTTTATCTTGCCAGATTTTGTTATGCCGTGCAAGCGCCGCTATTGTCTGTGCTATTCTGGCCAACACCTCACATTTTGATCCTTCATCACTGACAATCGACCAAAGATATTTAAAACGGTCAACCACTTCGAGTTCCTGACTGTTAGCTTTTATCCTGCTGTTGAAGCCCGTAGCGTTGTTGGTCATTAATTTTGTCTTTCCAGCGTTTGTCTCCATACCATAGTCAAGAGCTGTTTCATCGAACCTTCTGACCCATTCCTGGAGTTCTGTTTCTGAACCCGCCAACCCGTCGATATCATCTGCAAAACGAAGGTTGGTAATCGTTCGGCCTCCAATCTTGACAGTATCAACGTGACCTCAAAGTGCCTCACTCATTCCTTCAAGGAATATATTGAAAAGAGTTGGAGAGAGTGCACACCCCTGTCTCACACCAACTGATACGCGAAACCAGTCCCCTCGCCTCCCATTCACAAGAACTGCGCTGGACGCCTTGTCATACAGGTGATCAAGGACCGTTATAATATTTCCGTTGATATTATACATCCTCATGGTTGCCCAAAGCGCTTTATGCCATACCCTATCAAACGCCTTCTTAAAATCCACAAACACATGATACAGTGTTTGCTGCTGTTCTAGATATTTCTCGCTTAGCAGCGTCAAATTAAATATCTGTTCTGTAGTGCTTCTTCCCTGTCTGAACCCTGCTTGCTCCTCTGCAATGATGTTCTCTGCTTGGAGTTTCAATCGGTTGAGGATTAACCTAAGCATAACCTTGCCAGGGTGACTGATGAGGCTTATTGTTCTGTAATTTTGGCACAGCTTTAGGTTTCCAGACTTATGTAACTATAGATTTCGTCCATAAGTCCGGCCATTTTCTTGTCGCCCATATTTTGTTACAGATGTGTGTCAGGCCTTCCACCACTACCTCTCCACCTGCTTGTAAGAGCTCTGCTGGTATATTGTCCACGCCGGCCGCCTTCCCTCTTCTCAATGTCTTTACCGCTGCAATTACCTCTTATTTCGTTATCAGTTGGTTATCCTCTATATTTGTTGGTGTTTGGGGGATTGTTTTCTCAGGTTCGTTTCGCCCTTCATAGTTATATTAGCGTTGCCCCATCACCAGTCCCAAAAATAGCCGATCGTATATTCCAGGGACTAACATATGCTGGGATTGACCTGCCAAGTCACAAGCAGATATTCGCCTGCCAAATAAAATATGAACCAACGGCCACACCGCCCCACGACGTCTAACGACACAAGTGGATAGATAGATAGACAGACAGACAGACAGACAGACAGACAGACGGACGGACGGACGGACAGACGGACGGACAGATAGACAGACAGATATACAGACATACCGATAGATAGATAGACAGACAGATATACAGACATACAGATAGATAGATAGATAGATAGTTAGATAGATAGATAGATAGATAGATAGATAGATAGATAGATAGATAGATAGATAGTTAGATAGATAGATAGATAGATAGATAGATAGATAGATAGATAGATAGATAGATAGATAGATAGATAGATAGATAGATAGATAGATAGATAGATAGATAGATAGATATATAGATAGATAGATAGATAGATAGATAGATAGATAGATAGATAGATAGATAGATAGATAGATAATTACAGGGGCATATCGCTCCTCAATAACGTAGGCAAAGTGTATGCTCGCATCAGCAGGTTGCGAAAGCTGGCTAACTGGGTGTATCCGGAGTCAGTGTGGTTTTCGTTCAAAAATGTCCACCGATGATAGGGTCTTTTTACACAATTTTAGACAATTGCAATAGAAATGCAGAGAACAATTCAGACCACTATTTCTTGCCTTCATTGACCTCACTAAGGCATTCGACCTGCTAAACAGAGAGGGTCTTTTTAAAGTATTGTCTAAAGTTGGCTGACCACCTAAACTACTGAGCATGATTAGGTCTCTTCATGTGTGCATGAAAGGTACAGTGCTGCATGATGGTCAGGAATCTGAGGCCTTCGACAATAACTTACGAGTTAAACAAGGTTGTGCCCTGGCTCCGTCTCTATTCTGCATTTTCTTTGCCATCGTGCTTAGACATGCCTTTGGAACTGCTACAGTGGGGGTATTTCTGCATACTAGGTCAGATGGGAGACTATTCAATCTAACTATACTGCAAGCAAAGAGAAAGAGAAGGGAGACTGTCATTCGAGAAATGCTCTTCGCAGACGATGCTGCCCTGGTCGCCCACACAGAAGCCGAATTACAGATCCTCATTTACAGGTTGGCAAAATGATGTAATCTGTTTGCACTCATCATCAGCGTACAAAAGACGAAAGTGATGGATCCGGTTGCAGATCCACGATGCATCGTCTTAAACGAAAAAAATCTGGAGGTAGTAAATCACTTAAACTACCTCGGATCCCTCATCACCGACAACTTTTCACTGGAGGCAGAGTTGCAGAAACATGCTGACCATCTCTACAAAGGTTGCTGTGTACAGATCATGTGTGATTAGTGCCCTGCTCTATGATAGCGAAACATGCACTCTGTAAGCCTCACATGAAAAAAAGCTAAATGCTTTTCATATGCGCTGCTTAAGACGCATACTTGGAATTTCATGAAGTGAAAGAGTGACAAACAGCGAAGTGTTGGACCGTGCAAAGATTGTCAGCTTAGCTACGATTCTATGCCAGCTCCTCTTGCGATGGCTTGGTAACGTGTGCGCAATGGAGGTTGGGCGAATACAAAAAGATATCATTTACGGAGAGATGACCACGGGCAAGCGTAAAAAAGGTAGACCCTTTATCCACTACCAAGAAGTTTGCAAGCGTGACCTGAAGGCGTTCGATATAAACACATGTAACTGGGAGGAACTTGCCAAAGACAGACCCGGCTGGAGAAAAGCTTTGTGTGTTGGTCTGCAGACAGGGGAAGACAAGATGCGTCAACATGCAGACTACAAATGTGTGCGGCGAAAGTTAGGACAACAACTGACTGTCCCCTCTCTAGTGTGCAGTCCATTGTCTCTTGAGACTGACAGGAGGCATATCACCATATATATATATATATATATATATATATATATATATATATATATATATATATATATGTGTGTGTGTATGTGTGTGTGTATGTGTCGGTGTGCATATAAATGTGTGTGTATGTATGTGTGTATATATATATATGTGTGTGGATGGATGTGTAGGTGCATGTGTGTGTGTGTATATGTATATATATATATATATATATATATATATATATGTGTGTGTGTGTGTGTGTGTGTGTGTGTGTGTTTGTATGTTGGTCTATGTGTAGACAGATGGAAAGAGAGAGTAAGAGAAACAGAGAGAGTTGGGTTTCTATCAACATCTATTGTAGCGGGAAAATTTTTGGCGTCGAAGATGAATGTATTAAAGAGGAGGATAGCAGCGTTCCTAAAATGGAAAGGTCTCAGGAGTGAAATATAGTGATATTATATGAAGAACGTGTAAAAAGAAAAAGACTCGTGACATCTATCCTCGGGCCACCACTAGTAAATATCTAATCCGCTGAACTAATTTCTCTTCAGCCACCCAAAACCCCAGCCACGGCGCCGCCTTTATACGCAACCTTTGACCCCGATCACAAATGACCACTGATTGGTCGAGAGTGCTGATTGATTTTTACCAAGAAGAAATGCTTGGGCGCGCATGCGTCAGCCAGTGTAATATTGTTTTCCCAGACCGTAGGAGAGACAATTTTCGTCAGCCTGAAGTGATTTACTGTCCTTCGGCCAAGATTTGGGTGGATCTTAAAAGAGTTTTCGTATGAAATGTGCGAAAAAAACATAAAGACAGAAAATTCCTTTACATAAGCACTTATGAGAAGGAATGACTGTTAAACAGGAAAAGAAAGATTGGTCTTTGAGACGATGAGGTGTCTGGGGTTCTTGGTGAAGTTAAAGCGATTTAGAATCTTCAACCATAGTTACATCTTGAGTTACAGGACTTGATGGTTCATTTGGGCTGTTATTTTCACAGTGAACGGTCTTGAAGGGTCCTTTATCACACATGGCTGAAGCTTGAAATTTCGTAACTTCAATAGTTTCTTTGTTTCACAAGTCGAGGTCATAAGAAAAGTAGAGAAGTTTCTCGATCAAGTCCATCCCGTGAGTGGGTGGAGAGTGGCAGATATAGAGGTTAGCTGTGAATACTGAATACGTGGATCGCTACCTAGCTGGTCAGACTGATATCACATAACATGTTTCTAAGAGCACTACATGGAAGTGAGGTGCGGGTTTTTATTAGACTGTCTCATGTGTGCATATATATATATAAAGTTATGTGTAATCCTTTAATCAGGCAGAGCGTGTGACTGGTGTCATGAACCCAAATGTTTAAACTCTTTTCGGTCTTTTGCCTTAGAGTACCATGTTGGATCAATGGCTTTACTGTCGCCATCTCTCGGTCTCAATGGCGGGTGTCTGAGTGAGCGTTAAAAGTTGTAGGGCAACCATGATGTCACTTTTCTTGCAGATCGGTTGTCAGCATTGCACAGTACATTCCAGCCTAACTGTATTTTCTTACTCACTTTCTATAATGTCATTAAATAAGGTGTGGAACGTGATTTCACTATTAGAAATTCGATCACGTAGAGAGACTAAGTGTTCTTCTCTCCATTGCACTATGAGTAACTCAAAGTATCAATTGGTCTGATTTTCGTAGGTTCCATACCTCGCAGGCATGTGTCATGGCTAGAAGCGTTTTGCTGTTGAAGGTGTGATCTCCAACACTGTCGTTTCTCATCTCTAATGTATGGGTTTGATACGATTGGATCTGAGCCATCCTGGTGTTATTCTTTGCGAAATATCAATAGTGTATTATGTTGGAGTCCGTAATTTCTGGGCCCAGATAAGTATATGACTTCACATTTTAGATGTAATATCTTCCTGGTCGTAGTTCCCATTGTGGACAAAAAGCGTCCGTCTGTACTGAAATGTCTTTCTATTAATTTTAAGGCCAACTGCCACGCTTGCTCCGTTGAAAACATTACGAAACTCCACAGCTTCGTGGACGCTGTGATTGAAGATGACTATGCCCTCAGCAAACCTTGATGAGTGAGCATTTCTCCGTCTACTTTCATGTCTTTTTCTTCCCCACCTGGTTTCCAAACGATTTCACCAAGGTCAGTTGTGAACCGTTTTGAGTAGATTATATCACCCCAGTCAAATGCCACGTTGTTTTAACATGTTGATTGATCGATAAAATATGGTCAACTCAGTAGCGCGGTCCGTATTTCTCTCATCTATCAATGACACATAACTTTCTTCAGTATTTTCATTTGTCAGGACATTCACCACTGCCGTTATCTTAATGCTGTCGACGGTTATTTTAGTTTAGGTTAGTTTAGAAACTCAAGGACTAAAACATATACCTGCCGTATTCTCTCCAATTAAATGGTTGATTATGTGGAGGTGGTCTGTGGTTGAGTAAACTTTCCCAAAACCCGCGTGCTCTCGTGGTTGACTCATAAAGTTATTTAATAGTCGCTTTACAATAACGCTTGCAAAAACCTTAAACATGGATGGAAGAAAATACATTGGGCGTCTATAGGGCGGGTTTTTTTTCTTTACGATTTTCTGTGTACGTTATCAAAATTGTTTTTGACGTTTTTCATTGATCAGGAATTTGATCCTCACTGAGACAAACTACAGTAGTAATTGCATTCAATCGTGAGGCTCATCCCGAATGTAAGCATTTCATTTTATGCAACAACTAATTTGTTTTATCTTCAATATCAAGGCATATTCCGTGCTGAGTTACTTTTTTTAAATACTTTTTTTCATACGAATAGGTCAGTGTAATACGTCCTTCATCCTTCTCAATTCCATTATGTCCTGCAATGGGTTATCATCTTCGCTATTTTCGTGTCGTCAGACTCGTCGAGTGATGCAGATCTTTCCTTCCCTCTGTCTTGTCTCTGCTGATATGATCAGTTTTTTTACAAATTGCTGGAACTGTTTGTACAGATCGCGCATCGCTTTTGTATTGATCAGTTCACTCACTTTCGGCTATCTCCTCGCTGTCAGAAGATTTAGCGAGTCATCACCTAACCGATTGCATTTTGTTGTGCTAGATATTTTTGCCACGGTAATGTAATTCTTCAGATTTTCCATCAACTGTGTGTGTGTGTGTGTATGTGTGTATGTATGTATGTGCGAATATATATATTTATATATATATATATATATATGTATATATATATATATATATATATATATATATATATATATATATATATAAACTCACAAATATACACACATACATACACATATACATACATACACACACACACATAAACACGCACGCATTCACGCACGCACGCACGCACACATACACACATATACACATAAACACACATACACACACATACATATATACATACATACACACACACATACATATATACATACATACACACATATACATACATGCACACACACACATATATACACATACATACATACATACATACATACATACATACATACATACATACATACATACATACACACACACACACACACACACATACATACATACATACATACATACATACATACATTAATTTTCATAGCTGTCCATCGTTGTCGATGAGGACCGCTGACATCATCCTTGTCACAGATTTCCCTGTTGGGTGTGGGTGTGCATGTTGCTGAACAGGCCAATGCGGGCACGAAAACATCTGCTACATATCGGGCACACGAGGATTGTAGAAGGGGATTGTGTTCCCGCTGTTCGGGATTTCCGGTTCTCGCGTTTGCTCTGGTCTTTCAAAACACGGTCGTCTTCACCGGCAGCTACACCCGATTTGACTGCGCTTCTCCAGTCAGATGTGTTTTGCGCAAGATATTCCCAGGTGTCGATGTCTATCTGGCAATATTTTAGTGAGTCCTTCAGACCGTCTTTAAAACGTTGCTTTGGGCGCCCTCTCTCGCGCCATCCCTCTCTCAGCTCGCGTAGAAAAGCTTCTTTGGGAGCTACTCGTCTGACATACGGACGAGGTGTCCGGCCCATTCTAGTCGTGCTTTTTCTAGCAGTGCATGGATGCTGGGCATGTTAGCCCTCGAGAGAACCTCGATGTCAGTGACACGATCTTGCCATCGGATGTGAAATATTCGCCTCAGGCGTGTCCAGAGTATACAGTCCAGCTTTCGCAAGCGTATAGGGTTGGAATGATGGTTGCACGGTAGACTTTGAGTTTGGTCTTGACGCTGATGCCACGACGTGCCCAGATCATCCAGCGCATTCTACCAAAGGATGTGCTGGTCTTTGCTATTCTGCTTGCTACCTCATTGTCTAGGCTGACTGATACATACATACATACATACATACATACATACATACATACATACATACATACATACATACACATACATATATATATATATATATCATCATCATCATAGCTCGATCCTGATAAATTTCTTCCCAGCCCTCGGATGGGATGTCGCATGACTTCATGTCCCTCTTGCATAAGTCCTTGAATCGCAGTGTGGGACGGCCAATTCGTCTAACTCCAATGGTTAACTGTCCGTAAAGGATATCCTTTGGCAGCCTCTCGTCTTCCACACGATAAACATGTCCCAACCATCGTAGACGTCACTGGCTCAACATCGAGTACATGCTGTGAATGTTTTTTCTCTGAAAGACCGTATTATGTGACACTGTCTCTTGCCACCCAATCCCCAATATACGCCGTAGACACATCATGTAAGGGTGTTAGGCCCCCGTTCATGTTTAGTGAAAGTGCCTCAAGTCTCGCTTCCCTACATGAGAGTTCCAAGTACGCAGGCCTAATAGACTTGGACCTTTGTGTCGTGAGACAGTGCAGTGTTTTACCAGACTCTCATCGTCAGACGAGCGATTACGACATATGCCCAGCCAAGCCTACTGTATATCTCCTTTTTGAGCGTGAGAGTGTTGCTGGTGGCAGACCCCAGATAAGTGAAACGACGACCTCCAGAGTGACACCATCAGTCTTTATGCATGGCGTAGTGGTAATGCCTTGTGCTCAGACCTTTGTCTGTTCTAGACTTATGGTGATACAAAACTGCTTGCATCCCTCCGCGAATCTGTCTCCCAGTCTCTGCAAGGCCTCCTCACTATTGGTCACTAGAACAGCATCATTCGCAAACGACATCTCCCTAATGAGCACCGTCCTCACCTTGGTCCTCGCACGCAGTCGGGACAGGTTAAACAGCGGCTCATATGACGTAGCGTGCAGATAGACACCGTCCACAGATGTGTCATAAGCGTAGGATAGGAGCATGGAGAAGAAGATCCCAAAGAGGGTCGGCGCGAGCACACAACCCTGCTTCACGCCACTCGTGATGGGAAAAGAGTTTGAAGATGATCCATCGTATAGAACTGAGACCTTCATATCCGTGTGAAAAAAAATTATTATGCTTCGCATTTGGGGGGTGCTGGCAGCCGATCTTCACGACGATTTCGAATAGACCATTTCTACTAACCAAGTCGAAGGCCTTGGGGAGGGCTAGGAACATCATAAAGCGCGGCGGGTCTTGTTCTCTGCACTTCTTGTGGGTTTGGCGAAGCGAAAAAATCATATCCGTTGTTGATCTACCTACTCTAAGTCCACACTAGGATTATGGGTACTCTCTTCAGGGAGTAGTCTCAACCTGTTTCGTAGGACGCGGGCATAAACTTTGCTTACCACGCTCAGGAGCGAGATCCGTTTATAATTATTTCATTCTTCGCGTTAACCTTTGTTTTTGTAAATAGTCACAATTATATCGTCATGAATTTCTTGGGGGACTGCACTTTCCTCCCAGCAGAGGCATATAAGATCAAAAATCGGCTTAACTAGTGCTGATTTCCCGCATCTGATGGCTTCTGGAGGGATACCATCTACCCCTGGTGCTTTGCCGTTTGAGAGGTAGTTGAAAGCCTTATCAAGCTCATCCAGAGTAGGTGGTCTGTCAAGTTCCTCCATAATGGACAGGATCTGTAGCTTAAACAAGGCCTCATCAGTGACCACGGTTTACCGAGAGTAGAGCTCAGAGTAGTGCTCCACCCGTCTTTCTACACCCAGTTTCTGCCAGTATTCATTCGCGCATTGTCTAGCGGTTAGTTAATTGATGCCTCAGGCCATCCTGATGGCAGCAAGCGTCCTCTCATTTTGATTTCTTTTATAATTGGTGAAAGCTTCTCGCACGGCTTCAGTTACTGGTTCCATTCTTGCGAAATGTGCATTGAACCAGTTGTGATTGGTCCGTTCCCTCAGGCCAAACGTAGCTAATGTTGTATTATAGATGTCACCTTTCATAGCTCTCCACTTACCTGTGGCGTCACACTCGGATCCTCCATGATGAGCAAGATGCAAATCAGACACAAACCTCTCCGCCTTGAAAGAAATCACCATCTGCGCAGTATTGATGCGGGGATGCCCCATCTGTTTGGAGCGGCATATTTTGCGTAGCTGCAAGCGTACCCTGCTACATACACGGGCATGGTCAGAGTCGCAGTGTGCACTGTGATAGCTTCTAGTGGAGAGGACCATGTTTAGAGCCAAACGTCTGGTGACAATCAAGTCGATTTGATGCCCTCGATGTGATCTTAGGTGTTTCCATGATACTTTATGTTACGGCCTGCCCTTTGAAGAAAGTATTTGTGATACATAGACCTTGTTGAGTGCACAGCTCCAGCAAACTCTGACCATTGTCATTTACCCTGCCAATACCATGATGTCCAAGGCAGGTGGGCCATGCTATGTTGCCCCCACCTACTCTAGCATTAAAGTCGCCGAGAAGGATGAGTGCTTCTTCCCTGGATCTGTTCTAGATCATTTATTCCAGCTGTCCATAGAATTGATCCTTGGCCTCCTCCAGAGATGTCAGGGTTGGGGTATAGACGCTGAGGATATTAATAGGACCTGTAGTGGTGATGAGGCAAATGGCTAGTAACCTCTCAGAGCTCTCCGAAGGAGGATCGACTGGGGCCATAAGTGTGTTTTTAATAGCAAAACCAACACCATACTGTCGAGATTCCCCAGGTTCACAACCCTTCCAGAAGAAAGTGTAGTTTTTCTCTTAGTGAGCCACTAGAGGCAAGTCTGGTTTCCTGTATCGCAGATATGTCCACATTCAATCGAGAGAGCTCTCTATCAATGATGGGCTGTTTTCTGGCATCTCCAACCTCTCGAAGATCATCAGAGATGCCTGTACACATTGTAATAACTTTCCAGCTTGTAAATCTAGAAGCTGGAGCCTTCTTTTTAATTTTGGTTTTGTTTGGTGCAACCTAAACATCGCTTGTCATGCATGCACTAAGCTCCAGGCACCCACTGATGCAGGCAGATGTTGGCGAGTCGACATCCTACTGACCGGAGACTGCCTGGCGAGTCGACTCCCTACTGACCGGGGGCTGCCCGGCTGGCGAGTCGACACCCTACTGACCGGGGGCTGCCCAGCTGGCGAGTCGACACCCTACTGACCGAGGGCTGCCCGACTGGCGAGTCGACACCCTACTGACCGAGGGCTGCCCGGCTGGTGAGTCGACACCTACTGACCAAGGGCTGCCCGACTGGCGAGTCGACACCCTACTGATCGGGGGGCTGCCCGGCTGGCGAGTCGACATCTACTGACTGAGGGCGGTAGTCAACCAATAGGATGCAATGATCCCTTCCACCGTCGAAGCTGACCGTGGCGCCCCTTCCACACGCGTGGACTGGTAACCCGTAAACTACCAGCGTCCGTGTTGTGTCTTTACTCAAGAGCGAGGCTTGAGTAGCTTCTCCAGGGCGCAAGCCTGCGCGCTAAATATGGAGACGCTGGGCTGCCCAAACTGCAGGATCCCGTTCTCGGCCTCATTGAGGTAATCCAAAGGAATGGAAAGCATGACAATTTGGCACCAGCTCAGCTGCAGGAATGATATCGCAATTTTGAAACCATCCGCCTTAGGCGCCAACACTCCGGATTTTCTGTCTGGGTTAACTCCCGCTGTGGAACCCTCTCACGAGGGCACGCACGCACGCACGCACGCACACACACACAGACACACAGACAGACAGACACACAGACAGACAGACACACAGACAGACACACAGACAGACACACAGACAGACAGACACACAGACAGACACACAGACAGACACACAGACACACAGACACACATACACACAGACACACAGACAGACACACAGATACACATACACACAGACACACAGACACACATACACACATATGTCTATATTTCTAAAAGGCTTACCTAATAGCCAAAATTGTTAGTGGCTGTAGTAGAACAAGTTTGTTCCCGCCTCAGCGATGTATTGGGTAATCGAGTTTGCTGTGGTAATAGAGAAGTGTCGTCCACTAAAAGCTAAATGCGAACTAAAGTCACTTAGAGAAATCTAGACTCCAATTTGACGGTCGACTTACCAAAATGGTCAACATGGTCGAAGGAACGCTGTAGCTGTGACGTCTTTTGTCGGACAAATGTCACTTTCCTAACGAAATTAATTAAACGTTTGAAAGCAAAGACTGACATCGCTATATTCGTCATTTAAAAAGCAGAAATTGAAAGTTCCGATGTACATGAAAACACCGTTTAGTGATGTAGATATATTGTCCATGCTGGTTCCCCATAAACCGATTAATGAAACTAAAACGTTCAGCTCACTGTCGAGCATAGGTCCCGAACTGATAACTTCCACGTTCGTCTGTCACCTGATCTCTTCATGAACAGAAGATTCGGCTGTCCTTCTTTTCACATGTTAGTCTCCAGTTTTCTTCTCCGATTGTATTTTATTCTGCTCCTACTTCTCTTACCCTTTGATTTCAAGAACAGTGTCTTTTTTGCAATATCATATTACCCTTTTCACAAATTAAACCCTCTTTAGTGCCAGTGTCTTCGTGCCTTCATGCCGCATTCCACTGAAGTTTGGCTAGATCTGTACAGCACGTCGATGTTGGTGCTATCAGGATATACAACCCAGCAACAACAATGAGCAGATTAACAAAACGGATATGGGAGAACAAAAAGCTCACTGTTAGAACCAAAATACTTGTTTACCAGGCCTGTGTCCTCAGCACCGTTCTTTATGGCAGTGAGACATGGTCTACTTACATGCACCAGGAGATGTGACTAAACAGCTATCACATGAGGTGCATGCGCAGAATCCTGGGGGTTGGGTGGCAAGACAAGATCAGCAACGCAGAGTTGTTGGAGAGAACAGGTAGTGTCACAATCTTTTGTATTCTTAGTCTTCGAAGGCTCCGATGGCTGGGACACATTCGAAAGATGGATGATGAATGAATACCAAAAAATCTTCTCTATGGGGAATTACAGTTGGGGAAAAGGTCTCGGGGTCGGCCACTACTTCAGTACACGAATGTATGCAAGCGGGATATGAATGATGCAGGCATCGATTTGGAATCGTGGGAACAGGACTCCATGGATCGTGTTACATGGAGGGGCAGGATTAAGCACGGAAAACAGACAAAGAATATACTGATTGCTGATATGCTAAAGACTCCGAGGTTTGAGAAGACATGCAACACCATACTTAACTTAACTTAACGTCTTTATACTAGTTTAGAAGACCCTGCAGAGTCTGTATACAACCAGTTACATTTACATCACCTTGCTCTAAAAGCTATGCGCATCCAGTTTATTCTTAAATGCATTAACTGTCCCCGCTTCCACTACCTCCCCTGGCAATGCATTCTAAGCAGACACCACTCTCTGACCAACACAATAGTTCCTAATATCTAACCTGGACCTCTCTTTAGTTAGCTTGTAGCTATGCCCTCGTGTTACTGTAGGTGCTGTATTTTAAAAAACTTGTTATAGTCTAATTTATCGATTCCTCTGATCATCTTATAATCCTGTATTAAGTCACCACGAATTCTTCTCTCGTCGAGACACTGTAGGCCGGTTTTTCTGAGTCGTTCCTCATAACTGTAATTCTGGAATCCCACTATCATCTTTGTCGTTCTTTTCGGTATTCTTTCTTGCATGTTTATGTCCCCTCTATGATAAGGACTCTACACCTGTACACAGTACTCCAATCTAGGTCTAACTAAAGCTTTATACAGTTTGACGATCACTTCCTTGCTCCTATGTTTAATATTTCTTTTTATCATACCTAACATTGCATTTGCCTTTTTCACTGCTACCTTAACTTGCTCACTCACCTTTCCTGTATGATCTATTATAACCCCTAGGTCCCTTTCCTTATCTATCTTTCTAATATTGTTTTCTCCCATTATGTAATTATGTTCCATATTAGATCTACCCATGTGGATCACTGTACATTTATCTACATTAAACTCCATTTGCTAGCTTACTGACCATTTTCGAATTTTTATCTAAATCCGACATCAATATATCCACTTCCGCTTTAGATGAGCCACTACTGCATAGTTTTGTGTCATCAGCAAATTTTTCAATCATGGATCTCATATCAATGTCCAAATCATTTATATATATCAAGAACAAAATTGGTCCCGAAAACGAGCCCTGTGGCACACCACTTTTCACTTCACACCACTCAGAGTACTCCTTATTTATACCCACCCTCTGCCTTCTTCCCGTTAACCAATTTTCAATCCATTTGGCAACTTCTCTACCTATTCCATGTGATTTTAACTTTCAAAATAATCTTTGATGAGTTACTCTATCAAAGGCCTTTGCAAAGTCTAGATAAATAACATCCACTGGCTCCCCTTTATCTATGATTTTAGTAACCTCCTCCATGAATTCTAATAGATTTGTTAAGCATCTAGTAAACCCATGCTGACTATTTCTAATTAGATTAAATTTGTCTAAATGCATTACAATGTTTTCTTTGACTATTGACTCCAACAATTTACAGACTATGCTCGTTAAACTCACCGGTCTATAATTTGCTGGATCTGATTTTTTGCCTTTTTTTAATAAGGGGATCACTCCTGCATCTTTCCAATCCCGTGGAACAATCCCTTTTGTAAGTGATTGAGAACATAATATAGCCAATGCTTTTGCTAGTTGGTCTCTAATTTCATACAGCAATTTTGGATGAATACCATCTTGACCTGGACATTTATTCACTTTCAACCCCTCCAATTTTTTTAAAAACCATTTCCTCTGGAATACAGACTGATCTTAATCCCGCTGTATCCATGTCTCTTTGAAAAATATCTAAAGGCTCTGGGATCTTGGAGCAGTCCTCTTTTGTGAAGACTGTGCCAAAGTACTGATTGAGCAGATTAGCTGCCTCCCTATTCTCACTTATTATTTTCCCTGTACTGTCTATGAGAGGGCCTACTTTGTCTTTCGTTCTTTGTTTATTTGTTTATAACATAAGAGAAGAAGCTTTTACTGTCAGTCTTGATCCTCTGAGCAAGTTTTTTTTCAAAGTCTGTTCTTGCTGTTTTATTCGCTTTCTGAAATATGTTCTGCTTGTCCGCAAACGGCCCTGACTTTCCTTGCACACACTGTGGAATACGCGTTTTTGCCCGTATTGGTCTTACGAGTCACATTAGTTACCGTCATGGACTTTAGCTGTATACCTTTTTTTTTAAAGCACAATTATTATCATCTGACGAGACGGAAAGAGACAATGATATATATACATACACACACACACACACACACACACACACACATGCGCATCTACAAATATTGAGCTTCATAGTATTATATGTTTTTTATTTTGTGTCGATTATTCCCTAAACCGGCGAGTCTGATTATTTTGATACTAGTCAGTCCTTCATATGCATGTGCCAATTCTTTTGTTTGTGTGTATATATGTGATGTATTGGTAGTTGTTCATTATTTGTTGCTGCTATATTAATTATATTAAGACGCTTCTTAATTGCCGCTATTCCATAATCATGTGTGCAAACATTCACCAATAGCCTTTGGCAACTTATATGCCAATAAAGAAACCTTGGCCTGTTCAGAAAATCTAGTGCTAACGTCTGTGAGATTTTTTTCTTCCCTTTTCTTATACAAAATGATGAGCAGTGCTAGAAATCATTGCCTCCTTCATGGCAAAAAAGTTCCTAAAAATTGGTCGAATACAGGATTGGAAGTTCATGGGTACTGCAGATATTACCGATTGTTACGTCGACATTGTTGGGGTTCTCAGTTATGTATGCTGTGACCAAATTGAAAATTAGGATACTTGTCGACAGGCTGGAAATTATTTGCAGAAAATGGAAACATTTAAATTCATTTTAACGAATCAGATTATGACACATTTTCTAAAGTCCGTCTATAAAGTCGTGGAACTAGTTTGAATGCAAATATCTCGGAAAGTAATTGACAGAAAATGGTGGTAATTTGAGATTGTAAAAATCGAGATTGTTAAAGAAGCATAAGTTTTTTTTAAATGTATGTACATTTGTACGACTGTTCGGAATAAATTGTGTTTATATGTTTTGTATAACAAAAACCGAAATCATGTTGTTGATGGATGTTAGGTAAAAAAAACGTTAAGTATTTACAACAGCAATGTTGTATTTGAAGTGCCATGGGTGTATCTTTATTGATGTAGTTATGGGACATGTAAACGTAGGTTACAAAAATCATTCAGAACTTTCACATGCACCTGGGAGGTTTGGTGACCGTTTTTGTTAGTCAAATCTAACTGACAGGAAAATAAGTTTCCTCCTCTGCTCATCTGCACAGTTCATTTCATTCTGGTGGATGTTCGGTCATCAAGTCCACGTTTGTCACACAGCGCGTTGCCCGTCTTCTTCCACTGGGAGGTGCAGTTTGGTGTTTCCTTTCGAGTTTTAGTTTGAGACCATAACGTTCAGAGTTACACTTCCCAAAGTCTCTGCCAACTATAGAAGACATGCAGTCATCAGCAATTTATGGTAAATGGTACAGCAACACTGTTTCGGCACTGTCGACTTGCAGGTATCATATTTTATTTGGCATCGTGTCCGGAAGAAACCACTCCAAGATGATTTTTCTCACAAGTGATTTTCAGTATCGGATTAGTCTGTTGGACTGTTACAGGCTGTTTGAATTTTAAACCATCATTTTCCCAATATTTAGTTCCTCTTTTCAGATATGATCTTCACAAGTAATTCAGCATTCTTTATGTGAGAGTTTCTTCACATCGCCTATTTTAAATGCGTTTTTATGGCCTTTGTCTTTAGCTCACGCAAGCTCTATAGGATTTAAATGAGAATGGTAAGGTGGACGTCTCAAACGTATATGACCATTCTCTTGTAGTATGTTATCACATCATCACAATTTGGTTGGATTACCACCACTCTCTTCTATGGGTTTCTGATAAACCGGCTTATTCATAGTGCGTGTATCACTGTGTGCTTACCTTTGACTTCCACTCTGTGACAACACTTTGTAAATATCTGGAATATTATTTGGCACTTACAGTTTTCTGTGCCATTTGTTATGAACATAGAGATTTAGTTCTGGTTATCCTACATTCTCAACCTATTGGATGTCACACACCCGCTGCCTTGTAGAATACCTGTTTACGGAAAAGGCTTCGGCAGTAAACCATGAGGAAAAATATGCATCTTTTGCTATTTCCAGTCCTTTCGATAATGTCTTTCCCCTGGTCAAAGGTAGGTCAGGACGAGAGAGAGTGAGGTTGATATATTACGCAAATTACCATCACTGTAATCCAAATCAACCCGCGCGTCACTCATTTCAGCAGACAGAGCAAACGGAAAAGATTGTCCACACAGCTGAGCAGATAGAACGGTCTTCATCACACGTGATGGACGAACATCAGTATGTTATCGATCTGAAATATCTTCTTTTTTTTTTTTTTTTGATTTCTCACAAGAGTCAGTCGATCTGGTTTTAAGCACATTTCACTCAAATGAATATTTCCTTTGTTAAGCCACGCCTTTATTTCAGTTTTATTAGTTGAGGAATTTGGAGCATTGCCTTTGAGCGCCAGTACATTATGATATGACGCATTGTCCAAAACCAGACATGAGGATTTCTCTAAAGAGGGAATTACTATTTTCTCAATCCAATATTTTGGAAAATGTGTCCGTTCATTTATTTAAGGTAGTCACGATTATCAGTATATTTGGACTGGAAACCCAGTTCCACATTCTCCAGTAAACTCTTTCCTTGCTGCTTGCGTGGACTATTATCAACCTCTGCTCTTTGCAACAAAGCACTAACCTTTTCAAAATGCCATCATCTGACTGCCATTCTCTTTCATTAGTATGGTACGCATTTATTCATGTCTCATCAAGATACACTACGTCTTAATTTGCAGCACGTATTTCTTTTAACTCTCGTCAGAACCGGTTTCTTGAAACTTCTCTCACATATCTCATTTATACCTCCTGCATACTTCCGAAATGTCAAACCAGCTGCACGTACAGTCTTCCACAATGTACATTTAGAGATGTCAATTTCATTGTTTCTTTTCAGCGAAGTGTCAAGGTTTCTTTTGATACCAACATTTTGCGAATGTCGATCTCTTTGTCCAAACTATCTATTTACCTTTTCCTTTCAAACACTTTCGGGATAAAGACGCTGAGCAGTGCATAAACTGCAGCGGTCAGCGACCCATAACTGACTGCTAGCGTCAGGGTCAGTGAACCAGCGCTGCCAAGACCCTTCTACACCTCCACGAGGTGATCCTGGATAACAGGCTGCAGCGGGATAGATTAGCTAAATAGAAGGGATCGAAGAGGGAGGGCAACCAGGTACTCAAAAATGCGTGCTGAAGTCGGATGTGTTGGACCGAAAGGTGCAAATATGGCAATCAAACTGTAAACCACAACTCATTTCGTTCTCTAGACTACATTCCGCTACTCGCAAAGCTTTTTTTCGGGGCTTGGTAGCGGGAGATTGAGAGCGAACAAAGAAGAAAAAACACTTTCGTACTTCTTGAAACTGTTCTGTCTTGCATTTTAACCCACCGAGAAAAATACTTTTAAAAATATCTAGGGCATCCATGGTCCTTTTTTTTTTTTTGGTTTGATAGCATATGAAAAAGACTGCCTCGTTCAGATTCATTTGAGAAATATGTATACTGTAATTGCTTTCAGTGTAATACATTTCATTTTTAGAGCCATCGCTTCAGCTTTTACGAGCATACAGACAGGGTGCATTCGCCTCTGTTGTTGACACAAATGACAGTTATGCTGCAACTCTGTTCATTGAGTGCCAATTGATTAGACATAATGAAATAATGAACTTATCAGTACAAAGCGCACTTCCGCATTGAAATACGTTACAAATGCTATTCATGCTACTGTAAATCTTCTATTATACTCTGCAGTACATACTATCCATAATTTTATATAAAATAGCAACACAATTTCTTAAATTCAAATGCATTAGTGTACAAAAAATAAATAACGCTTTTTTAACGTTGATGTCGAATCCAAATTTCTATAAAATTCTATAAACTATTTTCAAGACCTATATTTTCTTTACATTGGACCATGACTAAATGTACGCACTATAGTTAGCAAGGTTCTCTAATGTTCGCAATTTCACTGAGCATATGTGCAAATATTTACAGCTCAATTTTGTTATTTGCACAAAACACTCGGGCTAGTTTTGATGACAATTAAGAACAAGCAAACATTGCTCTACTGAATCAGTACAATGCTGTAAATTTATAAATAATGGTGGCACAAAAATACATCAAAAGCACAACAATGTATGGAGAACACACAAAGCCTTAGACGAACTTTCTCCAAGAAACTCGTTTAGGATCAATTAATGTATCACTGTCATGGATGCCAATCTAGCCAGAACAGCAACAATGTATAGGTGTGTAGCAGACATTTTTGTTTTCATTTCGGGTGAATCCACAAGCAATGAACAGAATCACAATGACGTTGATATGTTGATGCAATAGTATCCAAAAGATGCTGATCTTATTTTTTCGATGAACATTTAGACTTCCATCTGTGCGTCAAACATTCTTACTATGAAAAAGAACATGTTAGCCATTAAGGTATGCATCAAACAATATTTTATGAGAAAATTCAGAGAACTTTTCCAAATAACGGAAAAATTATTCAGATTGTTCCTGTGTTTATAATTATTACTAACAGTTCTGGTGAGAAATCATTTTCTAGACTAAAAATGATTTAGAGTAATCTGCGGTCAACGACATCCCAAGATTAGTCGTTTGATGTGATTATTCTCTGAATAGAAAATGATAAACTGTGGCTTACCGATTTTAATGACATAATGATAAACTGCGGCTTACCGATTTTAATGACATAATGATAAACTGGGGCTGACCGATTTTAATGACATAATGATAAACTGTGGCTTACCGATTTTAATGACATAATGATAAACTGTGGCTTACCGATTTTAATGACATAACCGATGAGTTTGCGTACAAAAAAGCTAAAAAGAAACTCTTCTCGACTTTGTAAATAGTGTAATGTTGAAACATGACTATGGGATTTCTGTGAGAACATTTCCATTAATTCTATACTTTTTTACACTTATTAATGAACAATCTTTTTATCAGTCATATAATGTCAGCAGTATTCTACTTTCATTCAGTAGTTAAAGAAGAGAACGAGATCATGTTGCTCATGATCAGATGATATTCAGTTTCGACCTCGATCTTGTTCTTCTGATTAAATGCTATTAAGTTTGACCTCACAAGATCTTGTTCTCCTGATTAGATGCTATTAAGTTTGACCTCACAAGATCTTGTTTCCCAGGATCAGATGTTATTAAGTTTGGGTTTTCCGATTCCTAGCCCAGGGTCTCCATTTGTTTTAATTCGGCACTGGTCATAGTTTTGGTTATTTGTTACCACTATCTGATCAGTGCCCAATATGCAACCACTGGTTTTGTTCTTCGAGCTTCTCGTTTGTAAGATTGTTCACCAATCGAGCAGTGGTAAACCTCAAACGTCTGCAGATGCTGTTTACATTTGCAAATATAAGTACAGTATAGGAAGAAAACAGCATTAAATAACACGATCAACGATATGTGTGACAAACAGGTGTGTGTATCTTTATCTTTCTCTTTTTCTCTCTCTCTTTTTCTCTTTCTCTCTCTCTCTCTCTCTCATTAGTGAGGGATGCAGTTGTCCATGCAAACAATATATAACTGATTTGACATAGATCTCCTGCACATAGATACACTGAAGTGGGAGCCCCGTGCTCATACTGGATTGAAACTATAATGATGGTATAAGCCCGTCTACAAAAGACAATAAAGTTCTTTTAATAAGGTCGCAGAAACTTATGTAATGAGCAATCCTGATAGATTGATCTGAATGAAAAACACACATATACTCTAAAAAAATATTTACTTGGTTCTCCGATATCGTCGTTGTGGGCTATAAATAGCTACTTTTTGATTGAGCATCAAACATCATGCAAGCTAATGATAGCTAATAATGACATTTCCATAACAGACAAACATGTCTAACATGTTATTATGTAGATTCGTAAACAAAGTATTCGGTTGATTTAATTCCAACAGAGAATTAGAAGATATGTAGTTTCACCTCAAGCCTGGAAAATTGCTAACGCTTATTCCTGAAGTGCTGGATGCACGCATGTAGGATGTCTTCAACTGTGTTTTCAAAATTAATGAACAGTCTACACCACTTATATTTATTTAAATATCCAGGAATGTTACATCGATGCCATTTTCCCCTTTAAAAGGGATCGTAATATAAATGGTTTCCGCCTGAACTGTTGTACTGATTGTGAAGGTCGTTTCTCCATTAACCTCTGTCGTCTAGAGATTTCTTTACCAATCAGTATAACTTACAAGAGAGGTTTTCATTGCCTCTATATCTTATTTTTTTTCAGCCTAGCCTCACTTTAAAAAAGCTTTGAAATTGTTTCATATTATTTATTATGGTTTGTATTGTCTTGTGGCTAGCTAAGACCAATGAGCTCTCCTCTATGATAAAAGATATCTGACATTTTAGCCTTGACCTTGTGGAAACATTAAATTTAGATATATTGTAGAGCTGTAAAAATCCGTCGAAGTCGGTCCCAAACTCGGATGAGGAGGGTTCGGCGTGGGGTCAGCTACCTTACCCTAGAATTACCATCATGCTACATAAACATAATCCAACATTTCCAACGAGCTGACCTTGAAGGAACTAGGCCCTTCAACTGGGTCTATGATCATGTCCAAAAAAGAGCCTCAAGTAAACTGATTTGCTGACCTCCTTTCTATCAACAAGGAAGACCTAAAGATTCGGCACCTGGAATGTGAGAAACATATGGAAGGCGGGAAAAACAGCTCAAATTGCAATACAAGGACAAATGTATAACATCAGCATCCTTGTGCACTGATAAATAAGATGGATACAAGCAGGTAAAGTACAGCTGACATCAGGCGAAACAATTATATATTCAGGCCAAGAAGAAAATAATGCACCACACAGTGAAAGTGTGGCACTTATGTTAGCACCAGAAGCACAGAGTGACAGCTTTCGAGTATGGTCGCTTCCCCAGGCGAGACTGCCTCTACTTGGTCTGTATAAGTTGACGTTTTCTTGGGTGCTTCACAATCGCACGGGGCTGTTTCTCTGAGATCTATCCTGTGGAAGTAGACCTTGTGTCTGCAATGTCCCGTTCTGAGTCAGAAGCTCTGTGTATGCCTATCTTTGCCAAGTTTGTCTATGCTGCCATTTTCTGGCCTGTATTCTGGCCATACCGATAATGCCTTCGAATCCAGTGGACACAGTTCAAAAAATACAAATAGATATGCACACAGTAGCACATGAGGAAGATAAGGTAGAAGAGATGCTTATCACTCTAGAGAAGATACTGGGGACAACAAAGGCAACAGATAATGTTGTTACAATTGGAAATTGGAATAGTTTAAAAGAATAGGCTGCGTACTTGAAATGAAAGATGACAAAGGCTAGTGGACTTTTACCCCATGAAAACTACATGATACAAACAACTGGAATCAAGTTCAGAGTATAAGGCGATACGCGTGGAAAAGTCGAGCGAATCTCGGGAGATATTAAATAGATTACGTCATGGTAAAAACGAGATATAGAAACCAAGTTAAAAATATATATTGCTAACTCGAGTGCAAATACTGATACTGATCATAATTTGCTTATTATGAAATGCAAATTATAATAGAAAAACTAGGGAAATCACAAAAACTAGCAAAGTGGAATTTAAGTGCTCTAAATGAGTTTGAGAAATGAGTTAATTTCCAAAACTCAGCGAATGCCCTAGGGGGAAAAACATGCCACTGAAGATATACATTAACAGTGGCAGAATATAAAAGAGGCTGTAAAAGAGGCATCAGAAATAACATTGTGTAAGGTGAAAACAGAAAATAAAAAACCATGAGTAACAACTGAAATACGAAGCGAAATGGAGGAAAGACGCAAATGGAAGAACAGTAAGTAAGAAGGTAAGTAAATAGGAGTATCAACAATAATTTTTTTTAAATTAAATACAAGAGAATGAATTATATAGAAAATATAAGATGGTGGATAGACCGATGCCAAGAAATTGAAGACCTGAAAATAGCAGAGGTATTCTTACATGTACATGCGAAAGGAAAAGAGTCCGTTAGCAAAAATACGGACGCACAATCCCGGAAATGGAAAGCAATAACAGAACAAGTGAGCAAAAAAAGAGAGATGGACAGAAAATGTAAAGGAAATGTATGAGGATGGAGGCCTGTGTTTAACTAACAAACCCTTAAATGACATGCTTTTGATAGAAGAGAGATTACCTGTAAGGAAAGAATTCAATAAGATATTTTACTCAATTCCGAAAGAAAAAAAACCATGGATGGATGAGATACTATCGAACTTCTGAAAACAGGGAAAGCGACTTTACACAATTTTCTTTTTAATCATAATAATATTTGCAACAATGGAATATGACCAAAACATAACAAACTTCAATTATAATTACTTTCCCTCTTTAAAAAAACCAATTTAAAAAAATAATAATTAACAAAAATTACACAAATTAATTAAAAATTAAATACAATAGAATGCGACCAATTCCGAACGATAAGTTTAATACCTACATATGCATCTAACATTATATTAAAGATAATTTAGAAGATAATCGATGGAAAGATAGAGGAGATGCTAAAAAATAAATTGTTAAATTTCTCGTATAGAGGAACACGTGATGCCATCGAATCATTGGCGCCTCTCGCAGAAAGATTGATCGATTAAGGACAACTATTTACTATCTGCTTTATTGACTACGAGAAAGCCTTTGATCGAGTCCCAATGAACAAACTTTTTCAGATGTTGTAACAAATAGGTATGGAAAGACCCAATCATTAAGTTAATCCAGAACATGTATGGAAATCAAGAGGCGATTAATTCAATCAAAGAAGAACTAACAGATCCAAGTTTCAATAGGACAGGGGTAAAGACAATATTGCTTGCTTTCATCTAGTCTCTATAACGCATATTCTGAGAAGATAGAAAAAGTTGTTCTGAGTTTTAATAGGGGTGCCAAAGTCAATGGTATGAACGTTAAATACCATCAAATTTGCCGATGATCAAGCAGTAGTGTTGAGGATCAGTATAACGTTGCAAAGGCTGCTTGAAAGAATTAACAGCACAGCCAAGAAAGGTTGGTATAAAAATAAACACATTGAAGACAACGATTATGGTAGTAAACAAGCAAAGTAGGCAAATTAAATAGTCGAACAAGTACAGAAGTTGACATATTTTGGGCAAGCCATCACAAAAGATTTCCGCAATTAAACTGAAATTTGGACATGAATTGATTGCATTGGCAAAAAAAGGCCTTCGGAGAAAAATATAAACACTAACCTCAAAGAGTATCATGACAGTTAGTTTCTTTCCACTTATGCCGTTGAGCGACGTGGGGAGCTTAATTAAGTCGTCTGTCCTGCGCCAAGTGCGTTGCGTTGGTCACTGTTAACCCGTGTGGTTGCACAATCACTCTAATGTCATACATCCACCTGCCTCGTGGCGAGACTCTTGCCAGGTAGTCAGGTTGACCAGCTTTGTAAGTCATCAGTGGAAGTTGATAGGATGCATTCTTATGAGATGACTTAACCCGCATATCTTGTGCCTGAAAATGTACTCTTAACAAGACATAGCACCGACAATTCTTCAAATGTCGTCGTTTTGCATTATGTCTTTACTGGTAACACTTAAGATCTTCCTCAAACACTTCATTTCACTAGTTGAAATTCTACTCTCACGCGCTCTGGACAGGGATCATGTTTGACTTGAACTCATCAGCCTGCTGAAAATCAATATCATTTGCACGTATATTGAGTGACATGTGCTCTACGGATCTTCATAGTTTCTGTTTTCATCTCACTAATTCACATATTGTATTTGGCGCAGCTTGTCGCAAGCGCTTTCATGTGCTTGTACAGTTTATTTTCATCACCATACAACAGACACCGATTAAGTGCAAAGAGCAATCGTGCATTGAGTTTGGTTCTACTTCTGATGTCTCAATTTGACTGATATCTTATGTGAATTTGCTCATGTAGATGTTAAACAGCAGATGAGAAAGCATACACACACGTCTCACGCCGGTAGTGATTTCAAAAACGTATGTGGCACCATCAGTCGTTATTGCGACGTTTATACTCGTGCAATACAATGCTCTTACATTATCAGGTAGCGTACTCTGTACAATGTAATCTTCGAGTATCGTCAAAGTTCAGGATAGAGCTGAGGAAAAGAATAATCAATACTCATATATGGTCAATTGCATTGTATGCGACTGAAACATGGACTCCTGCAAAGATGGGTGAAAAAACACTTGGAAGCGTTTGAAATGTGGTGCTACCGAAGAATGGAAAGTGTAAGTTGGGCAGAAAGAAGATACAATGTCAGGGCCTTCTCTGAGGTTGGCGCACAAAGACAAATACAACCAGTCTTAGGACTTCATTCCTACAGTCACACTCTTGCACAACTTTCACACGCGCCCTCATGGTGAGGCCCTTCATTGCACTTTGGTTGGGCTAGCTTCTGAGGGCGCACAAACCTAGCATATGTACATATAGACGCACACATTCATCCAAGCACTGGTTTATGCGTCCTGATATCGCCCAATGGACTACGGTCTGGGGTGGAAAATGGCGCGCTTCCGCCAATATAAACTAGTGAGGCAAACATCTAAGCAACAACAACAGCAGAATATCTGGTTTTATTAGAATATGGTTATCTCTGTGACCTCCAGGTATCATATAACAAATGTGCGTGTGGAATTAGCATTCCCAGCTTGGCATGCCTGATCTTTCCAAGCTATGTGGTGCACGGTTGAGCCATGGTCAGCCGCACCTGACTTTGCCCCGATGACAGACCGGCAGATAAGAAGAAAAAGAAGAAGAATTAGGATATAACTTAATCGTATAACCATATGCCTGCTGAAGTAAGATGTGTTGGACCGAAAGGTGCAAATATTGCAGTCGAACTTTAGCTACGGCACAATGCATTCCGTTCTCTGGACTACATTCTGTTACTTGCAGAGACTTTGCAGCACTTGGTTGGTTGGTTGGTTGCTAATGCCCACAATGGGTTGGTAACCCTTTTGTGCGCCCTGAAAAGGACGGAACTTGTGGCAGATTGCAGTGGTTTTCCTGACATCCCGAGCGTGCTGATGAAGTGAACCATAGTCCTCCGGGCGTTTGTGCAATGCTTGGCTTCAACTGCGTATCACTCACTACTAGTGGGTTCACATCGAACCTCACCTTGTTAGTCAAACTGCTGTCCTCGACAACAGCCCGTTTCCAGGACGACCAACGAGGAGGTCAGTTGAGGGTCTTTGCCAGTATGTCTCTCCTGAACCTGGCTAACATTGTCTGATCAGTGTGTTTTGCCTGACCAGACGTTAGCCTCATCGTCCCTTTTCAACACTTTGAAGCGGGTGATTTGAGAACGAACAGATCCAAGCCAAGCCGCATAACTATATTGTATTTGGATTGCATAAAGACAAAAAGTCTGGCCAACAAATTCCTCTTGAGAGCAGACGATGACAAACCGCCATCCAAATTATTTTGCCAACATTCGTTGAGATTTTTTCTTTCAAGTCTTTGCAGCTCTAGTTGTTTGGTAGGTATTTTAGAAAAATATTAATCTAATCGCTAAGAAGAATCTTATTTATTTAAATAACATTCTTCTTAGCGATTATATTAATATTTTTCTGCAGTCAACTCGCAGTTCACAACATGAGTTAGAAGGACCGATTTTAATTTACTAAATTAATCTATAAAGATTAGCTCGTAGAAGTACAGGATAAACACTTCAAACAGGTCGACTCTAAGTTCATACTAAAGCCTAAATCTTTTATATAATAATAATCCATACATTTTCATTTTAATATATATTTGAATTTCAAATCGTCCATCTTTTGCAAGAAATCAAATTGGTTTTTTAATTGTCCAAACATTTCATAGATTGATTGGCATCCTTTCACTAGTGTCAGTCTGAGTCTGTGTCTCGAGTGACGATGAACTTCATGCTACAGAGGGAACAGTCAGTTGGTGCCCTAGCTTTCGCCGCAAACGTTTGTAGTCTGCATCTTGACGCATCATATCTTCCCCTGCCTGCAGACCAACACTCAAAGTCTGCCTCCAGCTGGGTCTGTCTTTGGCAAGTTCCTCTCAGTTGCAGGTGTTCATATCCAACGCCTTCAGTTCACACTTGCAAACTTCTTTCTAGCGGAGGAAGGGCCTACCTTTTTTATGCTTTCCCGTGGTTAGCTCTCCGTAAATGATATCTTTTGGTATTCGCCCATCTTTCTTTATTGCACATGTGACCAAGCCACCGCAAGCGGCGCTGGGGGAGGATCTTAACTAAGCTGACAATCTTTGTATGGTCTAACACTTCATTGTTAGTCAGTCTATCACTCCAGGAAATTATTCCAAGTATACATCTCAGGCTGCAACAATTTTTTATGTATCATACAGAATCCATGTTTCGCTAACATAGAGCAGGGTACTAATCACACATGATCTGTACAAAGCAACCTTTGTGGAGTTTGTCATCATGTTGTTATTCCACACTCTCTGTGAGAGCCTAATTGTTTCTGCAGCTTTGCGTTCAGTGAAAGGTTGTAGGTGATAGATCCGAGGTAGTTGAAGTGATTTACTACCTCCAAATTTGTTACGTTTAAGACAATGTCTGGAGGATCTGCACCCTCTGCCATCACTTTTGTCTTTTGTACTCTGATGGTGAGTCCAGAGAGATCACAGGATTTTGCTAACATATTAATGAGGATCTGTAATTCAACTTTGGTGTGGGCGACCAGGGCAGCATCGTCTGTGAAGAGCATATCCCGAATGACAGTCTCCTTTCTCTTACTTTTTTGCTTGCAGTCTGGTTAGATTGAAGAGTCTCCCATCTGACCTAGTATGTAGAAAGACCCCCTCTGTGGCAGTTCCAAAGACTTGTCTAAGCACGATGGCAAAGAAAATGCAGAATAGAGTCGGAGCAAGGACACAACCTTGTTTAACTCCGCTGTTAATGTTGAAGGTCTCAGATTCCTGACCGTCATGCACCACTTTACCTTTCATGCCCACATGAAAAGACCTAATCATGCTCAGTAGTATAGGTGGGCAGCCAACTTTAGACAGTACTTTAAAAAGACCCTGTCCGTTTACCAGGTTGAATGCAGAGAACAACACAGACCACCATTTCAAACATTTAATAAATGCAAAAATAATATTGTTTTTGTTTACCAGAAACTAACCATTTATAATAATGCATGAGCATTGAAGATGGTATTTCATAGTTCATCGCGTTTAGTTCAAGTGAAAGTTTTGGAAAGTCAACATCCTCTGTCTCTTGCCTTGATCATTTGGTGGGTTATACAGTCTGCCACGTTTTCCCCTGACCATCTTTTGTTGTTAGACTTCTTTTTATAGCTTTGTTTGCCTCTGATATGTTGACCCTCCACCTATTTTTCCAGTGTTGTTTTCAGTAATATGTTATGTCTTTTGATATGACCAAAATATCTCAACTCTTAGTTTACACTATGCGCTCAAAACACATTTTTACGAACTAATTTTAAGGAATAACTTTTTATACTTGGCTGCTGTTACTGATTTTAGATTAGTGTATTTATTTATAAGGATAAACTCAAATGTTATATCATTATATGTCAAAATATGCAGAAATGAAAGACCTATAATATGAACATGGTTAAACATATAAAGTTTCAAATATTTATGAAAAATACATGACAATTGGAATAGAACAAACATACATTAACAAAACAGAACAAAAAATATTATACTTATAATAATATTTAAATCCTTCAGCAACACAGAAACTTCTAAATACAAGATCATTATAGAATATATTCATTTCCACATAAGTTAGGAAAGTTCTATGTATGTGTTGTAATAAATAAACATTCTGTATGCATTTTGAAATTAGCTATCACAATTAGAAAAAATCATAATTTACAACCAAATGTACACTTTCTATTTTAGTTTTTTGCATTTCATATTTTTAAAATAAAACTAAATTGCTTCAACATTATCCGGTGAACTTACATGTCTAAGTTCGGATCTATCTCAATTTTCTACTTGTTAATGGAACATGATTTGTTCCTCTCTAAAGTAATAGCTTCTCTCAGGTCAGGTCATCCCGTAACCGGTGAGGTCGTTGGGGCACACATGAAGACATCCTCATAACTCCACGCTATCCCTCTCTGTCGGATGCCGCTGCCTGTGACTCTTCTGGTCGGAGACTGGTCCATTCTTTTATGTTGTCCTCCCATCTCTTTTTGGGCTGGCCTCTTCGTCGTCTCCCATGCACCTTTCCGTGGAGGATTGTGTTTGCAAGACCATTTGATCTCGATATGTGACCGTACCAAGTGAGTTTCCTTCTTTTGACAGTTGCCAAGAGATCTTCGAAAGGCCCTATTGCTGTTGTAATTCTATCTCGTATTTCCTCGTTTGAAACTTGATCTTTGTAACGTGACGTTTAAAAGTTTTCGGAAACATCTCATCTCCAAGGCATGTATCCTTCATTGAAGGTCAGCTGTAACTGTCCATGTCTCACACGCATAGAGGAATATTTACAGGACCAGTGAACGCATTAATCTGATTTTCGTGCGTAGTGCTAACCGTTTATCTTGCCAGTTTTTGTTAAGCCGTGCAAACGCCGCTATTGTCTGTGCTATTCTGGCCAACACTTCACATTTTGCTCCTTCATCACTGACAATCGAACCAAGATATTTAAAACGGTCAACCACTTCGAGTTCCTGACCTTTAGCTTTTATCTTGCTGTTGAAGCCCGTAGCGTTGTTGGTCATTAATTTTGTCTTTCCAGCGTTTATCTCCATACCATAGTCAAGAGCTGTTTCATCGAGCCTTCTGACCCATTCCTGGAGTTCTGCTTCTGAACCCGCCAACCCGTCAATATCATCTGCAAAACGAAGGTTGGTAATCGTTCGGCCCCTATCTTGACAGTACCAACGTGACCTCCAAGTGCCTCACTCATAATTCCTTCAAGGAATATATTGAAAAGAGTTGGAGAGAGTGTACACCCCTGTCTCACACCAACTGATGTACGAAACCAGTCTCCTCGACTCCCATTCACAAGAACTGCACTAGACGCCTTGTTATACAGGTGTTCAAGGACCGTTATAATATTTCCGTTGATATTATACATCCTCATGGTTGCCCAAAGCGCTTTATGCCATACCCTATCAAACGCTTTCTTAAAATCCACAAACACATGATACAGTGTTTGCTACTGTTCTAGATATTTCTCGCTTAGCAGCCTTAAATTAAATATCTGTTCTGTAGTGCTTCTTCCCTGTCTGAACCCTGCTTGCTCCTCTGCAATAATGTTCTCTGCTTGGGGTTTAAATCGGTCGAGGATTAATCTAAGCATGACCTTGTTAGGGTGGCTAATGAGGCTTATTGTTCTGTAATTTTGGTACAGCTTTAGGTTTCCAGACTTATGTAACGGTATAACTATTGATTTCGTCCATAAGTCCGGTCAGTTTCCTGTCGCCCATATTTTGTTACAGATGTGTGTCAGGCCTTCCACCACTACCTCTCCACCTGCTTGTAAGAGCTCTGCTGGTATATTGTCCACGCCGGCCGCCTTCCCTCTTCTCAATGTCTTTGCCGCTACAATTACCTCTTCCTTCATTATCAGTTGGTTATCTTCTATATTTGTTGGTGTTGGGGGGAATGTTTTCTCAGGTTTGTTTCGCCCTTCATAGTTATATAGCTCGGAACAGTACTCTGTCTGTCTTGCCAGTACGTAATTTCCCTCAATGAGACACTTGTCGTTTTTATCATGAATCATAAGGTTCCTGCTTTATCTTGGTGTTACCAGTTCTTTCGCCACCTTGCATGCTCCTTTAGCATCATTTCTGTTTAGTCTCTCTTCGATGTTTGTGCATTGCTTACATATCCACGATTCTTTCGCCTCTCTCATCTTTTGTTGTATGGCTTTCTTGACCTCTTTATAACTGCCGACCTCCTCCGGTGGGTGATTGTGTTTTTTCAGTGACCTTCTTTTATCACACAGGTCTAGAATGTCTTCTCTACTACCCCTAGAACTAGTCACTAGGTCCAGCCAGGGAAAATGTCCCTATGTCTTCAGAGTCTGACAACTTTGTTAACTACAATAATTTTCTGATTACTGGTCATACAAACTATCCCCACTCGAAAAATCATCATTTTCTAATTAAACTGATGAATGAATAAGTGCCGATGCTTGCTTGGCTGAGAACCTTTGCTTGCGATCATTTGTCGTTAAGGCATTTATCTAAAAAAAAAGGTTACCAAAATCTACTGATCACAGAACATACCAGTTTATTAAAAATGGACGATTATTCCCACACAGGTTTTATGGAAATGTGATACAAATGTCTCGTATTGATTTGATTGGACAAACTTTTGGGCAAACTGGCTGAAGCTCTTGTATAAAAATAGTGTTAAAGAGGCAGTGGTTTTCTTATTTCTCAGAGGGAGCCTCAGAAAAAAAGCAATGCTGGAAATAGTTTCTGAAGTAGAGGCTCGGATACTAGGAGTTAATGAAGTTGCTCTTCTAGTCTTACATTTCATTGCCTGCTTCAGCATTTGATTTGTGATTACTTTGACATGAATATTTCTGTTGCTTAGGTAACATGATTAGCATTATCCATCAAACTTGTATAGTCCGCCAATGAAAACATATCACTTTCTAGTATCGAAATAAACAGCTCCAACTGATTGAGATGAGAACATTCAGATATATATAGTAAAGGAGATGAAGTGGACGATTAGGAAATAGATGCAAATTTCCACCTAATAAATAGGTGAGATTATGAACCAACTTTCTATTCCAGAAGATGGCACGCAACCTCAACTCCAGATCTAGCCTTCTACATGGGGAATAGTCATACAATTGCAAGAGAAGTTCTCTGTCAATTACTAAGCAGTGAACAATGGTATATAATGTTTGCAATAAATATTAAATATGTTCAATATACACTAAAACCATGACACAACAGCTCACTGGGGCAGACTAACCAACCATATTCACAGACAAGTTTTAAGAGATAATCAAAATACAAAACAGCGGTATTAAATCGATGGTTGGAAGCTTTAATAAAGCTACTCTGCAAGCAGCAGCTGAGATCATTCCCAGAGAGGCAAGGAACAATTACAAACCTTACTGAGCGAAGAATTACAAAAGCTTGAGAACAAATTATCAGATACCAGAAACTTAGCAGAGAGGGGATGGTCAACTGAAGCAAACTATGCTCTCATTGCAATCATTGCAAAATACAAAAGAACGTTAAATCAGGCATGAGTTAGCTGGAAAGCAAAAACATAATCTCTCAACATAGATAGCAAAGGAAACAAGCTTTTTAAAACTAGTTAAGAGTTCTGTATAATGTTTTTTATACCAAAATAATTACAATCAAGCACAGTGACCATATTCTAGCAGGAAAAAAGCTGCAGCCGCACTTATAGAAAACTATGCTAATGCAAACCACGTTGAAGTCACAACAAAACAATAAACTATCATTGATGTACAAAAGACCCATACCAACACCACAATTTTAATGGCAATGAGATCAATATAGAAAAAGAAATCGCCAGAAAAAATTGCCTCTTGCACAGTTTAAAATTGGCCCTATCACCAATGTATCCGTGCTGACAAGTAACACAGACATCTGAACATATCTTACAAGACTGATAAGCAACTGCATTTTGAACACTGACCCATGGAGATGGACCCCCACACAAAACTATCTGGACGCTGCCTTAACTTCCCTAGAGATGATGTGACCAGTTCCCTTCCTTGCTGCCTTACCTTCCCTAGAGGTGATGTGACCAGTTCATTTTTTTGATGTCTCACCTTTTTTTACTGTAAGTCGGAATGTGTGTCATCTGAACATAATCTCGGTAACCTCTGCTGTGATAAGCCAGTGTTCCTATCCCTTTGCATATACCCACTTTTAAAATGTGTCACCGTATTGATTTCAGTAAACTAGAGGCAGAACTATGTCAAGTCTATCACCAAGCAGTTGTAATGTAGGAGTTGCCATTATACATAACAAGCTAAAGGATTCTGTGATAGCCAAACTACTGTCTCAGAGACATATCAAATTCAGAAGTAAGTAAATTGTTCTCAGTCAACACTAATGTAAAGCTTTGTAGTTTTTAATTTCCTCATCAGAGTTCATGCCCTGTCATCAGAATTTTCAGCAATGAAAGTGACTGAACACATTTGGGGGCGCTCATTTGCAATGAAAACGGTTCAATGAGCCACTTTTCTTGTGTTTTTTTTTCAATTCAATCTTCTCCATGGGTTGCCCTCATAAAAGTTTTGTACATCAAATGCTTCATATATAACTAGAGAGCTAATATGCAATTATTACTTTTTATACTATTCTTCTTCTTCTTCTTTTTCGTACACTGTCAGACGTCAACCTTTATTTTTTCGAAAAAAGCAGCGGTCATCCTGAGGCTGTCGACACTGCCATAGAGCTTGTCTAGTGTTGCCACTGGTGATCCTCGTATGATCCTCGTATGTCGGGCAGTTTTGCAGCAGATGTTCAGCGGTCATTTTCCCAGTACCGCACGAGCATTCGTCAGTGCCACCTATCTTCAATTTATTGAATAGGTGGTACCTCAGTCTATTGTGGCCAGTGCGAAGTCTGGAGACCACGACCTGCTCTCTTCTGTTCAACTGGTAATAGGCATCGTTTTTTGTATAGCCAGTATGTTCTGTTTCCCATTTGGTCATGTATCTAGCTCTAATAAGCCTTTTTGACTCTTCGTATGTCACACTAGTATCTGGTTGTGGTAGTCTTGCACCTTCTTTTGCCAGTCTGTCTGCCTCCTCGTTGCCTTGGATGTTACAGTGGGATGGAACTCACTGTACCACTACTCTTTTTGGTGCGGACTGCTGGCATAGTTGACAGAGTACTGCTCTTAAAACATTAAGTTCAGTATTTTTCTGGCTTTTTAGTGCTGTGACTACGGCCAGGGCATCTGTCAGCAGGACTATATGGCTTTCATTTCTTTTGCATGTCACTATTTCTTATACTGCAGCCCACAGTGCCTCTGCCTACACTCTGAAATTGCTTGAGTATTTTCCAGTTGCCACTGATAGTGTTGTTTTCCTACCATTTGGTAGGCTCAGGAATACCCCTGCCCCTCCGTTTTGTGTTGTGTTTGTTACAGAGCCATCGGTGTATGCATGAGTCCAGTCCATGCTTGGGTAGTTTTTCGTTATGTACCTCAGGGTTATGTCTCTTCTTTCTTTTTCAGTCTGGCTGTTCTTTTTTTCAATACCTGGTATATTTTCTACCACCTCTGGAAATATATGCTGCCTCCAGGTAGGTTTGCGTACAGTAGGGATGGGCTTTGGTGCTGTTAATGCATTCATAGGGTCTTCGTTCATCTTTGCTTTGGCTATTTCTGCAAAGTTTCTTCGCTTTAGTTTCCCATTTCCAAAATTATTTAGTCTCTTATGCATTGGATGGTCAGTCAGTCTTCTAAGTTTTTCTGCTTGCTGCTCGGCTTTGCAGTCTCTTCTGTCGATCATGGATTGCAGAGTTGTAATCTTTTCCAGCTCTACAATTGGCGTTGACTTCATGCCTCCTGTTATAACTCTCATAGCTTGGTTTTGGAGTTGGTAATTTTGTCAAAGTTCGCCTTTGCTGTTGTTGTCCATGCCGCAATGCCATACTTGAGAACTGGTCTCACTCTTCCAGTGTACAGTTTCTTTAGTATACTTTCGTCTGTGCCCCAGCTTGTGCCAGCAAGTTTCCTCATGATTGCCATTCTTTCTCTGGCTCTCATTCGGTTTCTCTCGATCTGACTTTTCCATGTCATGCGCCGATCAAATGTGGCTCCCAGGTAGTTTGGGTTGTTGTTTGGCCGCAGATATTTGCCATTAAGACTTATTTTGGTGTTTTGGGGTTTATTTGAAAGCGAAAATATTGTACATTTGTTTTTTCCTCATTTATTCTGACCAGCCATGAGTTCGCCCACTCCTCCAGTGATGTTAGGGCCTGCTGCATCCGATTACTTGCTGTGGTGAGATTCTTTTCAGAGGTCCACATAGCCAGATCGTCTGCAAACATGGGGCTATGGACTCTTCTTGGTATATTCTCCGTTATGTTATTTATATACATCAGGAAGAGAGTGTGTGACTACTCCTCCCTGGGGTACTCCCTGCTCAAGTGTTACCTTTTTGCTCATATGCCCTTGTACTTGAACTCTGGCTGTTCTGTTTTTGAGATAGTGGCTGATCCATCTGTACATTTTCCCACAAACTTCACTTCTTCGTAGCTTGACTTTAAGTCCCTCTTTCCAGACCTTGTCAAATACCTTTTCTAGATCCACCCACACCGCTACTGTATGCTTTTTCTCCTAGTAAGCATCCTCTATTTCCTGTGATATGAGAGTGATCTGATCCTCAGTTGATCTGTGCTGTCTAAAGCCTGCTTGCTGTGGAATTAGTATGTGTTTTTCTTCCAGATGCCACATCAGTCTGGTGTTTATCATACGCTCCATCAGTTTTCCTACACAGCTCAGTAGACTGATAGGCCTGTATCCATTTGGATCTGTTCTATCTTTTTCTTTCTTTGGTACTGGTATAAGTACAGCATCTTTCCATGCCTGAGGTACAATTCCCCTTTTCTAGCTTTGGTTCAGGACTGATAGTAACTTTCTCTTTGCTGTTTGGCCCAGCCCCATCAGCATTTCGTTTGTTACGCCATCTTTTCCGGGCGATTTCTTTTTCTATAGAGTTCTCATGGCCTCTTCCATTTCATTCATTGTTAGTTTTGCCATCATATGCTCCTCTGGTGCCATATTGATGTTGTCGTGCCTCTTTTGTTCTTCATTAATGTCTGTGTGCCTATTTGTAGGAACATCAATGTGGTTTGCTCTGGCATAATGTTCTATAAAGGCAGTTGCTGTCTTTTTTCCAGTGAGCATGTTGTCGCCCTGCTTGATGGTAATTTGTTTGTTCGATGGAGTTTCGTCGTTCATGGCTCTGACTAACTTCCATAGTTTGTTTCCGTCTTTATCTAAATTGAGGCTTTCTGTTTTGTTTTTCCAGCTGTCTCTTGTTATTTGGTTTAGAGTGTATTTGTATTTCGCCGTGGTGGCTTTGAGGATGATATTCTCCTCCATAGATTGTTCTCTCTCTGCTATGTTCCTAGCATTTGAGACTTCGTCTTCCGCTTTCTGCAATTCATCATTCCAATAAGGCTTGTAGTTTTTCCTTGCCCCTCTTGGGGTGGTTTCAGTGGCTGCCTGCATTATTGCTTTGCTTAGGCTTTCCACCATGGGTTTCATGTTGTTAATCCATGTGTTGATGGTTTCGCACAGCCCATCTGTCAGGATTGCAAATCTGTCCCAGTCAGCTCGTTTATAGTTCCAACGTGGGAGCGGTTTTGTTTCCTGTGGGCCTACTTCCATATCAACTTCTAGCCTAATTGGCCTGAGATCGCTACCTGCCAATTGGTTGAGCACCTGGATGTCTATTTTGTGGTGAATATCCACTGTGGAAAAGGCCAAGTCTGGTGATATCCCATGTTCTAGAATAGAAGCTAGGGCTATCCTCCGGCCTATTGATAAGATGGAGATTTGTGTCTATCTCCCAGTCTTCCACTTCATCATCTCTGCTGTCTGTGTCCGAGTATCCCCATCTCTCCGAGTGGCTGTTGAAGTCTCCAACTACTAGGCAGCTGGAGTCCTTATTTTCCATACTCGAGAGCGACAGGTCTTTGTTTGGTGGGCCATACAGGTTGAAGATGCGGATCTTCATTTCTTGTGTCATTATGTCAACTCCTACAATTTCTGCTTGTCCAGTGTGATTGACAGCTACCGCGCTACTCGGTATGCAGTTACGTGTCAGTATCAGAACCCCTCCTTTGTGACCTTCTCTATCCAGACGGAAGGTCTGGTATCCTCTGATTGAGAATTTGTGGTTGTTGTTGAGGCGCGTTTCTTGGATACATGCCACGTCAATCTTACCTTCATGCAGGTGATGTTTTAAGGAAAGCTTTTTGTTAATGACTCCCTCCGCATTCCACTGTAGTATTCAATCACTCAGTTTCAAGTATCATATACACGTCTAAATGTCCATATCCTCAAAATAATCACAAGTGCTCATCTCCTTTCCTTCTCTTTCTCTTCCATTACAGTAGGAAATTGTAATCTTAGAGGTTGCCCATCGCAAGCAAAGATGGTGACATCTTCAGACATGTTTATTCAGATATGACTGCATATGACTGTACAATCTGATCTGAGCATGAAACTCTACCGGAAGTAAGGGCACACGTGGGCAACATTAGTAATTGAAATTAAGCCATTTTGTCCTTTCATGCAGCTCATTTTTCTGCACCTCCGTAATGGTTCTCTGCTCATCGGTGTGAGTACCATGTGTGATGGCAGTGTACCAGACTGAATAGTTCAGAGAAAGCAGCAAAATCAATGGAGAAACTATTCAAAGAAACTTTTAGTGTGTCTTTGTGTTGTTTCTTCTGTCTCCCCAAAGCACTGTCCCATTCTGAGCTCACTATACAACAGTTGACATGCAAACAACATGCCCAGTCCATCTTATCTTGACTCACTAAAACATCATATGGATGCCAGAGAGTCTCGCCTTGCCCTGCTTAGGACTACAGAGTTTGGCACTCTATGCTGCCAACCAATCCTGACCAGTCTGCGTAGACAGTTTACATGGAAGTGATTAAGTTTCCTGACATGCCTGTTAAAGACTATCAATGTTTTGCATGTCTACAGAAGGGTGATTAGCACAACAGCACAATACACACTTATCTTGGTGGCAACACTGATTCCTTGCCAGTCTCAAACGTTTGCTCATAGTCTTTCAAAAGCAGCACTCACCTTGGAAATCCTATTGTGGACAGCGTCAATATTCGCTTCTCTGGTGAGGGTGCTATCAAGGTAAGTAAAGCTATCAACTGTCACTGTAGGTGATGACCCTGTACAATGATGTTTTGTTCGTGGTAGGGCTTCCCAGGTGCAGGTAGAAACATTATCTCCTTTGTTTTGGTGTTTACTGTAAGACCAAATTTAGTGCACGCAGTTTAAAACTCATTCATGGTTGCTTGCATGTCTTGTTCGGAACATGTGTTAATGGCACAGTCATCGGCAAAAAGGAGATCTAAGATAGTTGGTTCTTTCACCTTTATGAGGGACTTTAAGCGCCTCAGAGTAAGCAGCTGCCAATCTGTCCGGTATCTGATCTGTATTCTAGTGTCACAGCCATGGGTTGCATCAAAAAGCATGACTGTAAATACCATGCTAAGGAATGTTGGGGTCGGCACACAGCCCTGTTTGACTACATTTATGACTGTTCACCATCTTTCAGTACAGTATGGCCGATATTCCATCATGAAACTGGCAGACAACTGTGATTAATTTTTAGGAGCAACCAAATTTTGCCATGATTTTCCACAGTCCGTCTCTTCTTGACGATGTCAAAGGCCTTTGTCAGGTCAACAAAAACCGTGCACATATCATGATGCTGTTCCTGACATTGGATTTGATGAGCTGCAAAAATCATGTCAACAATCCTGCAACCAGCTCAGAAACCACATTGGCTCTCTGGGAGTAGCTTCTGCTCGACATGAGTTAAGTGGTTGAGCAAGACTCAAGCTAGAATTTTTTCAGCAAACGACACCCAGAGAAGGTACAAATGAGATGCAGCTTGAAAAATGGAAAATGGCTCAAGTGTAAGATGACTCCCAGAAAATTTAAAAATTCATACAACTGGTGAAAATGTAGAGTAGAGATGCAGATCCAGATAGGATGCACCTTCAGAAACCTTATCAATATAAAGATGTATGCTGAATTTAAACTCACAATGGAAGAAAAAATTGGAAGGGCAAAGACCGCATGACATAGAATAATGAAAGAAGAGACCAGGATAATTGAAGTGTGAGATAGGCAGAGCTGAAGATGACAACACAAAATAGGGGATTTTTGGAGAAATAATTTGTTACAAGGTAAACCAGAACTAAAACAAATTGTAGTTTGACAGTTGAAAAAAGTGAATTTTGTGACTACAACCCCACAAATATGTTCTGACTCAATCTAGTACTATGCTCTGAGGTACCTTGTTTTAGACTAGCACCAAATTAACCGATTTCAAAAAATATCTGGTGTAAATTTAAACCAACATAGTCTTAATAGGTAGAAAAGTAAAAGACACTTCTGTAAAGGCTGACAATTTTACTTAATATCAGGTTTTTCCGAAGAAGAATGACTAGATCCCTTCCTCACCACTATGTTTTCCATGGCGCTAAGGTGCCCATTTACAGCTGAGTAGATTGAACTGGAGCATGGGTCACATCCCATTGCTGTGACAGACAAGTGCTCTAACCACTCTGTCACTCAGACTGTCGTAATAACTGTGTTAGTCTGCCATAATATGAGATATAAAAGATATTAATTCAACATATTTTAATATTTCATTGTCTTGGAGGGAAGGGAGGGAATGAACAAACAAAAATTCTAAAGGTAATGAAACTCCTACCTAATAGTGGATGGCATGAAGACGACCCCTCCCATCATGCAAAGACACAACAGACTAATCACCTGTTTCTCTGTACACTTGATTGCAAGTATAAAAATACCTTTATACTGCCACAGAGGTAGAAGATGAGCGACTAAATGAGAGTAATATTTCAATGTTAAGTTAAAAAGAAAAACAATATTTATCTAAACAAATGAGTATTTAGATAGTATTTTGTCCATGTAATGCATTGATAGATTTGCTGAGTATGTTGTCCATGTAATGCATTGATAGATTTGCTGAATATGTTGTCCATGTAATGCATTGATAGATTTGCTGAGTATTTTGTCCATGTAATGCATTGATAGATTTGCTGAGTATTTTGTCCATGTAATGCATTGATAGATTGCCGATGCTAGAGTTACTGACATAGTTGTGGCATGCTCCAGTTGTTATAAATTGGGTGTCTGACCTGACTCTTGAATTATTGAAACAAGGCAACAATCAAAGGAACTTGTTACACTGCCTTATTGACGGAAAACTATCTTAGGGAAAGGTTCTGGCATGCCATCCCCTACATCATTGTCTACTAAAGAATGGTCTTTAGTTCTTTTAGAATTTGGCACATTGACTAATTCTTTTGACCACCAGCAAGTGAACGTCTGTTGGAAGAAACTGTCATCTTCCCAAAAGCAAAATTAGCCTTTTTGTTGGTGGATATTACAAAACCCACAAGATTGCATGGGTCCATCAAGGCCAGTGACAGCAGTGCTGTGTCTCAGAGAGGTGACAGTGATATTCGTCTTGCTGATATCAAAACAAGGTAAATTTTTTTTTTTATCCTGACAATGTTGACAGTGTATCAGTTTTGTTCTCTTCCTGTGCCATCCTTAACTGCCCCCACTCAATTCTTATTCTATTTATGAAAAGTAGCTTTGAAAACACTAATAGTAGGGACACTACACGTGAATTATGGGGACACCACACATATCATATATTATGATGACATACTGAAAGCAGTCAATGACTTCTCTATTAAGTCTTCCATCTTCCTTGAAAATGCTTGCCAGCTATTATGAATTATTAGACCTGTTTAAGTTTTGTATTGTCTACATGTATGTTAAGTGTACCAGGTCAGAGTCTTCTGTTTATGTTATCCCCTTTTCTGCTTAGTCATTATTTCTAGATCATTAAAAGTATGAATCAGACAAAGTAACTGCACTGAGTATTGAGGTATCAGATAATCACTTCAGAGCTGCAGTAACCACTTCAGCCTTCATTCTCATATTGGAAGTTTTTGTCCAATCAGCTCCACTCAGCTGTTAAATGACCTGCTTCCCTCTGTAGCATGTATGTTCCTGGCCCATATTTATGTATTACCTTACAGATATAGCCATGCTTGTGCTAGCAGTTATTGCACTGTCATAGCATATCCAACTCTCATTATCACTTATGGCATGTGTGGCAGTGTAACTATTCTTTGCTCCTCTTTCATAACCCAGTGACATACCTTAATTTGCATGCTACTAGAATGAGATTCTGAAAGATACAAGCACAGGCTTTTTGACACAAATGGCATTCAGCAGGCAATGTTTATCATTCTGTACCAAATTTAAATCAGGGGTCACTGCAAAAGGGTCACATGAAGGCAAGGCAAATGGACCAAAGACAGCAACAAGACAATTTTCAAGTTACAAGGACTGCACCACTGTTTAACCATTTTGGTGATTTGTCATTTTGTTCCAAGTGATGAATAAGGGACACCACTACAGCTAACCCCTTTACAGGAAGCCTGTACCCAAGCATTTGCATTGGTGGGTTTTGGCAACGTTTCACATGATGAGGTTGCTAGCCCCCATGTACAACTCTGTTGAGTCATTTTTTGCCATGCTCAGAGAGTTAAGGTAGCCCTATTCTTTTAAACCTGGTTACCATACCTGTATACATACTTATTAAAGACATGTTGACTGAATTGTTGCTTTTCTGAATGTTTACCTGTGTAATCTTGTACACATTTTTAATTCATCATGCATCATTATATTTTCTTCATCATGTGTTTTAATATCTTTTCTTCTACCTTACTATAAAAAAAACTATTGTTATGATTTAGTTTTTTTTTCTAATAATGAAATATACCAGAGGGATTTATAGAGCAGAAGAATTGAAGCCACTTGCATCAAATCGTGCAGATTAAATTTGTTTAAACCTTCAATTAAAAAGGGGGCTAGGCATTACCTGAGTTAAATGTCATTTCAGCTGTTCATGATTCAAGATTTCTGGATGTGTTTGACCACTATCTCCTGTTATCTCTCATTAATCAGTTTTCTCTTATTTTATTTACATTATTATTGTGGTTGAATAATTTAAATTTAGTACTAAAACGTTAACTATGTATTATTCTCATATTGTGACCACAATAGATCACATAGTATAGCTTGGTGAGTCATGGTTGTTTGAGACTACTGATCTAGTCAAATATTCATGTTAGAACACTGATAGATTTATTCTACCCATAGTTAACTTATCATTACTGCATTTATTCCCATTGCTGAGGTCTGTCAGGGGCATTTATTGTGCTGAAGACAGATGTGTCGGATTGAAAGGTGCAAATATCGCTGCCAAGCTGTAAACTAGTGTCACAATGCATTCCGTTCTCTAGACTACATCCTACTACTTTCAAAGCCCTGTTCAGGACTTGATAGCGGAAGATTGAGAACGAACGCAGAAGAAGAAGGGGGATTTATAGAACTAAGGAATAAAGGATGCTTGCCTCATCTACACAGTGTACAGGCTAGGTTTTTTTGCTTTGTTAAAAGTTATTGGCAAAAAAGAAAGAGGTTTTGAACCTATGCTCCTTGGTCAAGAGTTCATTGCCTCAACCGACCTGTCATCTGCTCTTTAGTCATCAGTAAATAGCATGACTAGATTAGGTGCTTACATGTTTGCCATGTCATTTTTTTAATTTACAAACAAGCTCAGTCCCACAATAGTGATTGCAGGAAGCCTGTGGCTAATCACTTTGTGTGTTTATGCTGTAGTGGTTTTTGCAGCAATTTGTTTGACATGATAAAGTTCTTAAATTAAAAATAAAATTCTTATCCTGAATCCCACCAAATAGCCTGTCTGAATTTAGCTAAATATATAGCTAGTGTTAAAATATGTGTTTCAAGGCTTTCTCATTTATGTGAGCCATCGGCAGATGTAATTAAGAATATCTCAGACACCGGATGGAAGATATTGCAATATGATGAATAGAAATGAAATGACAGCTAATTATGTACATTACATTTGAAGAGTAGATATATGGGTGATATATATACATCATTCCAAGTCATATCATCCTATTCAGTCATGACTGAAAGCGGCTACTACTATAAGGGTCATGTTAAAGCAGAATTGTCTTATGGAAACATGCAATTATTATACTTTCTAGGTGTTAAAACATGTGCATATAATGCGTGTGACACATTTAACGTTCTTCCTGGCATCTTTTCCATGAAGGAGAGGGAGATGAATTGTATTTCTTCTTTCATTCATTCAAGTACTTTCAAGAACATTTTTGGAAGCTGTCTACATTTTAGTATCTTTTTGTTTCCGCATTTTCTTGCATCTATCGCTTATCGCTATCCCTTTCAGAATTGACAAGTTCATTGTTACTCATGGACAGTGTGTTGTGGTTCTGAAGGCTAAACTGTTCACTTCAGCTGAGTTTAGAGTTCTGTCACAACTACAATCTATGTAAGTGACTTTATTAATGTTTTTATGTTTGATACCTCAGCCATGTTGTGTTTTTGTTTCATATGAGTATCATCTCATTTTCTTTTAATGAAACTAAATTTTCAGTGAATAAAAATAAATTTTCTATTTTTAAGCATGGAAAAAATATATAGAGGCAGGTAAATCAAAAGAAACATATGTAAAATATTTGGACAAGCAGAACATATCTCAGAAAGCGAATAAAACAGCAAAAATAGGCTTTGAAAAAAAAACTTGCTCAGAGGATCAAGACTGACAGTAAAAGCTTCTTTTCTTATGTTAGAAATAAACAAAGAACTAAAGACAAAGTAGGCCCTCTCATAGACAGTACAGGGAAAATAATAAGTGAGAATAGGGAGACTGCTAATCTGCTCAATCAGTACTTGGGCACAGTCTTCACAAAGGAGGACTGCTCTGAGATCCCAGAGCCTATAGATATTTTTCAAAAAAACATGGATACAGCGGGATTAAGATCAATCTGTATTCCAGAGGAAATGGTTTTTAAAAAATTGGAGGGGTTGAAAGTGAATAAATGTCCAGGTCAAGATGGTATTCACCCAAAATTGCTGTATGAAATTACAGACCAACTAGCAAAACCATTGGCTATATTATGTTCTCAATCACTTACAAAAGGGATTGTTCCACGGGATTGGAAAGATGCAGGAGTGATCCCCTTATTAAAAAAAGGCAAAAAATCAGATCCAGCAAATTATAGACCGGTGAGTTTAACGAGCGTAGTCTGTAAATTGTTAGAGTCAATAATCAAAGAAAACATTGTAATGCATTTAGACAAATTTAATCTAATTAGAAATAATCAACATGGGTTTACTAGAGGGAGATCATGCTTAACAAATCTATTAGAATTCATGGATGAGGTTACTAAAATCATAGATAAAGGGGAGCCAGTGGATGTTATTTACCTAGACTTTGCAAAGGCCTTTGATAAAGTACCTCATCAAAGATTATTTTGAAAGTTAAAATCACATGGAATAGGTGGGGAAGTTGCCAAATGGATTGAAAATTGGTTAACGGGAAGAAGGCAGAGGGTGGGCATAAATAAGGAGTACTCTGAGTGGAGTGAAGTGAAAAGTGGTGTGCCACAGGGCTCAGTTTTGGGACCAATTTAGTTCTTGATATATATAAATGATTTGGACATTGATATGAGATCCATGATTGCAAAATTTGCTGATGACACAAAACTATGCAGTAGTGTCTCATCTAAAGCAGAAGTGGATATATTGATGTCGGATTTAGAATAAAATTCGAGAATGGTCTGTAAGCTGGCAAATGGAGTTTAATGTAGATAAATGTACAGTCATCCACATGGGTAGATCCAATATGGAACATAATTACAGAAGGGGAGAAAACAATATTAGAAAGATAGATAAGGAAAGGGACCTAGGGGTTATAATAGATCATACAGGAAAGGTGAGTGAGCAAGTTAAGGTAGCAGTGAAAAAGGCAAATGCAATGTTAGGTATGATAAAAAGAAATATTAAACATAGGAGCAAGGAAGTGATCGTCAAACTGTATAAAGCTTTAGTTAGACCTAGATTTGAGTACTGTGTACAGGTGTGGAGTCCTTATCATAGAGGGGACATAAACATGCTAGAAAGAATACAAAAAAGAGCGACAAAGATGATAGTGGGATTCCAGAATTACAGTTATGAGGAACGACTCAGAAAAACCGGCCTACAGTGTCTCGAAGAGAGAAGAATTCGTGGTGACTTAATACAGGTTTATAAGATGATCAGAGGAATCGATAAATTAGACTATAACAAGTTTTTTAAAATACAGCCACCTACAATAACACGAGGGCATAGCTACAAGCTGACTAAAGAGAGGTCCAGGTTAGATATTAGGAAATATTTTTTTAGTCAGAGAGTGGTGTCTGCTTGGAATGCATTGCCAGGGGAGGTAGTGGAGGCAGGGACAGTTAATGCATTTAAGAATAAACTGGATGCGCATAGCTTTTAGAGCAAGGTGATGTAAATGTAACTGGTTGTATACAGACTCTGCAGGGTCTTCTAAACCAGTATAAAGACGTTAAGTTAAGTTAAGTTCTCTTTTATTTACTATGCTTCTCACATTTGCATAAAAACATTTTAGTTTGTAATGTTGTTGGTTAAATATAATGATCCTGATTCTATTTTGCGGTGACATGGATCATGTTCTGGAGATGCCTGCATTCTGTTATATCATTTCTGCTCCTGACTGTCTCTTTTCTTTTCCAGGATAGATAATGTTGATGGTGTACTGGGGCACTCAGATCTAAGATTCTATATTGCAGGAACTCATCCTGGTCACGAGGACCATTTAATAATCACCTGTACCAGTCTCTCCTTATCAGATCTGATCTTGTTGTGGCTCTGTACTGCAATTGTTCATCCAGGTCACGAAGACCATTAATAACCAGCTGTACCAGTCTCTATGTGATCAGACCTTTATTACTGTAGGGTGGTCTTGTTTAGCCTCTGTCACGTGGACCAACAATAATCTTCTATATCAGTGTCACTCTGCCTGTTTCAGTCACTGTAGGTAATCTGATCTCGTGGTAGTTGTACAGTGCAGCAGGAATGGTAGGACCTTGGCTGATCTGATGGTAGACCCGTCTTATACTAACTATATTTCACAACAAACACCAATCATAAACCTGCACGTGAATCTTGGCAAAATGATCAGAACACGAATCAGAACCTTTATTTTGGATTCTTCATAATACATACAAAGAATAATTTTTATACTACACAGATTCCTAATTTCCGCTCTATCTGAGATGTGGTCTAGATAACTTCTCCTTTCTGTTTCTTTCTAAACTAGCTTCTAGTTCACTGCTGTCTAACTTCTAGCTCACTGCTAACTTCTAATTCACTGCTCTAACTTCTACTTCTTCTAAACTAAATCAAACCCTTTTGGTGAATTTTCACTGATATTTTAGTCAATGGTTAATTTGTCAAACCTAAGTATGTAACCTTTTAGTCGTTGATTTTCTTCTAATGTAAATCGAGGTAAAAATTAAACTTGCTAACAGATTTTTGTGTGGTTGTGAAGTTGTGATGCGATTTATTCCTCTATTTCATCAGGCTTTAGGAGAGCCAAGAATATCTTCCTTCTGCCTCTCGTGGATTTTTATAAATCTTACCTGCTTTGGATGACTGATCTTTACTGCCAAGACCTAGTTGTCTCTGAATATCTTAATATGATTCTACTGGGGACATTTCTATGCCCTAGTTTCAGCTACTAATGATACAAGGTGAAGTAATATCCATTGGCACTCTCCCACACTGCTTTGAAATTTGTTTATCTACAGACAAAATTTCTGCTGTGGTACACTTTTATATATTCCTGCCTTCTAGGGTTCTTCAGGAAACAACAACCTAATTGGTTTTCTAGCCTCTTGTCACTCGCGGAAGAATTATAAACATATATATTTACCTCTGGAAAACAACTCTTTCACTGAAGTCTAGGCTGCTTGAAAACGTAGTATTTTCTGTCCCTCTTATCAATCTCAGCGAGCTGCTCACTACTTCGTCTCGAACTCGAATAATCATCCGCGTCTCTGTCTGCAGCCTAAGAACCGCTTAGTTGGGCACTTCGCACTCTATCCCGTGTAGCCCATTAGTCAATCACTTTGAGAGACGCTGCGATTTCTAATAACTCGCCCAGGTTTTGAATCGCAATGGAATAATGCGGTCAACATGAAGGGATTCAATGCTGTGGCTAGTTGTTAATTTTGCCATGGTGTGATATCTGGATGAAATAGAAATGCTGGATACAAGCAGATGGTTATCAGTTCTCCAGACACTCTCAAATAACATTTACAATTCTGTGGCAAAAACAGGTTACTACAAGCTTCCATTTATCTCATCACTATACCACTCACTCTATCCCCTAATGAATATTCTCCTTCCATTTCTTCTATCATTGTACATATTCTACTCCTAAGTGTCCTCCATATGATATTATGGTCATAGGCTATCCGTAGTACATTCTTATTTTTTGCAATGTTCACTTTCTGTGGCTTACCAGGCCTAGTGGAAGGTAGATTGCGTATTGGGTCTGAATTCTATTACTTTATTAAATTTTTGCCCAGACAGCGGCTAACAGTTTAATGTTATTGATTTTCAACTGCCAAGGGTTCATTTATGTGCACAGCATGTATATGGGATATTTAAGTTTTTTGCAGATCTCCTTTTATATTGCTTGATGCTGATCTCACCTCCCTTGAAACCAGGAAATGCTTGAAACTTGTGGGACTCAAAACTCCACCATTTCATATTTCTGTTTCTTTAGAGGCAATCAGCTTTATCTCTCAGCTAGAGCAGCCCCCAAGCATCAAAGGGAGCTAAAGTTGCCTTTCTTCAGCCATATATGTTGTCAGTTGTTGTAAGCCTGTCTTGTTGTAGGATTTCTCTTTTGTCATCTATCCATCTGCTTCAATGTCTGCCATGTGTCTTTTAACCAGATCTTCACATATTGTAAGTGTGCAAAGATTGTTGATCAAGTTGCATTCTCATGAGATGACTGAACCCTCTTTTCTTTTGTCTGGAAATGTTTCCTCTCCTACATCTTGGTTAAGGACCGAGTTTCACATTTCTAGCACAGTATAGGTATAAATATACTACTGTTAGTAGTTTTTTTGTAGCCAAACTGGTGTCCCTGTGTTTAAGCAGTAGTGACAGTTGATATGTCACAGCAGAGACTGTCTGACATCTAGTTTAAATTGCTTTACCAAGCCTTCCACCTTCTGTAAAATACTTCCCAAGTATTTGAACTCTTAGACCTGCTGAAGTTTTATATTATTTACATGTATGTTAAGTTAAAGTGGTGTTCTATTAATCTTTATAGTGTCTGTCTTTGGTACTAATCTTAATATTATTTCTTTCACATACTGTACCAAGTGCATCCATATGATTTCGCAGTCTATTTTCGTCCTCATGTATTAGGTTTTGGTTGTCTGCAAAGAATGGTTCATGTAATGAGTTGGGTTCTTCACTTCTTATGTTAAATTTGACCTGGTGTTGCAATTTGGCTAGCTTCTGTTGTTATTCTGTTCACGTAAATGTTGAACAGCAATTGTGAAAGTACATATCTGTGTTGTATTCATGTGGTATTTTAACCTTTACGCTGCCACATAATTTGTTTAGAGCATCACATTTTACTATGGTTGTTGGTCTTGAGAGCCTGTAACCTTTATATTTGTAGGTCTATAGATATGATTTTATTGTGTGTAGAGACATAAATTAATGAAGAACTTTGGTGTTTTTGTTGTGTGTGTGTTAGTTTCTGGGATACAAGAAGATGAAGGTGATAGTGTTGAAAAACAGCGCAAACACATAGACTTACCCATTTTTGGCGTCTATTGCTTTAAAAAAATTGTCACGGTTGGAAAATCAATGTTTACAAGATCGGCATATCTGTTAAGTTTCCACTTTAAACTTTTTTTTTATGTCTACATAAACAAGCTAAACAGATCTATCTCAGAAAAATCCATTGTCTAAACTAAACTTCCCCATATTCAGTAATAGGTGAATCTTCAAATCCAAGTGAAAAACAAAAATCATTTCCAAATGTCTAAAAACAAATTTCAAAATCACCAGTGTGTTCAACTAGACAAGGTCAAAGTTGAACTCTCTAATCTAAGAGCAGTATTTTCGGCCCGATTTCTACGGTTGTCTATCAATTGATTAAAAGGAATTGAAAAAAACTGTATAAAAGTGACAAGATAATGCCCTGAGCAAAGATTTTTGCCAATGAGTGTGTAAAAGTAAAGATATATGTATATATATGGCTACATAGGTTGTCCTTATTACATTTTTTAGTGTTATTCATATGGTTACGATGCCCTTATATTATCTAATAGTTGTCATTGTATTCCATAGTCTTTTAATTTGGCAAGAGTTTATTCCTGTCAACTATCAAAAGTTTTCTCCTGATTTGCAAATAATACGTACAAATGCTTGTGATATTCTATAGTTCTCTTAATTGTCTTAAGGTGATTAAGGCAACAGTACATCCCATTCCCATACAGAATTCAAAATGAGCTTTGCTCTGGAGAGGTTAAACAATTGTTCTTATTCTTTGTTCAAATGTTTTTGCATACAATTTTCCTAGATGACTGGATATGCTACTAGATAAATCAGTTTCTTTTACATAATTTTTTTCTTCCAGATAGATAGGTATTATTGTAGCTTGTTGTCAATTATCTGGCACTCTAATTTATTTCCATGTTCTTATGAAGATTCTCTCTAGTCACTTCAGTCCTGTCTTCCCATAAAGTTTAATTGCTTCATTTGCTATGCCGTCCATGCCTGGAAACATGTTTCTATGGCTGTTCTTTATAGCTCTTTCTATTTCTTGAAAAAAATATCATATTCCAGATGTTCTTTGTTTCTTGGGATAAATATTGATATCACCCTTTGTCCCTGTTGGGTTGAAAAGATCTTGGAAGTACTCTTTCCATTGTTATCTTACATGCTTGTTAAATATTAAGGGGATCCATTTTGTGTCATCCATGTTGAGTGCATCCATCTTGGTTGTTTTAAAGACTGTCTATTCACTGTTTATGTCATCAGTTTCTTTATTTCTTAACCTAATTGCTTTGATACTTTTGTAAAAATCTCTTGAGCAGTTTTTGCAAATGGATGTTAGTTCTACATATTTCTTCTGTTATTACTCAGTGCTCTTGAGGTAAGGTGTCCGCCTCTGGTGCTGGAGGTCACGGGCTCGAATCTGGTAAAAATTCCCCTATGTCTTGGTAGTGCAATCGAACTTCCGTGTTCAGTGTCGAGCATGTTACAAATTTCTTGGCAGTTGGAAATCGAAAAGAGTAGGCTTCACTGCCCGGACAAAATTCAAGTTAAAAATCTACCCAAAAGTTATTTGTACCTTCCCTCAGGTTTGTTAAGAGCAGCATATAGATGGTGCAAGTCTACTTAGCTCTAGTGCTTGAGGCTATTAAGATGGACTTGCACATTGTTTAAACCACCCTCCAAGAAACTGGTTGTATATAGACTCTGTAGAGTCTTCTAAACCAGTATAAAGATGTTAAGTTAAGTATTCTTCTTTCACGATTTTGATTACTCATTTAGCATTTTACTTTACTGTTTGATAAATAACAAAATCTTCCTGCATCACGGACTTTAGTCATGTTATGGAGAATTTTGTTTTAGTCTGAACTGATCCTTTGACTTTAGCATTCCTCTAAGCTGTTTATTTTATTTGTTTGTTTTGTATCTTAATTTTTTTGTTCCACATTTCTTGTTGAGTGAATCCATCTTGGCCGTTTTAAAGACTGTCCATTCACTGATAATGTCATCAGTTTCTTTATTTTGTGTCTTAACTCTTTGAACACGCCACACCGATGAACCCATGTGTGTGTGCAAATAAGCCATTCCCCGAGCCACCCATGATTTGGTATGGCAGGTGGACCATTATTCTAAGACGTATTTCGGGCTGTACTGCTTGGATTTTGTCCATAATATCATGACGTCTACATAGTACACAACTGTCTGGAGATAACAAATATGGGATGGTCTTCAATAAATATATTTCAAAATTTACTGGCTATAACAAATAGGAACATTGGAGATGATCAGATCAGTCAATTTTGGATAGAATAATGAAATTAGGGCACATAGTTTTGTCATAGTAAATAGCTTTCCTCCGATGTCTAACAAATTTTACAGACCTGGTGGTCAGGGTTAAAAAGATTGTCATTCCAAATAATGTTCGCCTAGGCATCTAAGACCACTACCATGTCCAACTGCTGAGACTTGTAACCAAACTTTATAAAGTGCTGAAGGAAAGACTGCTTTCTGCCGGAGCCATGTAGAAGGCGGCCCCTCCTACACCTCCAGCCGATCGGTGGGAGACTATTGCCACACGTAACTGACTTGATCAAGATCTGCTGAGCCTGAACTTTCTGGTCCAATCAAGCCATATGTCCAAACACAGACAAGCTGCGGCAGACCAGAGTGTCCGAGATGGAGGTAAGACTCACCTATGCAGAGGCCTCGACATTACATACGAGATCAAACCACCAGATCCCGAGGTTGCTGGTTGCGCATGTGAAAGGCATTGAGTCTTGATACGGCCTGTCATTTCATAGCATATGTCTTTTCTAAGTTTCTTCTTCAAATTTTTTAAGTTTATAATGATTATTGTTTGTCATTTCCATTGGTCAATTATCAGTACCTATAGACATTGGGAATTACTCTAAAGTCTGTCATATTTCATCTCTGTCTTGTCTTGTTTATGTATACTCAACTTGTGATGATTCATATGGGTTCTACCATCTGACTTTTCCAATATTGGAAGATACTGTTTGTTAGTTCAGTACATAAATTTGCATACAAGCATACATATGAGCACACAAGATTTGGAAGAATCTGTCGAGGCCATGCTAGTGGGAAAGGCAACCGGTAGAGATGGCATTCCAGCAGAAACCATCAAATGCGGGGGGAACGTACTTCTTCAATACTCGTACAAACATATCTAACAGTGTTGGGATGAGGGGGTGGTATCACAGGACAAGAGAGACGGCAACATAATCACCCTTTACAAGAACAGGGGAGCCAGAGGAGACTGGAACAATCACAAAGGAATATCGCTCCTCAACGTAGGGAAAGTGTATGCTTGCATCATCCTGAGCAGGTTGCAAAAACTGGATGACAGCGTGTATCCGGAGTCTCAGTGTGGTTTTCGCGCAAAAAAGTCCACTGTTGATATGGTCTTTTCACTGAGACAATTGCAAGAGAAATGCACAGAACAACACAGACCACTATTTCTTGCCTTCATCGACCTCACCAAGGCATTCAACCTGGTAAACAGAGAGGGTCTTTTTAAAGTATTGCCTAAAGTTGGCTGCCCACCTAAACTACTAAGCATGATTAGGTCTTTTCATGTGGTCATGCTGCGTGACGGTCAGGAATCTGAGGCCTTCGACATTAACAGCAAAGTTAAACAAGGTTGTGTCCTGGTTCAGACTCTATTCAGCATTTTCTTTGCCATTGTGCTTAAATACGCTTTTGGAACTGCCACAGAAGGGGTCTTTCTACATACTAGGTCAGATGGAAGACTATTCAATCTAACCAGACTGCGAGCAAAAAGTAAGAGAAGGGAGACTGTCATTTGAGATATGCTCTTCGTAGACGATACTACCTTGGTCGCACACACCGAAGCCAAATTACAGATCCTCACTAATAGGTTGCCAAAATCCTGTGATCTGTTTGGATTTACATCAGAGTACAAAAGACGAAAGTGATGGCACAGGGTGCAGATCCTCCAGACATTGTATTAAATGATAAAAATCTTGGAGGAAGTAAATCACTTCAGCTACCTCGGATCCATCATCACCGACAACCTTTCACTGGATGCAGAGCTGCAAAAACGATTAAGAATGACCTCATCGGCACTTGCCAGGCTCTCACAGAGAGTGTGGATTAACAACACGTTGATCATCTCCACAAAGGTGGCTGTGTACAGATCATGTGTGATTAGTACCCTGCTCTATGGTAGCGAAACATGGACTCTGTAAGCCTCACATGAAAAAAAACTAAATGCTTTTCATATGCGCTGCCTGAGACGCATACTTGGAATTTCATGGAGTGACAGAGTGACTAACAACAAAGTGTTGGACCGTGCAGATATTGTCAGCTTAATTACAATCCTCCGCCAGCGCCCCTTGCGATGGCTTGGTCATGTGTGCAGAATGGAAGATGGGCAAATACCAAAACATATAATTTATGGAGAGCTGACCACGGGCAAGCATAAAAATGGTAGACCCTTCCTCTCTACAAAGATGTTTGCAAGCGTGATCTGAAGGCGTTGGATATGAACACCTGCAACTGGGAGGAACTTGCCAAAGACAGACCCGGCTTTAGGCAGGCTTTGTGTGTTGGTCTGCAAGCAGGGGAAGACAAGATGCACACTACAAATGATTTCGGTGAAAGTTAGGGCAACAACTGACTGTCCCCTCTCTAGTGTGAAGTCCATTGTCTTTCGAACCTGATAGAATGCCAATCAACATAAATTTATAAGTTCTTCATTGTTAATCCTCTTACTGAACCTTACTAACAATATTCATAGGATGGTTTTTTTTTTTTTAACCTTGTTCGCCTATTTAAATTCACACATTATGATCAGATCATCCTTCTAATTTACTATATAGATAATGTCTGAAAGACACTCAATTGACTCTTTTCTTGTCTTTCTCATTGTGGCTCTCATTGCATGTGGCGGTAGACCTGGATTATTGTTGTTGCTTTTCCATTTTTGACTGTGTGTATGCATATTAGTCTTTCACTGATGTATTCTGTTTCTACAATAAATTTTTGTCTCTCTGGATGTATCAGAAAACCTACACCATTTTTGGCTTTTTACTTTCTTTTTACACCGTTCCTTACTAGTTCCTGGGTTACCTTGATGTTCTGTCTTATTTTTCTTTAATCTACTAAGTTTTTTAGTTTTGCAATAGTTTACTGCATGTTGGCTAGCTAGGCCAGTCACAGTGCCAGGCCCTTTAGGCCTGGGGCTTTTATGGGTTTACTCATACTTCGCATACTTGGTTAACTCCAACTTCTTATGACCTGTTGGTGATGTTGACCTTAGGATGCCATAGATAAATGTGTAAATAAATGCATGTAGATGTCTGTTATTATCATGTCTTCTGGTAATCACTGGCTGTATAGGAGATTTAAAATAATCTCTAACCCGGCTCTACCAGCTACTACCATTACTAAGTTATCCAAACATTCCAATGGAGACAAATCAAATCATCAGCAGTATATTCATATCTACTCTTGATTATTAATGTCAAACACGGAATCCTGGCAAAGGCACACGAAGGAAAGATCACAACATGAGAAATGTGATGCTCGCAAAAAGGGGTCATGGAAACTAAAAGAAATAATGAGAAATGAAGAAATTAACATAATTTGGGGAAAACGTCATGAATATTATAGATAGGCAAGAGCTAAATGGTTTGGATATCTGACAGGAATGTCTCTAAATTGACCCACTGCATGAATCTATAACAGCAGGGCTTCGGAGCAAGAAGTGGACCAAACAAGAGATGGATTGACTTATCATTTTAAATATCATGAACCACTCATATAGCCAGATAGGTAATCATTCTTAACTTGTTAAACAATACATTCAAATATCTTTTTAGTGGCATATGATTCATATAGAATGTTAACTATCAAGATAACTGAAAGATTATTGTACACTCTCACTAGAGTGACAGAATTGAGAAAATATAAATTATGCTATATGATGTCTTTCAATTCACTTTATATCTGTTAATGAATGAAAATAACAACTGCCATTCACATTGTACATGATTAAAAGGTGCATCTCCTCGTGTTATGTAGCAACATAAGTGAACAATGAAGACGAGATCCGATTAACACTACAGCTGTCCATGTATCATTTTCTGTACATGTATATTCTTTCCATCCTGTTATTCATCTACATTTCCTCATTCTCATCCTAGATACCTACAATGTAGTGTGGATTTATTACCTGCCCATAGTGCTGAGGACTGTATAGATGTAATGCTCACCTTGACATCAGTAAGTATATACTGCTTTTGACATATGTGTGTGTTATTTATATCAGTGATATAATGATTGCTCTTTCCAGAAATTATTAGCAATGGTAAACTAGTGTATGCATGCTAGGCCAGTCATACCTGTTGTTGAATGCCTACAATGAGTACCTTTACTCCTTTGTGTGCCTTAAAAAGGACGTTAAGTGAAGCGTAGCGGTAGGTTTCTTCATGTTAGTCTCCTCTCCCCGCCAGTCATAGTTAACGTAAACAGTATCAAACGTAGACAGACATATTTATATGATGGAAGACTGCATGGAGAAGTTAAAAACTTGAGAGGAAAAAATCTCTGCAGTGACTTACTGTCTCTGTTACTTTAAACACCAACACCAGAAGATGAGCTTGGTAACTAAACTACAACTAAATTGAAATATCTCTATCAGGACGATCGATATCTTCATCATTACTACCGTTAGCAATAATATAATCTGACTATTACCAAGGTTGTACTGTAAAAACTTTATTTGGTCTGACTGAAGGGGCATGGGCTAAATTCAAGGCTGCCCTCGGGAAGAAAAAAATTTTGTTTCCAAGTACAAAAATAAACATTTTGTCAATGAAACACACTAACTTTTCTGGAAATGAAAAGTACAAAATCTGAACTTCAACCAATAACCAAAATAAAACATTTAGGAGAACTAGTAATGTAAAAATATGTGATTCTTTGAACACAGTCACAAAAGCCGATGTATCAGCTCCTGGGTCTTCTGGAAAAAAACCGAAGCCCATATATCGGCTCGTGGGATTGAATGAGTTTAAGCTTCGAATGTTGTTTAGGTGATGTGTCATTATTTTTCACACAAGTGGCAACATTGGACAGGTTATTGCATTCCATCACGGAAAAAAAAATCTGGGCTGTACGGTGGGTGTGGCACCTCCTCGTCAGAAGCGTAACATTGTCCCTTGAGGTGTTCCTTCAGTTTCAGGAAGAGGAAGAAGTCACAAGGGGCCATAACAGGGGTGTAATAAAATGCTGTCAAACTTAAGATAATGCAATATATAAAGAAATATTAAACATAGGAGCAAGGAAGTGATAGTCAATCTGTATAAAGCATTAGACCTAGACTGGAGTACTGTGTACAGGTGTGGAGTCCTTATCATAGAAGGGATATAAACATGCTGGAAAGAATACCAAAAAAAGCGACAAAGCTGATAGTGGGATTCCAGAATTACAGTTATGAGGAAAGAAAAACCAGCCTATAGTGTCTAGAAGAGAGAAGAATTCATGGTGATTTAATACAGGATTATAAGATGATCAGAGGAATGGATAAATTAGACTATAATAAGTTTTTTTTTAAATACAACCACACACAAGAACAAGATGGCATCTACAATTTGACTAAAGAGAGTTCCAGATTAGATATTAGGAAATATTTTTTTAGTCAGAGAGTGGTAAATGCTTGGAATGCATTGCCACGGGAGTGGAGGCAGGGACAATTAATGCATTTAAGAATATTTTTAATGCGCATAGCTTTTAGAGCAAGGTAATGTAAATGAAAGTGGTTATATACAGACTCTGTAGAGTCTTCCAAACCAGTATAAAGACGTTCAGTTAAGACACTCCAATTCAGCCACTGTTTGTCGATTCGTGTGTGGTCAAGCACTGTTGTGCTGAAGAATTGCGTGCATGACCACATGAACATGCAGCAATTGTGTTCAAAGTGTCTGCAAATTTTTCACATATTGATCGGAATTAACAGTATTGCAGTACTAAAAAAATTCAGTAAGGACTATGCCCTCACTGTCCTAAAAGATGGTCATCTTAACTTTTCCAGACGAGTCGAGAACCTTGAATTTTTTTTGGGGTGGGCGAGTTCTTTTGCCTGTACTCCAATAGACTGGTGCTTGTGTTCTGGGTCACAATTATGTGCCCATAACTCTTCGCCAGTGACAATTCGACAGATAAAAGCATCACCTTCCTGTTTATATCTTGTCAGAATTTCCTGAAACACGTGCTGTTGCCGCTGTTTCATAACCGGTGTCAGCATGCAAGGGACCCATCTTGCACACACTTTTCTATAACCAAGTGGGGCATGGATAATGTGATGGAATCGCTTAATTGAAATCATAAGCATTGCGACAATAACTTTCTGCTTGACATGGCGATTGGCACAAATCAGTTCGTCCACGTGAACATGGTGCTGTGATCAGTCATCTGCTGCGAGCTATGTCATGCAGGTTCGTCATGGATGGAGTGTCACCTTTTACAGTCCGTGCCCACCTCCTGTCAGTACTGACATTCACACAGACGTCACCATATACCACAGTCATTCTTCGATGCATGTCGATGGGCACACGACCTTCTGCCGTCAAGTATTCAATCACAGCACGTTGCTTCAACCGTATTTCCATGAAGGCCGCTATTTTACTGTCTGCTCCGCGCGTTCCAGGTGCATGTCCCTATAGTCACTTCATTAGAGCTTATTTTCACATAATTGTTACATTGCTCTGAGCACTGTTGTCATAGTTATGGCACTGGAGGTAAAACTTTTCAAAATGCCCTCGTACAAATGTAAATACAGTGCTAAACTGTGTATAATGTAATATAAACAAGTTAAATGTAAACTGTATAGTTGTTAAACTAATTTATACTGCTGTAACAAGTCACATTCATATAGAATGACCAAAACTATCTTCCCCTAGATTAGGCATAGGCTAGTATTCTTATAGGCATACAATTTGCACAGTGGTAAAACACTTGTTTTTCATGGCAACGGTATGGGGTATGAATTCCACTATCAACACGCTCCAGTCAACCCAGCTGTAAAGGGGTACCTTGCATCAGAATAGGGAAGTAAAAAGCAACGAGGAAAGGAACTGGCCACCCTACCTCATACAAGCCATGGCTTAGTATACTGAAGTCTCTAACCACTTCATTCCCCAACAGTAGTGTAACTACCTTGGGACAAACCTTTACTTTATTATTCCTACTTGCATAACATAATGCATTCAACATCTTAATTAAGTTTACTAAACAATCATAATTATTATATAAATCGCATTTCATACTACAACCTACTATTATATATAACAAAATCATAATATTTGTACCATAACTAGCTATGTAAGACAGTAACAGTGTTACATTCCACAAATGAAATATAAATTATACACCTAAATAGCACAAATATAATTGATAATGTTATTATCTTATTATTACATTTTTTTTACACATACTGTATTTAAATAATGACTGTATTTTAATAATGAATGTCACTTAACAAAATAAGAATAGCTCTGCTATATTCAAACTATAATTCACACAAACACTGGTTGAAGTTGGGGTTATAACTGATGTTGTATTGCGTACACAACTAGTAAATTTTACTTTAATAAATTTCCACAATGGTCTCATTTGCAGCAACATAAAGGAAATAAATCTGTAGTTTCCTACTTATTGTAGTCTTCTACTAAATTCTGTAACATATCTAGAGCTTTTCAGACACATGCTAGCTGAGTTATTATGTAAATCATTGTTAATATCAGCCCCAAAATAAAATATATTATCTTTATGTGTGCACTGTATTTGCTCCAGGTAAGAGTAATTTGCTTGATTTATCAGTACCATTATATGCATATGTTAAAAACTATTGTCATTACATATTCAATTTTTAAAAGTGTGCTCCGCGTTATTAAAAATATACATTTGAAGACGCAATTTATTGCAATTCATGCCACCGGATTCAATAAAAAAAGTAAGCTGCAGTTTATTAAAACAAAATTGAACAAATACATTGTTGCTTTGTCGTGTCTTGTCCACTTGTGCCATGAGAAGTCGTAGTGTTCTGTCCAGGGTCAGAGGCATCACTGAAATAGTTGTCATCCCATGATAATTTAGAATATCCGCAACATTTCCTAACCATATAGTTCTCGGTCTGCCACGGTTATGAAAACCCAATTGTTGTGCGTTATAGGCACACAGGCGTAGTTGGTCAGGTTGCATTCTCATTAGGGGACGAAAACACTTTATTCTCTCCTCATCGATATATTCAGTGTAGGGTCTTGTTTCAATGACATTTCGCACCTCTTCATTACGCATTCTGTCTCTCCTAGTTTCGTTGATGGTTTTCCAGAGGCATCTCATATCACAAGTCATGATCTTTCTCTCTAGAGATGTTGTTAAAATCTACAAATGGCACTGGTAACAGAGCGTTGGCATGAATATACTGTTGATCAGCACTCTTTTTGTGGAGTTGTTTATGTTAGGGTGTTTCAATAATGGTGACAAGGGCATTATATGGTGGGTTGCAGTTTTCTTCACATCCTGAGCATGCTGATAAAGGTGAACAGGGGTCCTTCAGGCAGTTGTGCTGTGTTTGGCTTCATCTGCGTGCCGGGAAAACTGCGTGGAATGAGGTGGGAGTCTTGTGTTGGTCAGTATATTTTGCCAGACCCTGACTGACATTGTCTAATTAGTAAGTTTTGCTTACCCAGATGTTAGCCTTAAACAAAGGTATGGAATACGTTGATATCATGAGGCTGAATGACGGAGATTAATTGATTCTCCAGCTCGATTCGATGCCAATCATCCGAGGAACAAGAGACAATAGCCGTGACGTTAATGCCAGCCTACCGTTGGTGCCCAGAGCTGTTGAAATGGTTAGCGGCTGGGTAATATTGTTGGAGATATCTTTGAGATGTTGTAGGAGTTCGCATTGATCTCCAAGCATGTCTCATTGATGTATATCACGTTACACCGGTGGCATGGGATCGATTAAATGGAGGGTTTTGCAAGTGAATTCTTCTTTGATTTCGAACAGTTTTGGTCTTAGTTTATTTCTAACCACTACTGATTAATAAACAAAGTTACAGTCATATTCTGCTGTGAATCTTTTCAATGTCAAGAATTGTTTACATTGTGAAATATTTTGTTTCTTTTTACTACACTCTTACTATATTGTATACTGATTTATTTCATTCATTTGGTGACATCTTAAGAGATATGGTCTGCTATTGTACAATGTGATAACAATAACAATTGTAGGAAAAATAACAAAGAGAGACAATGCTGGACACTTTAACATGGCAGAGACGAGAGTCAATAACACAATTGATAAACATCTCCAAGGATAGAAAGTTATGGAGATATATGATTACCAATGAAAGAGCCATTCTTTGAAAAAGATTCTGGCCCAGCAGTAGCTCAATAAGATTACAGATGGAAGCTTATGGGAGAAAACCGGACAAAGACAGGTGCAACAGAAAATCTTGGAAAGAGGGTTTGCTAGATAGGTCACACTACATAAGTCCCAAGCCAATATCGACAGACTTTCTCTGTCATGGGATTCAACAGGAAAAAAAGGCTGCAAAGATCTAGTGAGAATAGCGCAGGACTGGTCTGCTTGGAGAGGGTTAGTTGATGGCCTGTGCACCCCAAGGTGAAGAAGAAGAAGAAAGAACAATATGCTGGTGTCAAAATCGCCCATAGTGGGTACATGATATGTAAATGAGTGGAACATAGTAGTAGTAGTTGTCCCATTTCAGTCATGTCTGACTTTAGGTTGATGCGACCTTGGAGTAGCAACTCTCTACTGAGTTTTTGTTTTCCTTTTCCTTTCGGCGTTGTCTCTTTACTTCCCTTTGTTGCATGAGGTTATTTTAGCCCAGCCTAAAGTGGCTCTTCAGGTTACATCTCCATTTGGATCGGTCTGCAGCTGTGTCTTCCCAAGATGTCAGATCCATATCCAGAGCCTTCATGTACCACTTACATGCGTCTTTGAAATGCAGCTGTGGTCGGCCAACTGTTTTATTACCACACGCCAGCTGTCCATAGAGAATATCTTTGAGGATGTGACCGTCTTCCATGCGACGAACATGACCACACCTTTGCAGTCTTCGTTGGCGAAGGAGGGTGTACATACTTGAAAGACCGGTACGAGAATGCACTTCCACATTTGTCACCTTGTCTCTCCATGAGATATCAAGGATGGATCTCATGCGCCATTGGTGAAAGGTTTTGAGCCTATGCTCTTGCTTGGCATAGGTTGTCCACGTTTCACTGCCATATAGAAGCGTACTGACGACACATGCATTATAGACCATGGCCTTGGTCTTGGCTGTAAGTTTGGAGTTTTCCCATACACATGTTGTAAGATGAGAAAATATGGTAAAAGCTCTGCCAATGTGATTGCCCAATTCGGAGTCTAGTGAGAGCTTATCATTGATGAGGGACCCCAAGTAATTGAACTGGTCCACAGTTGCCAGTTCATAGTTATCGATAGTAATGGTTGGGGTGGTATCTATATCTTGTTCCAGTACATTTGTTTTATTCAGGCTTATTGTGAGGCCAAAATCTTTGTACGCCTGGGAGAAGCGATCTATCAATCTCTGGAGTTCATACACACGGTGAGTGACAATTGCAGTGTCATAAGCAAATAACAAGTCCCTGACAGTAACTTTCCTGATCTTGGAGTTAGCTGAGTCTCGCAAGATTAAACAGATGACAATCTGATCTAGTGTGAAGGCAAATCCTTTCTGTTGCATTACCAAATGCGTGCTTCAGTAGCAGCGCAAAGAAGATTCCAAATAGTATTGGGATCAGGACACAGCTTTCTTCAGCACCACATTGAATATTAAATGAAGGTGATGTATTACCGTCGAATTGAACTGTTCCTTTCATATCCTTATAAAATGACACTATAAGCTGCAGCAGTTTGTTAGGACACCCTATTTTTGAAAGGATTTTGAAGAGACCAGCCCTGCTAATGAAATCTAATTCATTTGTCAGGTCGATGAAAGCGGCGTAAAAAGGTTTGTTCTGCTCGCATAATTTTTCTTGTAGCTGTCGTAGAGAGAAGATCATGTCGATCGTTGATCTTCCAGATTGGAATCCACATTGTGACTCTGGGTACACGAGCTCAGCCAGCTTGTGTAGCTGCAGTAAGATCACTCTGGCAAAGACTGAGCAATGAAATGCCTCTGTAATTATTACAGTCACTTCTATCACCTTTATATTTGTGACAATTTTTGAATCTCTCATATCTTGGGGCATGATGGCCTCTTTCCAACTCTGGCATAGCAACAAGTGTAGCAGTTTTAAGAGTGTTTTTACAAAGCTTGATCAGATCAGATAGGATCCCGTCGCTGCCCGCTGCTTTGCCCAGCACCAATTTTTAATGACTGTATTGAGATCTTCTAAAAACGTCACATGGCGGTGCCTTTGTGTACTCTGCAAAGATAGGTTGCAAATAATCATTTTTGGGAACATAATGTTCTTAGTTCTTAGTCGACCTGTACTTCTACAGGGGCAGATACCCTGTGCAGATCCCAGCTCTGGTATGAGCTGGATATAGCCAGGAGTAGGATTTCCTGCTTAGCCGGCTAGGCTTGAGCAGCTTAAGACTCCGCTGTGTTATGTGGTTAACCAATGTGCGATTTCATCTTAATAGACTCAAACACTAGAACAAAGTAGACCCTGAGCCTGGTAGGCGCCATCTATGCTGCTCTAAACAAACCAGCTAACCATGGCTGGTGTTATGCCATGTGACACAGTTAGTCGCCTCTTACAACATGCTCTCTATGCGTCAGTGGTGCTATTCTTGTCCTTGTCATACACAAACACCCCGGCAAACCACTCGGAAGTTAATAAATTACTACATGTTAGATGATGATACATGCAATTATTGAATTAGCAATACAGAGACAGCAAAAGTTTGAAGTAAAATATAGTTAAGTCTTCTAGGACAGATCAGTAGTGTGTACAACCAGCAAGCTACAGTAACCAATCAGTATCCACACACCCCTTTCACTATCTGCTGAAAGAGACTGAGCTTAACATAATGTGATATAATACATAATCACCTATGTCTGTCACTATGGCACATGCTGTTGATAACTTTCTTCACTTGTAATATTGAAGTTATTGACTTTTCTAGGTGGTTCTGCAGGTAATTGAGATTTCTTTGCGCACATGACGACATAGAACTGTGAGATGAAATGCTATTGTTTAGTAATGACATTTCACACTTCCATTCTTGTCAGGCCTCCTGCTCCTCGCGTTTCTCTCCCCCCCCCCCCCCCCCCCCCCCCTCCCCAATCCTCTCCTCCTATGATATGGAAATTCTTCTTGCCAGATTATTAACTTACATTTAGGAACAATTTTTGCTAGCCTGCTGTGATTGATGTTTTCTCTGCAATTTCAAATCACACTGATGTGTTTTTTTTTGTTGATTGGAAAGTTCTTCTGCAGCCTGTGAGTAAATTGGTTTTTAGGGAAATCAATATCTGGAATGAAGGAAGTTGTTTATTTAGCTGCATTTAATTCATAGGAAAATATACATTACTCTTCATGTTGCTGGCTCTATAATGTATATAATTTCTTTCATTACTATCATCATTTGCTATGCCGGCTGGAGTAGATAATCAAGAACCTCTAGAGTTTCCTATCCTAATTCTCACTATAATGGTCATCTTATCATTTCTATCTTAGCAACTGTGTATGTTGCCACAGTATGCTATAACTATCCTTTTCATTACATGCCAACAAAAAGATTATTTATTATTTTCTGATGTGCTAGGGTGATCAGTATGTTTACCTCATCAGCCTCATAGTGCTTCAGTCCACCCAGCTGTAAATATGTTTTTTTTACCTACAATATACAGTTAGGATAGACCAGTACGTGATGAAGGAAACTGGTCATTTACTTTATCAAAATCTGATACCTCATTGAATGAAGTCGCCAACACTTCATCGCTAATGGCAGTATTGTTGTGGATATACCTTTACTTTTTCATAATAAATTATTTTTGCACTTGGACATTTCAGCTTCTCTTTAATTCACAAAGGAGCGAAGAGCAATCAGGTGAAATATACTGATCAAAACCTCCACCTAATATCCTCATTCATGCTCCTGGAAACAGGATGTGTCACAACAGTCTGGTCGATGAGGGGGAATCAACCCCCTGTAAATTCCATAGAAGTGAGCTTACTAAGGAGCTTCACATTGCAGTACAGCCAGGAGGATCCCTGGTTCACCTTTTCAAGTACGCTTCAGGATAGAAGAAGAGCCACTGTACCTCACCACCAAAGAAAAATGTTATTAAGAGTCAACTCAGCACAAGTAACAACAACAAAAACACACCTAAATACATAATAAAAACTTTTGGGGATGGCGTGGTTAAGTGGCACGGCTCCCAACCCAAAGGTGCTGGGTTCGATCCCCATCACAGCACCGGCCGTTACCCCGGGGAAGCAAACCCTTAGAAAATGCAGGAGGAAGCAGACCCTTACATAAAATAATGCATGCTGAAATCGGATGCACTGGGCCGACAGGCGCAAAATAAAAACCACAGTGCACCGCACCGCATCGCCTTGGGGATTAGAGAAATAAGGCGAACGCACACACAAAAAATTTGTGTTTATTTTTATAGCTGGAGTTAGCTCATTATAATTTATTATGGCCAGGTGCAGATACCCCCAGCATGTGAAGTTTTATGTGAAAGAATGTGTGACCTCATGAATAGTTTGCTTGAGCCACCACAGTTTTTGTCCACACTCAAAATGAATTAACTGCTGATGTAAGTATCAACACTTTTTATGACTATAGTAATGCTACTGCCACTTTCTTCCTCTTGGTACGCTTTCACATATCTGCAGGAATATATCTAAAGAAAGCAATGACCAGTCTGAAGTATTGGTATCTCTTCAGAGTTTGTCTAGAAATGTTACTGTGATGGGTTATATGTGCTTACTCTGCTCATATATGTGGAACACTTCAGAAGATGTTTAGCAGTCATTTCATCTAGCTACTATTTTAAATTTCTTGGATAGATGAAATCTCAGTTTGTTGTGGTCTGTCGTAGTCTTAGACTGTCACTTGTCCATATGTTGAGCTGATAACATCCATCATTTTTTGGGAGACCTTGATTCCCTGCAGCCCAGTGATCTCTTGGTCTTTTGGTAAGTTATGTTTGCATTAGGTTTTATTGTAACAATCTGTAAGTCTCTTCATAGCTAAAGATATTGCATAGAGATGTGATCCATTGTATTACAATTGAACCAGTTAGTCTGCATCATCATGATCTTCATTCTTTTTTGGTCCTGCAGAAGTTATGAACAGCCACCAATATTCATTGTGAAGATTGGTGACTGTGCCAAGTGTTCATGCCTTGAGCACAAACTTCTAGTGACCAAATGTGTCTGGAGTTTTGAGCACGCCTTGATAAAACGCCTTTCAAGAGAAAAAGAAAGTGCTAGCCATTTTCTTTGATCTCTCCCGTGTCTTCGATACTGTCTGGAGAGAAAGCCTGAAGCTGAAAATCCTCCAAGCGGGAGTTACCAACAATATGTTCTCATGGATTAAAAGTTACTTCTTTCAAAGATCTGCCAGGGTTAAATTGAACAACTATACCAGCTAGTCAGTCAGACTGAGAGAGGAAGTGCCACAAGGAAGTGTAATAGCTCTTCTTGGTATATATAAACAACATCACTAAATGCCGCCATCAGCATGTCTCAAACAGTTTACACGCAAGTGACTTTGCTGTATGGACAGCCACAGAACATGCAACAATAGCCTCACACTTGCTCCAAAAGACAGTAGAGAAGGTGAACTGGACAAAAGAGTGGGGACTGAAAATAAACCACACCAAAACTTCCATCACTCTCTTTTCACTCTCCCCCAAAAAAGAAATGATAAAGATAAGAAACCAACAAATACCCCAGTTTGACACACCCACATTCCTTGGAGTCACATTTGACTCAAGACTTAACTGGAAGTGAAATATAGAGAAAATCCAGACAAGTGTCATAAAAAGACTCGGTGATGAAAAAATTGGCTGGTACATCGTGGGGGGAACACACAAAAAATCCTCAAGTAAGTCTACACTGGTGCAATCAGACCAATCATGGAATATGCCTCTAGCACTTGGTCAACAGCGGCTAAAAGAAACACAGTAAACTAAACTAGATTTCAAAATATGGGTCTCAGAATTACCCTTGGGGCATTGAAAAGCACTCCAATTGCATAGCTGGCAAAAACGGCAAATATTGAGCCCTTTGAATTAAGGAGAAAATATAAACCCATTACTCAGTTTGAAAAACTAAAGAGGTTACCTGATCATTCGCTGCACTAGAAGTTCCAAGAGACAACAAAAAACAGACTACTAAGGAAAAGCCCCAACCATCTGGCCAGAGAAATCTACAGAAAACATGCAGACATCATTGAAGCTAAAACCAAAATGTGTGAAGCACTCATTCCAGAACCCTGGACACAGAGCCAGGACCAGTCCAAAATAATCTTGTATGTTCCAGGGGTAATAAAGAAAAATGATCAGTTGGTAACAGCAAAAAATCCACATTCTACAGGAGCTCCATAGACATTACCCTAGCAATTCTTGGACACACATGTACACAGATGGATCTGCCTTGGTGAGCGATAAAAGGGAAGGCAGTGGAATCTACATCAAACACTCCAATGGTGACATAGAAAATCTCTCCATACCAGTAGGAGAGACTTGTACCAATTTCAGAGCTGAAGCAAGAGCTGCTCATGCAGCAACTCAAGATTCTTTTCAGCCAAAACATAACAAGGAAAACGGTCATTCCAACAGACTCCAGGAGTGTACTGCAAGCCATCTCAAGTCCCAAACAAGATAGACTCCCACATGAAATAAAATACAACATAGGATTGCTGTCTCAATAAACAGATTTAGTCCTACAGAGGATTCTGGCCCACTGTGGGATCCCTGGAAACAAGAAAGCAGATGAGCTTACAAAAGCCAGAAGTGGAGGCAGACTCCCCATTCACAGAGCTATAAAGAAGCAAAGACACTCATCAAACGATCTATGAGGACAGAATAGAGAGACCAGCACAAAGAATACAAGCCAGAAAATGACAACATAGACAAACTTGGTGGATATGGGAAGACAAAGATCTTCAGACTCAGAACGGGACATTGTAGACTCAAGGCCCACCTCCACAGAATGGGTCTCAGAGACACTGCCATGTGCGATTGTGGAGCACCCAGCAAACACCAGAACATACTCTGCAAGAATGCCCTACTTATGCAGACCAAAGAAAGGCAGTCTGATCTGGGGGAGCGACCATGCTCAAAAAACTGTGGCGGACAGGCGAAGATCTCAAACGCAGTCTCCTTCGTAAACCTCATGGGACTACAAGCATAGCATCAGCTGATCGATGAAGAAGAAGAAAAGCACTTGGGTAAAAAGAGGAAACAATAGTTCTACAGCAGACATTGCTGAGAGGGATGAAATGTTAAAGACTTCATTTTATGAGGTCTCAGCTTGTTTTTTTTAGGTGAGATGGCCATTAGCCATTTCTCTTGCCTTCTCTAGCTGAAAGATACCCATTTCAATCAATCAATGATCTTTAAGTGCTATACATGGCACATAAGACAGAAACTAGTTTGATCTGTGGGACATTAATCTTTACAGTTCATGAATGTTGTTCTGACAATGGTACCCATTTACGACTGGATAAACTAAAGCATGTCAAGGTCGGGGATCAAACCTAGTACAAACACTCAGCCATACAAATCGGGACTACACAAAAAAAAAAAAAAAGGAATCCAAAAACATTCCCAAAAATATTTCAAAATTATATTTTTATGAAGAAATACGTATATTAACATATATATAATAAACAAGATTTAGTTGGCAGGATTAACTAACAAAATAAAGTGTTTTATACTAATTCTATATTATTTATACAAAATATAGTAACATATTATTTTGGTCATATGTGTGGCACCCATAAAAATGTGTGCACAATGGAATTGACTGCTACTGGAGATTGCCTTGTTTGGTGCTAGTCTCACCAAATAATGTATGTGCTCTTGTAGTAGTGGTTTATGTAAAATCACACCCATGACCTGCCGTTGTTGTACCACCACCATGGCCAGGCTTTGTTATACACACACTCCCCAGCTCCGGACAGCCCTTGTTATACCACTTACGTGGTTTGCTCTTGTTATATCACACTCATGACCCATCGCTGCAATACCACCCCAATGGCTAGGCCTTGTTATACCACCCCCATGACGAGCCCTTGTTATAATAATAATAATAGTTGCCCATTGCAGGTGAATATGGTGACAATGTCAAACATACGAATTTAGATACGACCGCGGGATCGAGTTGCTGAGCACTGCATGAGCTGTAGCGGTCAGCGACTCATAACTGACTGCTAGCACCAGGGACAGCAAACCAGAGCTGCCAAGACCCTTCTACATCCCCATGCGGGGATCCTGGATAATAATCTGCAACAGAGAAAACTGGCTAAGGAGAAGGGGTCGAAGGGGGAAGGCTAACCCGGTACTCAAAAAAGGCTGCTGAAGTCAGATGTGTCAGACCAAAAGGTGCAAATGTCAGTCAAGCTGTAAACTCTACAATACAATGCATTCCATTCTATGGACAACATCCTGCTACTTGCATAGCCCTTTCAAGGTTTGTAAGCAGATGGGGAATGAACGAAGAATAAGAAGTAGATATGACTGCCTATGAACAGTTCGATTTGAGCGAGACTATCATATGTGAGGCACATGTGGACAGTGTTATTAATTGGGCTGTCTTGCATTCTGTCCTTTCGTGCAGCCAATTTTTTCTGTACCTCACTACTGGTTCTCTTCTCAGCGATGCAATCTGTTTCAGGCCTATGTTCTAAGAGAAACCAGATGGGTAAATGATGAAGATGTATGTTATATCCGCAGATTAAAAAAATTTTCAATAAACTTTTTTCTTTACTTATATAAACTTGTAGGCCTCTTCTCCATATGTGTGGCCTTTTTCTCAGGGGGTTGCACAGCAAAGATTACCTGATACTACTGTCTTGGTGTGTTTGTAAGGTGTGGCCTATCCAATACCACCATCTTGCTAAGATTTCCAGTTCCGTCTGTCATTGTTCTATTTTCTCTCATAAGCTTTCATTTGAACCTTTTATGAACTCTTAACATGAGTTTGGTTATCCACTGTGTTTCCACTTCATGTAAAAGGACCAACTTTACATGGGAGTTAAAGATCCCACTCTTGCTTTTTGATCCTTTTTTTACATCCTGTCTTGTTTCTGATGCTGCCTAGGTATATGAAACTCTCTATTTCATCCAACAGTGTTTCTCTCATATTGATAGGAGCCATTTTACTGTCTGTATTTAATTTTAAAATGTTTGCTTTTATGCATGGGATCTTTAGACCTTCTTTTGGGGAGATTATGTCTAGTGTGTCAGTCTTGTTCTTTATTTGAAGTTAGCTGTGAGATAATAATAATAGCTGTCCATCGTTGTCGATGAGGACCGCCGACATCATCCTTGTCACAGATTTCCCTGTTGGGTGTGGGTGCGCATGTGGCTGAACAGGCCAATGCGGGCACGAAAACATCTGCTACATATCAGGCACATGAGGTTTGTAGAAGGTGATGGTGTTCCCACTGTTCGGGATTTCCGGGTCTCGCGTCTGCTCTGGGCTTTCACAACACGGTCGTCTTCGCCGGTAGCTACACCCTATTTGACTGCGCTTCTCCAGTCAGATCTGTTTTGCGCAAGACATTCCCAGGTGTCGATGTCTATCTGGCAACTTTTCAGTGAGTCCTTCAGACCGTCTTTAAAACTTTTCTTTGGGCGCCATCCCTCTCTCAGCTCGCCGTAGAGAAGCCTATTTGGGAGCCGCTCATCTGACATACGGACGAGGTGTCCGGCCCATCCTAGTCGTGCTTTTTCTAGCAGTGCATGGATGCTGGGCATGTTAGCCCCCGAGAGAACCTTGATGTCAGTGACACAATCTTGCCATCGGATGTGGAATATTCACCTCAGGCAACCTGTGTGGAAGTGGTTAAACCTCCTTGCATGTCCAGAGTATACAGTCCAGCTTTCGCAAGTGTATAGTAGGGTTAGAATGATGGTTGCATGGTAGACTTTGAGTTTGGTATTGATGCTGATGCCACGACGTTCCCAGACCATCGAGCGCATTATACCAAAGGCTGTGCTGGCCTTTGCTATTTTGCTTGCCACCTCATCGTCTAGGCTGACATATCTCGACAGCGTGCTGCCCAGATATGTGAATTTGTCTACGGCATTCAGAGTCTGCCCGCTGACTGTAGTCTCTGGTTTTGTGTACGGCATGCCTGGTGCTGGTTGGTACATGACCTCTGCATTTATGGTCAGGCCAAAATTCTCGCATGCGGCAGAGAACCGGTCCATTCCAACCTGCATGTTCAGTTCTGAGTTGCTCATTAGAGCGCAATTGTCAGCATATACAAGTTCCCTGATTATGTCGCCAGCCACTTTGGTTTTGGCCTTCATTCTTCTGGGATTGAGTAACTTACCATCTGTGCGGTACTTTATGGGTATTCCAAGCTCCAGTGATCTGAAGGCGTCTGTCATCGTGGCCGTGAACATCATGCTGAACAAAGTTGGGGCGAGTACACATCCTTGTTTTACTCCGTTTGATACTAGAAACGTTTTAGAGATTGCACCGCTGTCCAGTACACGAGCACACATGCCTTCGTGTAACTGTTTCACCATGGTTATGAACTTATTGGGGCAGCCAAACTTGGACATTATCATCCACAGCCCTCCTCTATTTACTGTATCAAATGCCTTTGTCAAATCAATAAATATGGTGTACAAGGCCTGATTTTGTTCCCGACACTTCTCTCGTACTTGGCGAGCGTCAAAAATCATGTCCACTGTTCCTCTTCCGGCTCTGAATCCACATTGGCTTTCTGGGAGGTGGTGGCTTTGATCAAGGTATTTGTTAAGCCTGTTTAGCAGTAAGCGCGCTAGGATCTTGCCTGCTACGGAGAGTAGCGATATTCCACGATGATTGTCGCATTTCTGACGGTTGCCTTTTCTTTTGTACAGGCGAACGATTGAGGCGTCCTTCAGCTCCTGCGGAATTTTTCCTTCAGCCCACATGTGGCAGAAGATTTCAGTGATCCTTCTGGTGAGGGATGGGCCAGCTGTCTTATATACCTCTGCTGGTATTGCATCAGCACCTGGAGCTTTTCCTATAGATAGTGAACTGATTGCCCTGTCGACTTCCTCCTCAGTGATGACTTCATCCAACGCCATGTTCAGTTCTACCTGCGAAATTCGCCGGATGGCCTCTTCAGTTATGGACGATGGGTGGTTTAGTATTTTGCAGAAGTGGTATGCCCATCTGTCTAGAATCTGAACCTTATCTGTTAGCAGTGCCCCATCCGCACTGCGAACTGGAGTATTACTAGAGGGCTGCGGGCCGTAGAGAGCTTTCAGTGAATCGTAAAACCGTTTGGTGTCATGACCCTCGGCGAACATCTCAGTTTCGTCAACTCTCTTGCTGAGCCAGGAGTCTTGCATCTCTCTAAGCCTGGTCTGGACAGCTTTGCGAGCAGTATTGAAGGCAGCTTTTGCTGCCGGAGATGGCGTGTCCCTCTGGTATTCCTTGTGCGCTTCATGTTTTGCATCGAGAGGGCCCTGTATTTCCAGATCGTTCTCATCAAACCAGTCCTTATGCTTGTGGCGTGAGTGGGCCAATGTGTTTAACAGCTGTATCTGTAGAGTATGTTTCTCAATGATGCCCAGTTCTCTTCGATGTCGTTCTTTTCAAAACGAAGCTCAGATAGTCTGCCCTCAAGCTCTTCCTGGAAGCCGTCTCTCGTGGGTTCGTATTTCAGCTGAGAGACATTTAGCCTCCTCTGTGGTTTCTTTCCATGGGTGCGCATTTTGGGCTGGATCTTGAAGTTTAGCTTGGTCGGTCCAACATTCTGCACCACACATGCTCTTTGTTACCATAGCATCCGCTCGATCTCTGCTTCTGATGATAATGTAGTCAATGAGGTGCCAGTGGCGGAACCTTGGGTGCATCCATGTGGTTCTATTTCGGACAGGAAATCAGAAAGCTGTGTTTGTAATGAGTAGTTCATTTGCGGCACATGTCCTCAGAAGGAGCAGTCCGTTACTATTGCATTTTCCGATACCATGTCTGCCAATGGCCCCCTCCCAGGCTGTATGATCTGTGCCAACCCTAGCGTTAAAATCACTGAGGATGACCAGTTTGTCAGATTTGGGGACTGAAGCGATGAGCGCCTCAAGGTCCTCATAAAACTTATCTTTTGTTTCCTGAGGATTTGTCATTGTGGGTGCGTATGCACTGATAAGTGTTGCATGGCGCCCTCCTATTAGGGGGAGACGCAGTGTAATCAGGCGGTCATTAATTCCTCTGGGCATGCTTGTCGACCATGTTGGTCTTGATGGCAAAGCCAACTCCAGTTTCACGGCGTTCTTCTTTACTGCGGCCACTCCAGAAGAAAGTATAACCAGCGCCTTCTTCTGTGATCTGCCCTTCCTCTGCCAGTTGTGTCTCGCTCAGGGCAGCTATGCAGATGTTGTATCTAGCCAGTTCCATGGCGATCAGTGCTGTCCGTCATTCTGGTCTGTTTGGTTTGGCGTTGTCCAGTAGCGTGTGGACATTCTATGTTGCAAGCGTGATGGGTAGTTTTCGTGATCGTTTTCTGCCTGTTCCGCCGCTGCAGTTTGGGGGCCCTGCCAGTTGAGAGTTGCTAGTCAGGGTGTGATCTGTAGGGTGATGTCGTGAGTTGCGCAATGTGTTTATAGTGAGGGAGATGTGTGCAGGATCTTCCTCACTCTCTCATCCGGACTCAACATGTTCTAGAGGCAAGACATTGTCAAGACTTCTAGTGAAGGGTTCGGATGCAGACAGTATGGTGTCAGCGTGTGCCTCTTTTATCGCTGGGGTGGAGCTTTGAGGTATCTATTTCTGAGTGCATTTGTTTGTGTATTCTTCTTCAACCTCTCTTTCCTCTGGTCTTTCGCCTTGATTGTATACTTGTGAGTTCCGGTGCCTCCTCGGTTAATGTATTTTCAGCACAAGCAACAGATGTAGATCTGAGTTTGAAGGGACGTAGTGTGCTGATCAAAGCGCGATGAACTCCTTTCTGTAGTACCGTCTATTTGACGGGGTCAGGATGACCTTCATTTCAGTGTTCATGACTGTGAGATAGGAGGGCAATATCTGCAAAGTCTAGATCTTGTGACTGTTTAAATAATGTCCACTGGGTTCCACTTTTCTCATAGACTTTAGTTTCTTTCATAATTCAATCAACAACCTAAAAACACTATCAGTAAGATTTCGTTACGGAATCTGCAATTATTCAATTAATTTTCTGATGAACGTGTTTATCTCTAATATTAAACCTCCCTATGGTAAAAGGCTCAATAACTCTTGCTGAGTACATATAGATTGGCTTGCTTGGTTTGAAAGAGTGGATTAGAAACTACTCCTTAAATATTAAATTGTGAAAAGGTAAATTAGACAATGCCATTCGGGATGACACGTTTGAGACATCACTGTTTTAGAATCTCAGCTTATTGTAAAATTGGAGGACCAGTTGCCCTGACACACGCACTCCCACCTCGGCTGTAAGCTTGGTTTCAATTTACAACTAGATAGGCTAAAATAGGTCACTACCTGGTTTTGAACCTGGCATAGTTTGCAAATAGTTTAATATATATTTCATGGTTTATAATCATATTCAGACGTTCTATCTGGCGCCATTTCCATGTTTTAATGTTCATAAATATTATTACTAAAATTCAGAAGATATCACAGAACAAGTTTGAGCGTTTTAGACTAAATGGCTGGTGCTGTAGATGTTATTAACTTAAACAACAAAACATTAAAAAAATAAATCAAAGCCAAGTGCTCAATTCATGAAATTGTAATGGAATGTCACTGAGCAAATTCAGAAGCAGACCTCTCGGTTTCCTGGCTCACGATATCCAGAGTGAAAAAATATAACATTGTGATAACACAAACAATGGTGTATACATGTTGACTTGACTAGATGAAAACCTGTATATTAGCTTAATGACAACCGTACAAGGAAAAAGTGCAAATCTGTATATACATTTTCATGAAACAATAGTCAGAAATGTATTGGTACTTTTAAGGAATTATATTTTTAACATAAAACATACAAATTATCAGTGACAAACAGTTCATTTCTTAAAATTTGTGTCCTTATTATGTTTTCAAATGTGTGCTACCTATTTTCAATGGCATAATTACTATTTTCTGTCATTCTGCTTCTTCTTTTCACTTTTTTGTCCTGATTGTTCCTTTCAGCGTCAGTTTATTAAGAAGTTTCTTTACCGAGCCCTAGGAGGTGCTTTGTACACAGGAAGCTTTACTTCTGATATTTCTGCTATCCATCTTTTGCGTGGTCAGTACTTGGCTTTGTATCCATTGTATCTGCATAGCATTGCTTTCTGAGGGATACTATCTGGTGTTTGACATGTCATGTGACTGAACCATTTGGTTTGTTGTCTCCTGATGAAGTCTAGCATTGGTATTGTACCTACTTGTCTTTTAATACCTTCATTTCTGATTCTATCAATTCTGTTACTCCAAGCATTCTGAGTAGGCATTTCATCTCTGTTGTTACAATGTTTCTGTTATCTTTGTTAGTTAATGTCCAATTCTGGTACTGATAGCTCAATGTGGGTAGGAATGTTTTTGTTGTATGGCATTTTTTTTGTATACATTGTCACATGCTTACATAGTAATAATGGGGACATTTGCTCAATGATTTGACTTGCTTTATTACATATGTTTTGAATTTCGGTGTCGCCTTTGCCATCTGCTGAGATTATGTTGTTCAGTTATGTGAAATTTCTCACTTGTTTTACTTGTTGGTTTTGTATGAACATTGTTGTTTCTATTTTCTTTTTTGCAACAGCCATAACTTCGGTTTTCTCTATGTTGATTTTTATACTGTAAACCACACATTATATGAAATCAATGATATGAGAGAAAGAAAGCAAGACGGTTAGTCGAGAAATAGCTTACCCCTGCAAACAAAACCAGTTATAACAGACTCACTGCTAAAGTTAAATTACTGAGCAGACAAGCAAAAAGAGAAGCATGGGCTAAGAAATGTGGAGATTTGGATTTGCGGAAAGATGGAAAGAAAGCATGGTGGCGCATATCCAACCTTTCAGGAGTTAAAAGAATGAGAAATACAAAACCCATTAGAATAGACACAGAAGTAATAACAGGAGATTCTCATAAATCAGAAGTCCTTAATAGGTACTTTGCTTATGTTAACAAAAAGCAAATACGAAAGAATCTGGACAAGGCTATCAAAACACTCACTAAAATCATGGAAAAACAACCTACAGCTAACTGTGAGGTCTTTGACAAGAATTTCACACTTCCAGAACTTAAGATGGCCCTAAATAAATGTAAGAAAGGTAAAGCCCCTGGACCTGACTGGCTCACTAACGATATGCTCTTAAATCTCTCAAATGATGAGCTCTATACCATCCTTGACCTCATTAACAAAACATGGAGAGACGGCAAGCTAACAATAGACTGGAGAAAACCCAACATCACCAAACCTAGTAACAAGCTATTGTCCGATCTCCTTGACTTCAAACCTAGGAAAGGTCGCTGAAAGGATGATAAATGAAAGGTTATATTGGTGGCTAGAAAGCTCCAAGATTCTTAATACAAACTAATCAGACTTCAGAAAGAAATAGAGAATGGAGCAGCTGATAAGATTTACCCAAGAGGTAGGTGATGCTTTCCAGGAGAAAGACAATGTGCTTGCAACATTCATTGACCTCAGACAAGCCTACGATCAAGTCTGGAGAACTATTCTTTTCTTCAAGATACAAAAAATGCAAATATCAGGGCGAATGTACAGCTGGCTAAAAGGTTTCTTCCATAAAAGAACAATCCGAACAACATTCAGCGGATCAAAATCCAAACAAAGGACCCTGGAAGAAGGACTGCCCCAGGGAACTGCGCTAAGTTGTACATTATTCCTTGTGTACATAAATGACTTACCAGATGTCATAACCTGTTAAAAGGCACTCTTTGCGGATGACTTGATCATTTGGTCAAAAAGAAAACATTTGAAACCCATCACCAAAAATATGAACATGAATCTGACAACCATCTCTACATGTTGTCAGTTTTTGAAGCTTGAAATTAATGTAGAGATTAAAGAGGAAAACATTGATGTCAAAATAAACAGAGTGAAATTCCCCTATGACAAAACCCAGAGATACCTCAGAGTCGAGCTTGACCATAGACTCACTATGAAACCCCATATAGACAAGCTGATTGAAAAAGCATCCATAAAGCTCAGACATCAAGCACCTCTCTACTTGTGGATTGGGGGGGGGGGGGTCAAGATTCACTACGCCAGTTATACATTGGAATGTCCACTCAGTGATTGACTATTCATTCCCTCTCCAAGCCATTGCAAGCAAAAGCCTCTTACACAAACTGAACAGAACAGAGTACAAAATCATACTCTGCGGTTTAAAAGTGGTGCCATGAAAACAACTCCGACAGATGCATGTGAAATTAACTCTAACATCAAACCTCTAAACCTAAGATGAGAACGATCTGTCGTGGAAATGCGTGAAAGATACTTAAGAATAGACACTACGGAGGAGAATAGGAAAATGGTAGAACATAGCACCAACAGCATATAAAAAAAAAAATCTTTCCTTAAAAAAGCGCAAGAGAATATTGATAAACACCACCTGCCAGAGGGTGGAAGGCTTATGGCGGTCATCAATGATGAACAACCTTGCTGGCAGGTGACAACCCCCACAGTAAGAACTGTACTCTCCGACCCCTCTGCTGACAGTAACACCCTACCATCTTTACTGAAAACTATCGCTTTGGAAACTATAGAATCATATCCACAAAACATCCAAGTATACACAGATGGATCTGCCACTGGGGCTACTGGATATGGCGCTGGAATTAAATACTGTAACCAAAAAGACCACCCCTACAAATATGGTCCTTGTGGAGAGACTATTTCCAATTATGAAGCAGAAATAATAGCAAAAGAAAAAGCTTTGTGCCGAATAATCTCAGATTTTAAAAGCGGCACTATACATCCTGAGGAGATCGTTGTTTTCTAAGACTCAAAGTCTGCACTCCAAGCCTTGGAAAACAGAATGTCTCCTGATGTTAATAATATCTACCAATTAATTGACCAATTGTCCACCTCTTATGGAGCAGAAGTAGTGCTCCAGTGGATACCCTGGCCGTGTCAGAATCCCAGGAAATGAGCTGGCAATGCTATCACAGCCACTACCTAGTATCACACTACAAACCTTCAAGCATATCCTACAAAATAACTACAGACAGGAGTGGCTAGATCAGTCGGCCACATCCCAGACAGGCCGAGTATATTTTAAAAAAACCAAGCAAAACCAGATCCCCAGGACCCAGCCAAGAAACTGAAACGAAGAGACCAGAGTTTGATCTTCAAGCTGAGAACAGGACATGCCCCTCTCAATAAACATCTGAATAGATTAGACCTACTACGTGAACCAAACTGCACATTTTGCCATGACCAAGGCTGGCTGATCTGTTGAACCTGCTGTTACCACCACACCCCACCATACTAACATTGCTCTACACAGCACTACAACAATTTGAGGACGTGTGCTTTTGTTAGGGAGGCATTGGACTGTCGAGAGCTGCCAGCTCACAACTAATGGGATTATATTATCATGAAATCAATGATAAGAGAGTACGTTTTGTTGAATTAATTTCATTTGTTGTTTTAGGAAAATCCAATAACTAAACTCAATTTTTCAGCAAATGGCAGACACCCAGGATTTGTAAAATAAAATATATTCACATAATTTAAAATAAACTGTATTCTTCTGGTAGGTCATGTCTGTTTACTGAATTTACCAGCATATTTTATGTATACAGATAAATCAGAAATGATATCTATGAAAAATAGTGGCAGAGGCATCTATATAGAATTAAAGGATCTACAGGAAGCCTAAATCTCAGCACCCATCTCGGAATTCTGAAACAACTTCTAAGTCAAAGCAAAGGCAATAAAAACAGCTACAATTGCCATTGTGGAAAACAAGATAGTATTCCTGACAGATTGTTTATCATTAATAATAGTCCTCAGAATCCATAACAAATAATGAACTAGCCTGACAGAAGCACCCATTGAAACCAACTATAATTTTGACTTACTTCAAAATGTCACTCATATCTATATCTAGTGTACCTGTAATAATGCATGTGAAGCCAGGATGTCAGTTCTTTCGTTGCCCTGAACCACAGAATGACCAGGAAAATTGATCTACACCCAGCCACTACAGGTTTTTTGCCATCCACTCATGTCTTAGCCAGTCATTCTGTACCTTTCAAAGTAAGGATTGGTAGTCTGACACAGTAACTGTCCCTGTTAAAGAGGTCCAAGATAGCCATCTCAGAAATGCAGTCACTATTTTAATCTCCATTCTAGTACTGGAGGTTGCTGTTATATATGTTTATCAGCCCCACTCTCTGCCAAGAGTTTTGATGGCTGTGTGGTAATCTGTTATTGTATTGCCAGTGTAAACTCATTCTTCTCTCTTGACTCAACTCAACTGTGGTCACCTGTCCATTTGTTCTCTCTGCCTGCGCCATCCATGTATAATGGTAACCCGCATATAGACTTTGGCCAGGATCACTTTATATTTGGATGTCACAGACAGGAGTTCCAGTATTTACCTCATCTTACAGATCAGGGTATCTCTAGTACATCCTCAGAACCAGTCGCACCCCCTTCATTTTGTACATGTTCTAACTGTTTACACTGTAATCTTGATAATTTGAGTCCGTAATCAATAACTGACAGTACTAACTGATGGGTCAGTTCAGTTCAAGTGCCATCTCCGCATCAACTGCAATGAATCTTCTTGCCGCAATGGTGCAATCTGACAGGCTTTTTCTATTCCATCTCCTGATGTTATCCACCTACTTATAACATTGTCTGCCTCCAGTATGGTCTTCAACAAGGAGGTATATCTTGTTATATAGCCAAAATACCTTGACTGTCTAACCTTCATTTTGGTAATTTTTTTCTTGTCTCACCATCCACCACCCCACTTTTTTTTAAAAATACCTCCACATTTGTTTTTTTTCTCTTTCCCCAATGGTATAGGATGAAAACTGTTGTTCATATTTTGTCGTTAACATGGTCTTGAGTGCTCACTTGCATTTCTGTCTGGTCGATGTGGTATCTAAATGAGAGGCAACGATCAAAGGTTACCTCTAGGTATCTCGACCTGTCAATGATACATTCATCAAAGCTAACATCCAGTAGGTCAGCCTTCACTTTTGAGCTTTTTAAGGAACACCACACGATGCAGGCCTTATTAGGATTGATCCTGGAGGCTGGAATCTGCACACCATTGTCTTTGACCATCTCATGTACCAGTCCTATACATCTGGATATCATCTGCAAATGTTAGTGTTCACCCCTGGCTCTGTGGGTTGAATGCTGGCCACCTTTATTGTGTAGATGTTGAACAGCACCTCTGAGAGTGATGAACCTTATGGGAGTACTGGGCATATTTACCTCAACTCTTATAAAGGCGTTAAGCATCTGTTTGTCAAAAACTTCCTGCTGACTTTCAACAGAAACTGATGAAACATATATACAGTCTGTTTGGAAGTAGTCTAATATAACATTAATCTGTCTCAAATATTCCCCCTGAAAGCAAACTTAATGAAGTCAATAGCCTAGTGGGGTCTCACAGGATTTTTAAAGGGTTGCCAAAACATTACTTTAACACTACCTTTTCTGCTGTTACTACAAATATGACCAAACACAGCTAAACTATAAGCTTAATATGATCTCAGAGATATTAATTACCAAGATTCAAGCCCAAATTTCATATTAGGGATACCAAACACTGCAAATATTTGTGTATATTAATAGCCTTTAGTTTTATTATTTTGCTTTGAGATATTCTACATAATTTTTCTAGCTGGATTAAACATATTTAATTTCTAAATGTCAAACTACCATATTCATTCAATTGTAAGATGCACTTTTCCCCCCTCATTTAAATGCCTCTAAAACCGAGATGTGTCTTATAATCTATGGCATCTTACAATTACTTTCAAAAGAAAGTTATCTGGCGCCAGGTGGATGGGACATCAGGTGGCATTGTCATTTCCTAATGCATATGCAAATTTAATAGTGAAACTTCTAATGTTCGTCTTTTTATAATATAGTTGAATCGCGAAGTTTAATTCATTTTGATCCCATATTGGTGTCCAAAATGTTATCAAAAAGATTGCATCACGAAGCCGCATTGAAAAGAAAAATGTATGCAGAGGAACATGGAAAATTGAGTGGCAGGCCACAAATTTAACATAATGAAGCAAATGTTTGTTGTTGGAGAAATGACCGTAATTCCATATTTTCATGCAAAACATCAACCAAGGGTTTTAGAAAATCTAGGAAAGGAAAATTTTCACAAGTAAATGTGTAGCAGACAGCCTATGGTTCTGGTCTAACTATATTAACATACGCTCACTCCAACCAATTTTAGAGACACTATTTGAAAACAAACAAATTCTTTATTTCTACATGACACAAATTTCTCTTCTATCGCGCAGCTTACTAACACACTCCTACTTAATTGGCTTTCATATGATTTAAACTACAGTTAATCCTATAACTATTATCGCTATTTTCACCTATTATCACCAGATTCTCGCTTTGGCCTGCTGTAAGTTTCTATGAAAGGGTAAACAAAATTTTTGTGGATTGCCACTCAGGGTAGATTTGTAATTATTTCACCCAGGTCGTCGTCCTTGGCTGTTTTCTTTGATGACTATAGATCAATGTGATATTGAAGACTGTAGATCACTATGGTATTGAAGACTAGATCAACGTGATATTGAAGACTTTTATATTTACCCTTCTCGATGCTAAGTAAACTTAGGATGGCTTGAGTTAGAGGAACCAACTCTAAGAATGTCTCTGATTTCAGTCAGTCTAATGTCAATTCAGTTTGACTTTGTTCAGGGAGAGTTTTCCTCTGTTACTCCTCGCTCACTAGTCTCTCTCTGCTAACATCTGCCAGAGCCCGGTCATGCTGCTATATTCTCCTCCTTGACCTAATCGCGTGGTCCCAAAACGACATGTGATTTTTGGTCTCTTGTGCGCTGGAATATTTTCATGAGACTTCAGAAATCCCAATTTTCAATTGAAATTATTCTACCTGTATGAACTGGCTAACAACGCTATCGGTCCACGCGTATCCTAGCGCATGGACTGTATTACCTCTAATTGCATCATGTTATCTAGGGTAGGTTTTAATTTAATCTTGGAACAAAACGTACGCCCTACAATTTGACCTCTTTAATTTTAAATATAATTAAAAAACCGTTTGAAGAAACACAAACTTCTCTGAAGCGAATTCCATTAAAAAACTTCAAGAAATAGCATAAAGGAATCAACGCTACAAATATGAACACATTTCTTCACTCTAGACCATTAAGTATTTAAAAAATCTGATTATAAGATTGTGAAACATATTTTCTGCATTTCTTAAAAATTTCACCATCTGTTTAGAAAATTTAATCAATGCAATAAAAAAGCACATTTAAACAAATGAGCTAATTTTAACTGTGAGCAACACTGTGTAGACATATAAAAGGTCAGTAGCGGCACTTTTACCAGTGTCAGAAATAAAGGATTTAAAAGAATACAGCATACAAAAATAAAGATTTGGGAATAGAATGGTGTAGTTTTGTTAATATGTATTGCTGAATTAACATGCCATATAAAGGGATTGAAAAATGTATAATACAACAAACATCTTACAAATAGAAAACATAAACAACTAAATTGCTAGTTTGGAAAAATAATACTTGTTGCAGATAAGAGACTGTCCTACAATCACACTCTTGCACAATTTTCACACATGACTCAGGGTGAGTCCCTTCCATTGCACTTTGGTTGGGCTGGCTTCTGAGAGCACACAAACCTAGCATAGGTACATACAGACGCACACATAACATCCAAGTACTGGTTTATGCGTCTTAATATCGCCCAGTTGACTACGGTCTAGAGTGAAATAGGCGCACCTCCGCCAGTAGAAACTAGTGAGGCAAATACATAACAAATTTGTGACTTTCATTAGGAACCCACAGGGAAGGAAATCAAGTTATTGATTCTTGCAATTCCTGTATATTATATAACATTTGGGGAGGTCGTTCTAGAGTTTTCTTTAAAATTAAGTAAGATTTCTGTTCTCGGATGGTGTGTGCAACCCCAGGTGTTTGGAAGTGTTCTACCCTATGCTGATTTGCTAAAAGTGATTAGAAAATAGCTAAAGGGCAGCTTCTCATGGACACAGGCACATTACAACCCTATCAGGTATTTGAAAAGACAAGAAGAATGGCACATAAAGAAATAGCTAATACAGTGTTTGTATTTCTCACCACCAAGAAGATACCAGATTTGTAGTATTCTTTATTTTATGTTAATATTTTACTTTTTGTGATTATCTTACTATTCTTTCCATTTACGTACCTACTCAAGTAAAACTGAATCTTTAACCTTGCTTGTATTTCAGTCATTATTTGTCTTACATTCTTGGCATGTCAAAACATTAACAAACTCCCTCCACTTTACCTGGTCTGCAGTCATTCTTCATATGGTTGCCCCAGCTCTGGTTCATGTTTTCTATTTAAGTTCTTCACCAAAATAATTTAGCTCTGCCTCTCTTTCACCTACCCTCTGCAGTCCATAGCATGGCCATTATAATGATGATGTCGTTCTCATTACTGTTACATTAGTGCTATTCTCATTCTTTCCATAAATTATACAACTTCTAGACTGTAAACATAATAAAACGTTTTTCCCATAGTGGTTTTCTGGAGAATCCTGTGTGACAGAGGAGAAAAGTACCACTACAACACAAGCATGTTGTTGAAGGTGATTAACAGTGCTGTATGACCCTTCTATGGTAGAAAACTCCCCAACGCATACCACTGTAAAACAGCCAACCACTTTGGTCAAAAGCCTGCAAGTGTGCAATAGATCTGAATTTAAAGGACAGCTCTAAAAACAATACCCCATTCGATACATGAATAAAATAGTGAATAACTTTTTCTACCCATGGATAAGAAAGTGTCCAGGTAAATATTTGCCAGGGGTTAAATAACATTTTCATAAACCTATTCTAGATCACATGTGTAATATTATCAATAAATACATTATCACCCTGTATGAAATCAATAAACAGCAAAAACCAAAAAAATTAAAAAATTGCCATGCACAACACAGAAACAAAACAGAATATCACAATAATTTCACAAAATAATATGACAAACATATGTTACCGTAATCAAAACCTTTCAGCTCCATAGAGCGCTGGTCTCCAACAAATACATGCCAAGTTCTTTTTAAAAAAAAACAGTGTCATTGATGCAGGTTCCTTGGCGCTTTCTCTTCATCGAGTGATTAGTACTCTTGTTAGAGGACCACCTTCTGTCTTGAATGGGTTGAATTGTATTTTAGTGTTAATTGACTTGCCTATATTTGTTCAAGTTTCTGTGGCTTAAAATTTCTGCAGAATGAGGTAGTCAGGTGAATGGTTCCGCATGACAGTCTGCGTGCATCAGGATTGTCTCCTCTCTCTGACACTTTCCAATGTTTTTCTAGAACACATTATGTCAGAAGCATTGGATGAACACGTAGGGGCGGTCAGTATAGGTGGATGCAAACTCACCAACCTCCAGTTTGCCGAAGACATTACCGGTTTGGCTGGAACAGAATGTGAACTTGCAAGGCTAATCGCAAACCTGGACAATGCTGCCCAGAAATTTTGGGATGGAAATCAGTGCAGAGAAGAGTGAGATCATGGTCAACGCCCCAGTTGGTATTTTAAATCTGATTATTATGGTCATTGGCAGGCAGTGATCACAATCCAATAAAGCTGGTGATTAATATGGAACACACAGCCCAAGAACATAAGCCACTGCCTTGATGGAATTATAAAAGAGCAAACTGAAACCTCTTTTCAACGCTGTCAGACATGTACTGCAGATAGATTAATACCCGAAAGCTTCAACAAAGCTATCCTGAGAGCTGCCCTCGAATCAATACCCCGAGGGGCAAGAAGAGACTACAAACCTTCCTGGACAACAGAACTTCAGGAACTGGAAGAACAACTGACAGAGGAAGAGCAGAAAAGGAAAGATCAAAAGAGACTAACATCTCCTACAAAGCTATTGCAACAAAGTACAAAAAACACTAAATAACTCCGCGAGAAACAGCTGGGTTAAAAACAGAAGCGCTAAATCTGAACAAAGATGGCAGAAAACTATGGAGGCTAGCCAAAGCCCTAAACAATGAAGACTGCAGGAACCATGAAACCACAGTACAAATGAGTGGGAAAATGCTGAACAAAACACATGCAGCTAATGCATTCATAAAAACAATTGCTCCAAGTGCTTAGAAAAATATTTGTCATTTCATTACATATGGTAAAATTCTGAATAAAATGTGTCTTCAAATTAAAATGATTCGGTGACAAAATTCGGCAACAACAAAAAATAGTTTCATCTAAATATTCTTAAGACTTTCCTAACTGCTCCAAGTGCTTAGAAAAATATTTATCATTTCACTACATATGGTAAAATTCTGAATGAAATGTGTCTTCAAATTAAAATAATTCGTTGACACTTCAAATGTAACACATTATCAACAACAGCTGCAATATATTAACAATTGTTTGTTCAGTCCTTGATAGAGGGATTATAGGTAAAAATGTCTGTTTACGACTGTTTCTATTATAAAACTCTTTTTTGCATATTGTGTTTTCCGGTTGTTATAAAAAACACTTCATTGCTTTTATTAAAAAATATCACAGTTTGCATAGGCAGAGCTATATCATGCTATTGTAAACTATCACTTGAATTGAGCTCTAGCTCATGTCCCTGAGTCAATGGAGAGAAGTAATATCTAACTCTTTCAGCTGTTACATCCTCCAGAGTGGCTGGGTGCCAATGCGGGCTCCCATCCTTGTCAAGGATGGCTGTAGAAAAAAAGGAAATGCATGCATTACAAGTCTTTACAATGTTTGTTTGCTGTTAATCAATCGACTGTCCCTCAGAGGGTATTAATCAAATATATCAGACATTGCCATCATGGATAATGGAACAAAACATGTTCACTATTCACTCCACCATAGCTTAACATACAAATAAGTCCTGTAGCAAGCAATGCCATCAGTAATAAGGTGTTAGAGACTTCATTGAACTAGGTCTCAGTCTTTTCTGAGGTGGGTTATCCAGTTAGCTGTACCTTGTCTAGCTTAACTATAAGTCACATATCTATTCACATCTTAAATGTCAAGATCAGTGATTGACACCAGTCTCTCTCTTTGCCATGAGAGACAAGCACTCTCACTATTCATAGGTTCCTCTGTCGCTACTAAGTAATACAATTCAGCTGTTGACAGTCATGTGGTTTGCTGGCAGTCACCGTAAATCACATAAGCTGACACCTCGGGCAGTTGTCTTTAACACACAAAATCCCCAAACAGCATTTGCAATGAAACTACATCTACCTTTGAATAACTTGTTAGTACTATAGTGGTTTAATCTGAGCTCATTCAGTAAGCCATTTGATTACAGTGAGCTATTTTGACCTTGTGTGTATGTATACAAGGTGTGTTCAAAAAGTATTGGACCTTGGGGCCGGAAAAATACAATTACTCACTTGGAGATTTGAAACCATAATCCCCTTCAAAGTACTCTCATTGGAACTCCACACATTTCTGCCAGTGGTCCCGCCATTGTTGGAAGCATTTCAGTAAGGCCTCTTTGGGAATGGAGTACAGCTGGGTCGTCGCATTCCTCATAATGTCTTTCAGGAACTCAAATTAGGTCCCTTTCAGTGAAATTTTCACCTTGGGGAACAGCCAAAAATCACAAGGAGCCATGTCGGCAGAATAGGTTGGCGGCGAACCAGAGGAATGTTGTATTTGGCCAATAAAGTCTGAATCAGATCCGAAGAATGGATGGTTGCATTGCCATGATGGAGTTTCCAAGTTCCTGTTGTCCACAGGTCCGATCATTTGCGTCGAACAGCATCATGAAAGTGATGGATGACCTCAAGGTATTACTCTCAAATGGTGACACAACGGTTCTGTAAGACCAAGGTCTGTACTTGGTCAATGACTTCATCATTTCAGCTTGTTGAGGATGTGACAGTTCCAGCTGGATCATGGACGTTTAGGACAGGGAAGATTGGGCTGGCAACTGTGTTTGCTAACAATTAGAGGTTGCCTCAATGCGTTGGACGAACGCAGGTTACGCTAGGGTCAAGCACCATTTCAACAAGGAAACGAGGGGTTAGGAACACGTTAGGTAGAAGACTTTGTCTGGTACAGAGGTGGGTGTCAGAATTGACCAATCTGGTGTCAGACTTGACAAGGATGGGGTTTGTTGACAATCTGATACGTACAGGACAGGCTACCACATTTAGAATGATAGTGCATTGTGGATAGACAACCAATAACATTCTAGTTGGGGTAGTTCCAAATTGGAGTGGTGGCTAAATCAGCCAGTCCAGAGAAGACCATTGGACAGCCATGTTGTTGCTTGACACTATAAAATACACTGCAGAGATAAATTCGGCAGACTGGCAGGAAGACTGGGAGTGAGAGATTTTACAAGGTGGTTGTACCATCATACACCTTGAGTTTGGCCAGTCGCGCTCAATAGGTGCTTATGAAGGACACCATTGGAACAGCAAGAGATCTGAATGTGTGTTGTATGTGCAGGACGCCTTGTGAACGATGTATGTTTTAAATTGTTACACGAGTGTAGATCGCCTAAGAACGAGATCTGAATGTGAGTTGTATGTGCAGGACACCTTGTGAACGATGTGTGTTCTGATTATGTGTGACCGTACAGGTACGCCTGAGTACGTGAAGTGATCTGATGCACAGATTGCCTGATTATATGTGAGTGCACAGATCGACTGAGTATGTGTTCTGATCGTGAAGACGAGTTTGTGATTGGTGTTGAGGGTGCAGATACAAGATGGCGAGCTAATTAAAGCCTTTAAATTTGGGCTAGAATAATTCTTGTTTGTGAAGTTTTATTGTTGCAAATATAGATTTAGAATCTGGGTTTATAGGTAGTTACAGAAATAACATCAACAGCATTTGCTTGTATTCTCTGTGATAGTTAAATATATATATATCATAATTATTTAGTTTAGAAGTTCTTTTCTTGTGTTGATATTGTGCAACAATTATTCTTGTTACCGTAATAAATTATATTAATTTGTTTTATGGTCAGGATAGTGTTTACTGTGTTGAAGTTTGTGTCCTGGTGTAGATGTATGTTGTAACTCTTAAGATAAGTAAACTACTCAACTTAAAAGCCAAATGACAACACCCATGCTTCATTTGTTTCCACGGAAAAAAAATTTAGGCCAGATACTTTCTTTTTGAACACACCTTATATATCATTGATTTAGTCACATCTCTTCTACCCAGAGAACGCGTCGTATTCAAACAAACAGAAGACAAAACTGTTGTCTTTGCATGACGGAGCAGATGCAACTATTTGGTAGGGATTTCATTACCTTTAGAATTTCTCCCAGACAGCAGTTAATAGTTTGATCTTTCAATTGCCCAGTGTTCTTTTACATGCACAGCATGTACACGGGACCTCCAAGTTTATCCCCCATCTCTGATGGAACTAAGCGCTTGGATCACCTCCCTGAGACCAGGGGACGCTTGAAACTTGCCAGAATCAAACATCCCTCTACCACTGTTTCTCGCTTTGTTTCTTCAGAGGCAACCCCCATATACAAATATTAAAACACTGTATTTCAACTGACCAGGTAGTTTCTACCTTTCTTACATTATGTTGTGTAATAAGTAACTGTACAAATGTAATAATCTATCAACAGTTAAAATAAATTAAATTGTAAATACAAAGTCAGTAAGTAGCTCACAAACTGATATTGGATACCTGAAAAAATATAGTTGGTTCTTTGTAAAGGTGTCATTAGATGGCAGCAGCATTCAGCTTTTCTAATTACTGAACGTAGCAGATGCTAGGTGTAACATGCACGTTCGCATCCCAGATACAAAATGGCGCTTGTGCCCGCAGAGTGTACAATCAAGGAACAGTGTGCTGTAGTGCGGTTTTTTTATTAGAGGGGTGTGGGGTGTGTGTGTGTCATCTTCCTGTTTATGGTGAGAAGTGTTTGTCGCATAAAGCAGTGCATAACTGGGTCAATCAATTTTCTCAGAGATGCTGAAGAAATGACTGATGAAGTCTGACCTGGTTGTGCTGCTCCAATTGTAACAGAAAGCATCTGTGGGGTGGGGGAGGTAGATGAATCAAGCTGACAGGAGAGTAACATTAGAAAGTGTAGCAACAGCAATAGGGCATGGTGTGGCCTACAGTATAATGCTTGAATCCACCTTGGCAGGAATTGTTTCATCAATGACAAAGTTGAATGTGATGTGCAAATGTGGCTGGAACAGGAGACCAAAGGCTTCTATGCCGCAGGTTTTGCTGCACTGATAAAACGCTGGAATAATTGTATCCTAATGTTGGTAGAAATTGTGTTGAGAAATAAGGGACAATATATGTGCAATAATAAATGGTTTTCAAGTTTGTAAATCATTTAGTGTTTTTTAATAGCCATTTGTGACCAATTTACTGACTTGCCTCGTATTTTATCCAGTTTTTCATAAAGGCATAATTAATAAAAGATCTGTCTTTGTGTTTCTGTTATTGCATGAAAACTGCAATTGAACCAATTGCTTTTACTTTTGCTATAAATTGTACCATAATACATAATGAAAGTAGATAATGTAGGAAATATCTACATACTGCCACAGTAATGGAATAAAATACGTGGAGCAATTGACATTTCAAGTAGTACATTCAAATTTACTGAATGACTTGATTTTCTTTGTTTAAAATTGGTATGATATGTTCTAACAGTTTCACTTAATTCAGTGGTGTACTGTTCACAATATGCACATGTTACTGATGGAGATGGAGAGAATATGTTGAAGAACTGTACAATGATGGGGCCCTGTATCAAGATAACACCATTAATTGACATACCATTCATTAACAGAAGAGAGATTAACTATAATTAGAGATTAATTTAATAAGGCATTTTATTTAATCCTGAACAACAAAGCACAAGGGATAGATGAGTTACCTATCGAGCTACTCAAAGCAGAGGGAGATACTTTTCATAATTTACTATTTCAACATGTTAATGACATTTACAACAATGAAATATAGCCAAAAGAGCAAACAACTTCAATATTAACTCCTTTGCCAAAGAAATCAAATGCAAGAGAATGCGGTCAATTCCGAATGATAAGTTTGATAACTAAATGCATATCAGTTCAGAAATATCTTGAAAACAATCTCTTCTCTATAATATCACATCAAAGAAGTGCACATATAAATAAACTGTTACAGCAGAGATAAGGGAATGTTTATCTCCATTTGGTGAGCCTACTGGGAAGCCAAGCATTGCACAGTAACCAGGAAAGGATATTAGAAGAAGCACTTGAGAAAAATTTTCAAGCCTGAAGAACTTGGTATGAGTCACTTGTACCAAAAATTGGTCCAGTAGAATTGGTCAGTTAAAATGCTATATTTTTTTATTGAAGTATTTTCTTTAGTGTCGATGTTTTTAGGTAATATAGATACTTTTGAGTACCACTCCCTGGGAGTCACATTTGATCGGCGCATGACATGGGAAAAGTCAGATCGAGAGAAACCGAATGAGAGCCAGAGAAAGAATGGCAATCATGAGGAAACTTGCTGGCACAAGCTGGGGGGCAGACGAAAGTATACTAAAGAAACTGTACACTGGAAGAGTGAGACCAGTTCTCGAGTATGGCATCGCGGCTTGGACAACAGCAGCAAAGGCGAACTTCGATAAAGTTAACCTTTAGCACGCCAGCAGTTTTTTGAAAAAATTTGACCTAATTAATTTTCTTAATTTCTCGCTTTGGTAGTCGTCTTAGAAAATTTTTATGTTTGTTTGTCAATAAATATGATTTTCTGGCGTGTAGACACACAATAGCATAACGAACATGCTGGTGTTATTGTTGTTGTTGTGTGTTTGTTAGTTTTTGAGATTAAAAAAGATGAAGTTGAAAATTTTTGAAAATCTCGGAAAAAATTTTGACTCGACCACTAGGCCTAGTCGCTTCGATAGAAAACCATGGAAACCACAACAACGTATCGATACTGTGTTTACAATATCGACACAACTGTTAGTTTCCAATTAAAACTTAGTTCTTTCATTTAAACAAACAAAATAAACAGATCTACTCGATAAAGATCTTTCCCAACAACCTACTTCCCCTTTTGCAAAACGTCGGCTTGCTCCAAACGGCGTATACAAAATTAAAACTGTTCAAAAGCCATTTGTAATCGAACATACGATACTTTAACTGGCAAAATATCGTGTATATATGGAGGGCGTATTCAGCAGTAAAAAATGGCTGTCGGGAGTTCACCAAAAAAAATAATTTTCCCGTACACCGTTTTTGTAGGCCGAGTTGGTTAGAAGGGATCGGACATAGCGTGCGTAAGGTTAACAAACTTCAAAACCAAGCCATGAGAGTTATAACAGGAGGCATGAAGTCAACGCCAATTGTAGAACTTGAAAAGATTACAAAGCTGCAACCCATGACCGATAGAAGAGACTGCAGAGCCCAGCTGCAGTCAGAGAAACTCCGAAGACTGACTGACCACCCAATGCACCAGAGACTAAACAATTTGGGAAATGGGAAACTAAAGCGGAGAAACTTTGCAGAAATAGCCAAAGCAAAGATGCACGAAGATCCCATAAACGCACTAACAACACCAAAGCCCATCACTACTGTACGAAAACCTACCTGGAGGCAGGATATATTTCCAGAGGTGGTAGAAAATATACCAGGTATTGGAAACAAAAACTGCCAGACTGAAAAAGAAAGGAGAGATACTATCCTAAGCTTTATATCGGAAAACTACCCAAGCATGGACTGGACCCATGCATACACCGACGGTTCTGTAACAAACACTACACAGAACGGAGGGGCAGGAGCATTCCTGAACCTACCAAATGGCAGAAAAATAACACTGTCATTCACTACTGGTAAGTACACAAGCAATTTCAGAGCGGAGGCAGAGGCACTGAGGGCGGCAGTGGAAGAAATGGTGACACATAAAGAAAATGAAAGCCATATAGTCCTGCTTACAGATGCTCTGGCCGTAGTCACAGCGCTAAAAAGCCAGAAAAACACTGAGCTTAATGACTTAAGAGCAGCACTCTGTCAACTATGCCAGCAGTCCGCACCAAAAAGAGTAGTGGTACAGTGGGTCCCATCACACTGCAACATCCAAGGCAACGAGGAGGCAGACAGACTGGCAAAAGAAGGTGCAAGACTACCACAAACAGATACTAGTATGACGTACGAAGAGTCAAAACGGCTTATTAAAGCCAGATACATGACCAAATGGGAAACTGAACATACTGGCTACACCAAAAACGATGCCTATTACCAGTTGAACAGAAGAGAGCAGGTCGTTGTCTTCAGACTTCGCACTGGCCACAATCGACAGGTACCACCTATTCAACAAAATGAAGATAGGTGGTACCGACGAATGCCCGTGTGGTACCGAGAAAATGACCGCTGAGCATCTGCTGCAGAACTGCCCGACATACGAGGATCAGAGAGAGCAGATGTGGCCATCACCAGTGGAACCACAAGACAAGCTCTATGGCAGTGTCGACAGCCTCAGGATGACCGCCGCTTTTTTCAAAAAAATAATGGTTACTGTCTGACTGCGTACAATGAAGAGTACCACTCCAAAGAACTATTCCCCACTTTCATGGATACCAGTTTCATACAGGAATGATTCCAACCCATTTACATACTTGCTCTAATGCCCTCATGGAAATCCTTGTCTTCTATACACTTCTGGGTCAATCTGTATTCTGCTTTCAAAGTCTCAGCCAAGCTTTTGTTTAAACCTTCTTTCAGTAGTTGGAATGTGATCTTTAGTGATGTTGGGCTCTGTAAGTAAACAAAATCTACATTATTTCAGAGATAAAAAATGAAAATAAAGGACTTACGTAACACTTACTCACATGCTAATGATGATGCTTTCAAAGATACTAGCACTGAGTTCATCCTTAGCAAATGTTCTCTGGTAGCTGGTTTGTAGTAACTCTTCTTATATGTGGAGAGTAGGGGACGGCGTGGGCTAGTGGTTAAGTGACACGGCTCACAATCCGAAGGTGCTGGGTTCGCTCCCCATTACAGCACCGGCCGTTACCCCGGGAAGCAAACACTCAGAAAATGCAGGAGGAAGAAGACCCTTACATGAAATGCATGCCGAAGTCGGATGCACTGGGCAAAATACGCCAAAACAAAAATATGTGGGGAGCGGGGAGAAAAGACTAACATCAGGGTCAAGTCTCCATCGATGTTCTCATAAAAGCAGTCTGACCAACAAAGTGGAAATTGACACTGTAATCTCCATTGTGGTGAGCTTACTGATGAGCCTCACAAAATACTAGAGCCAGAAGAACCAGTCCACCTTCTCAAGCATGCTTTGGTATGTAAGAAGAGAAATTACCAAAGAAATGCCATCAAGAGTTAACTCAAGTAGCTTTGAACAACATCTGGGATGTATAATGTAGAAGGTGGACTTGCATCCTCATTGTAGTGCAATGCAAGGCTTCTCAGTAGGCGGCTCACCTGACCCTGGCATTAGCCTCTACACCCAAACACTAATGAAAGCCTGTACATCAAACCAACCATTACAGTTATTAGAAAAGTAGGATGTCCTTGAGGGAAGATAATGCACAAGGAAGCTTACTGCAGACATATAGAGAAAAAATATAACAATCCTCTTTTTGTGACATGTTATGAGATAAAGATGGCTACTAGACCACACTGACAAAATTCCTGGAAGAAATACGTGAATCACACTATGGAATTGAGTTATCAAAAGAATTGATAAACATCACTGAACTGGATCTTTTAGAGAACCATGATAATCCTTGTCAGTATGGTGAATAAAGAATAAGATTTACAAGAAATACAGCACAAGATACCTACATTTTATAAGATGAGCTTCCTTGCAGAGAACAAACAACAATGAAGTGATGACTTAAAACAGTCAAATATTATTTCCCTGTGAGAATACTGCACGTTCCATATTGAGTCAAAAAAGCTGAAAGCAAATCTTCTTGTGTTAATCCTGGGTTTTGTATGTATCTTTCTTCCTCTATCTTTGTCGGTGTCGTTTCTCAGATATGTAGAACTACATTTATGAGAAAAATATGAAGATACAATACGGATGGACTATAACAGACATAATTTGACAAGAGCAAAACCTGCCATAACAGGGGACATAAAATTAAAACCTGAAAATTGCAATATAAATGAGAAAAGCAGTGCCATTCTCATGTAAAAAGTAAAGTATCATTTCTAAGGATTTCAAGAGTGTCCTGCAGGTGGTATCATGGTACAGATGAGCCACTTGACGTTATAGTAACCGTTTAAAGGTGTCCACCCCACTAGTGAAATGCAACAAGGAGGAGCAGCGTTAGGTTATCCGTATTTTTAAGCAGCGATGTGAAATCAAATTCATCTCTGAATGTTCAGTTGTCTTTCATTTCAGCAAGTGTACAATTGAACTCCAAAACTTTGTGAGTTCTGTGATAGACTGATTTTGACGAGATCAGGCACACCAAATAGTGACACTTGAAAGTATGATGATGAAAAATCAGACTGAATGAAATAACCGCATTTCTGGGCATCAGTTAAGGATCAGCATATAACATCCTCCATGATGTACACCAGTTCAACATAGTGTCTTCAAGGTGGGTACCATGGTAGCTGACTCCAGAAATTGAAACAATTCTGTGGTGCATGCGTTCACATGTGATCAAAAGAGTTTTTGTAGAGGAATCCAAGCACTTTGTAGGCACTGGGGGACTTGCATCATAGGCAATGAAGACCATGTCACAAAATTATACAGTTGTGTGCCAATTTGTCTTAATAAATTTGGAAAAAACAAAAAATGCTAGATTTTCATTTGAAGCACCCTCATATGTTGTCTTTGAAAGTTTTATATTAGCAAAAAGCCATAAAAATTCAAATGATAAGAGCATGCCAGCCTCAAATCCATAGACTATCATGATAGAGAAGAAACAAATTTATTAGAATATGTTCATTAGCAAGTCTTTGGCACATGGCTGACTTGCCCTTGTCATATGAAAGCTTTGTATAACAGTTGACATGTTGTCACAATAAATAAAAACAAACCATTTTGTTAATGGCACTAAGCTGTCTGTGGGCCCATTCTGAGTCATCCTGCTGTAGGTTTCTGACAATCTCTTCCACTGAGCTTCCATTAAAACAGCTGGCTATTTGATCTTTATGCTGCTCCAAGGCAAATGTATCAGGAAAAGTGTCACTCTGAAATGGGAACCCCCAAATAAATGGTTTAATAAAAGTCTACCCACATCAGTTCATTCATTCTGGAATTTCTGGGACCTCTGTGCGTATTTACACATACAAGTTCCATACCATGTCAAGTAAACTCCTTATATCTTCATTAACCCGTAAGATCTTATACTGCTGGTAATTGCTGACGCCCTCAAATCCTATGCCGCTGAAAACTGCTTGTTTTCATTGCGCCTGTTTGTCGGTTACTACACCTATCATAAACAACTTGGAAGTTAAAATCAGAGCATTTTCACCAAAAAATTAGAGATTTATCTGATAGTGAGCAACATCGGCCGTCAAGACGGAATTTGTTCAATTATTTGTCCAGTCACACTTTGATTATGATGATAATCAATCATATTTAGATGGAGAGTGATAACGATGAGCTAGATCTATACCACAGCAATGGTATTGTATTATCATTAATGGTTGGATCAGTTGATGATGATCATAGACCTAGTGTGAATGACGCAGGAGATGCATGCTAGGTGTGCACTACTCACGATGGGTGGAGGCATTTATTGCAGCCGGCGTGATACTGACCACATCATCCACTAAGTGCAGCGGGTTACAAAATAATATGGGCCTAATACCATATATCCTATGCGTTGAATGGCGTGACAGGATCTTCTTTTTTTTTTTACTAACAATTTATGAAAACACAAGCAATTTGTAAAAAATGTCATTAAAAATTTAAGCAAAACACATCTAAACATCCTCCAGTACATTTATAAACACCCTTTATAAACATAAAACGGTGTGGAGGACATTTATGAGTCAACAATATTACACATTTGCACCCATGTGGATCCCGGGGAGTAGAATAGATCTACGGCAACATTCCAACAATGTCGCAATACAGGACTAAAGAGGGTTGTGCAACCTCAGCATGTGAATCAAATTGCAACAAAAAACACCACTCTAGAAGCACAAAATGTGCTTTGACACAAACTTCTGCAAAAGGCAATTGTGGCACTATGTTTTGTAAGAAGCAAAAAAGTAGACCAGATTTAGCATGTATGTGTGACCTTTGCCAAACCAAATGTCAGCCTTTCAGACTGATGTTTTACAAGGAATCAGTCACTGAGTGAATCTATTAAAATGTAATTTTTTGGCGACAAATGCATGTGTTGGTCAATATGAAGGTCCTAAAGTTAACTTTGTTATGATATCAGTATCTCCCAACTGGCCAAAAGTGATTTTCATTAAAGACTTCGCAGGGGAAAGGAAGATGTAAAAAGTAAACATAGTGGAGGGGATATTTTAGCAGAAGGTGGACATTCAATCTACACACCACAATGGGGGCTGAAGATGCAGCAGGGTGAATGAGCTGACAGCAGGGTCAGCAAACTAGAGCTAACCAAGACCCTCCAAGTGACACTGGAGGCTGGCTAAAAGAATAGGTATCACAACGGAAATGCAAACTTGGTACTCAAATAAGTTGGCTGAAACTCGATGTGTCATGTCAAAAGGTACAGATATCACAACTTCGCTGTAAACTACGGCACAAGATTTTCAGGATGAACACCGAAAAAGACACCACAATGGCAACTCTTTAAAACACATTTATCAGTAGTACTCTTTTTATCTTAAAGCTGCTTACTGTCCAGTTAAACCCAAATAAACCTTTGAATTTTGTCCCTTGCCAGACATTCCAACCTTTCTAAACTTAAAATGTCTAACAAAAATAAATTTTAACTTCTATGCTCCTGTTCTCTGGAACACACAGTCATAGTATATTAACTGTCTGAAGACGGATATCACAACTGTTGTAATTTTACAATTAGTTAGTAGCAATGCAGCCTACATTCCCAGTCCAAGCCAGCAATGGCATTATGATCATACTCTGCAGTCATGCCTGCTTCTGGGATCAAGATGCTGAGCAGCGCAAGAGCTGCAGTGGTCAGCGACCCATAGCTGACTGCTAGCATCATGGCCAGCGAACCATAGCTGCCAAGACCCTTCTACACCTCCAGCGGTGATCCTGGATAACAGGCTTCATCAGGGCAGACTGGCTAAGGAGAAGGGATCGAAGAGGAAATGCTAACCCGGTACTCAAAAAATGCTTGCTGAAGTCGGATGTGTTGGACCAAAAGGTGCAAATATCACAGCCAAGCTGTAAACTACGACACAACGCATTCCGTTCTCTGGACTACATTCTGCTACTTAAGCCCTTTCAGTGTTTGGTAGTGGGAGATTGAGAACGAACGAAGAAGAAGAAGAAGATGCCTGCTTCTTTCTAGCCAGCAATGGTGTTGCGACCCTGCTCATTAGTTAGTCACAGTAATGCCTACAAACTGTCAAGTGCAATACACTCAAAACTGGTCCCAAAAATGCTGAGCTGAAATTGGATGCGTTGATCCAAAAATGGAGGTATCACAGCCTAGCTGTAAACTACGACACAATGTCACAAACGTCCTTTACAGGATGAAATCTTTCCACTCATGTATACATTCTCACCTGGACTCAAACAACTGTCTCCATACTGAACATCTAACCTTCTATAGATTTCAGAAGATTTCACATACTGACTGCAAAAAACGAATAAACCACCTCATTATTCTCCAATGGTGCAAGTCAACAGTGGGGTGGCCATGTTGTACACTATATCGCTCATGCGCTTGATGCCTGAAATATTTTTCGCTGTACGTACTCTTCCATGCACTTTATAATAAAATTCATGTTATTAATGACCGTCCCTTATTTGTAAGTATATTTCGTTTTTCACTTAAAAACTGTAAAATGCATTCCGGCTCACTCACCCTTGATTGAAAATCATTCAGTAAAGCATCTACATCACCATCTAACACTGGAGGCTGTAGTCTTTCCAAGACAGAGTCTAAATGGGGAATCTGAAAACGAGCATGGTAAGGCATCATGTTCAAACTGAGGTTCAAACTTACATTCAATTTATATGAATTCAGTATTATGCTATGCTCTTATGACGAAGTGGTTAAGCCGTTGGCCTCGTGATCAGGTGGTGTGAATTCGACTCCGGACTCCGCCGTCTTTTTCACGGGTGCTTGATGCGGAGTCCCTGCATCTCGTAGTCGCCCCATTGACTTGCCACTGGGGTCGGGCGGCTCGAGACGAGAGAGTGAGGATAAAAAGTAGCGCAGTTCATCCTTACTAAAAATAGCACTAGCAAAATTAATTATGCCATCATCGTCTTCAATGAACGGCGGCCTTTGCTGCATTTAGTAAGAAGATGATGCCATCATCAGAACTACCATGCTATAGAGATCAAAGAAAAGATGAATGAGAGGCCAACCAAAGACAACTTGATGAAGAACCATGTAAGCGGAAATAATCATGAATCTTTTGGGGCACCACATGAAGGATAGCTGCACACTGGGTGAAGTGGGGGTATTTTGTTGCTTAAAGAAAACATCAGAAATAATAGTTACTGAGCACTTTGCTAGTCATTGAACATGGATCTAAAAGAATTTGTAGTGTTCAACTGTAAGTCTATGACTTTGTATTTTGTTAGCATGTTTGAAGGTCTAGTGAAGAGTTTATAAACATTTTTCTCTGCATGGCATTCTCCAAGCCTGTCAACTCCACAAGAGGAGCAAAGTGACAGTATGGTGCTGTTGAACTCATGCTAGATATACATTGTATGGTAATGAGACAGACTAATGGTTTTATGAGAGGCATAGATACGGTTATTTGAGAGCAAACAAAGAAGTAAATAAAGCTATTCAAATGCAGATTACAAAATCCTAGGAAACTACGAGTATATATATGTTTCCACTGAATCCTATCTTGGGATGTCTTCTCGAGCTCTGCCCATAAGGCTCCACTAAGGCGAGGCACGTGGCTGCTACCTGCACTTCTGCTGGAGAAGTATCAAGAACCTTGAGGAGACTGCTGCCTTAGTTAGAGTGAGTCTTTCGTGTGGATGTCTGACAGCAAACAAGGAAGAAGATTTCAACTGCCATTAGCTATTCTTCAACCTTTCTTCACAAAGTTTTTATTTCCCCTATGGATTCTATTCCAGTGCATGTCTGGTTATTTGTTAGGCTTCTCTCTGATGGTGTGTCCTATTCGTCTTACAATTCTCTCAATCTTCACTTGTTAGGTTTCTCTCTGATGGTCTGTCCTATTCATCTTCCATTTCTGTCCATCGTCACTTGTTAGGTTTCTCTCTGATGGTCTGTCCTATTCATCTTCCATTTCTGTCCATCTTCACTTGTTAGGTTTCTCTCTCATGGTCTGTCCTATTCATCTTCCATTTCTGTCCATCTTCACTTGTTAGGTTTCTCTCTGATGGTCTGTCCTATTCATCTTCCATTTCTGTCCATCTTCACTTGTTAGGCTTCTCTCTGATGGTCTGTCCTATTCATCTTCCATTTCTGTCCATCTTCACTTGTTAGGCTTCTCTCTGATGGTCTGTCCTATTCATCTTCCATTTCTGTCCATCTTCACTTGTTAGGTTTCTCTCTGATGGTCTGTCCTATTCATCTTCCATTTCTGTCCATCTTCACTTGTTAGGCTTCTCTCTGATGGTCTGTCCTATTCATCTTCCATTTCTCTCAATCTTAAGTTGTAATAGCTCTTGTAAAGTTCTTTGCCATATATTTATGCTTGTCATTTCTTCTGGTTGCCTAACACAATTATACATCTCATACATGTTATTATTGAAGCTCTGTAGTCTGGTTGTGATACTATTAAACACACAACATGTTTTCTTGTCATATGACAGAACTGACATGACATTAATGTTCAACTGACTAACCTTACATTCCTGAGACAATGCTGCTGAGTTACTATGGAGCAGTCCTATAGCAGACACTGCTGTTGGCAATGAAGTGTTAAGACTATTCTGTACTAAGTATCAGCTTTGTTTGAGATAGGATGAACAGTTCCCTTCCTGGCTACTCTGTCTTCCCTTTCTGTAAATCTTTGTCTTCTTCACTTCAGCCAGAGAATAGGGCCACCACTAGTTGATCTTCTGTGAGAAGACTGTGCCAAAGCACTTTGCGTACTTTTACAGTGTGGTTTCTGAAGTAAATTTGTTTTACATGATGAAGTTTCTAGACCCATGCACAACTCGTTTTAGCCACCTTTTATGACATGCATGGAGGTACAGCATACCTATTCTTTTCTTGTCAGTAAGAGGCCCCGGGATATGCTTGGGGAAACAAACTATCATTATGGCATTTATTCCCACTGCCGGGAGGATTTATAGGGTTGATTAATATAGGCCACTTGCCCCTACAGCCGATATGAACTGTAAAGGCAAGGTGCTCATTTACAGCTGGATAGACTGGAGCATATGGAGACCAGAGATTGAACCCAGTCCCTTTGACACAAGAAACAAATGCTCTAACTGTTCTGCCGCTCAGATGATTGCTATTAGACTATCTCTACCTGTTTGATGAAATCAATACAACAATGCCAAATAAAGTCAAGACGTACCCTGCAGTAATCAATGTAATGCGAAGCAAGTCCAGCCCTAACAATGTCACGCCCTTTCAGTCTGTGGCCAGTCAGACCCAGAAACATTCCAATGTTGCCTGGGAGACGGGACAAGAAGTGTCCTGAACCAACATCAGGAAACAAACCTAAAAGCACAATTTTTTTAAACAAATGTAAAAAAAACAATACATTTGTTCTTTCTGGCATCTACAAATAATTGCTATTCTCCTTTTACCTAATTTTTGTTTGTTTTGGCGTTCACCTTATTTTTCTATTTCCCAGGGCGGTGTGCATTGCACTGTGGTTTTAATTTTGCACCTGTCAGCCCAGTGCATCCGACTTCAGCATCTTTTACCTTATATGTGATGGTGCTTCAAATCAAAATCTATTTTTGTTGGGGGTTTTATTCTCCTAAATTTACTCAGAAAAAGTGGCACGCGACTATACATTTTTACTGTAGCCTCCATTGTGTTTGATACAAGTAGCCCACTGCTTATAAAGTATATGGATTCTTTAAGAAAAATATGCATTTTGGTAGAGTGTTTAGCCAAGAGTGTTTGCACCATGTTGTTTCTGTTCTGGAATCAGCTGTCATGACATTCACTTTGCTAACGCTGTGTGAAACTGGAGCTCAACTATGACTGATGACCAGAAGTGTGGCCATTACATTCACAGTCAATCAGCGATTTTTCATTATGATGCATTCAACTGCTGCAATCGAGTCTGGTGTCACTACTCTGTGTGTCTGAACTGGTGTAGAACAGTCAGTAACCACAGAACTGATGCTGTTTTAGAACTTTCTACTCCACTTGTACATTTGCTGGAGTAACAAGTATGCATGACCATATATAACCTTCATTCATCAATTAATTTTGAAAGGTTTCCCCTCCACCGTTGCTCAACAAACTTATAAAAGAACGCTGACTCTTTGGTGCATGTGACTAATGGAGCAGTCATCTATGAATGGCAACTAAGATGTCACGTCACTCTTCTGCACCATGATACCACCTGCAGGACACTTTTGAAGTCCTAAGCAATGATGACGATGACAAGGTGCTTTGAGTTTTATAATAATTTTAAGGTTTTCATTTTAATCCCCTATAAACATAGATATATGCTGTTGAGGCTGTTACAGATCTAGCAGCATCAAGGCTCTAGCCCTTCAGCCCAATGCCATGTAATGTAACCACATCTGTTGCTATTTAAAAGACAGCACCTATGCGCAGTGAAGTCCATTTTTAAGAACAATAGAACAGTTTTCTGAGTTAAGAGTAAAGCTCTAAAAACACTACCACAAATATCTTCTTCTTGTCCCTTTTTAACTCCAGCTGGAGCATAGGGTCAACACTTCAGTTGACCTCCTTTAGAAGCCTGTGCCAAAGCACTTTGCGTGCTCTTGCAGTGTGGATTCTATAGCAATTTGTTTTACACAATGAGGTTTCTAGCCCCTGTACAACTCTTTTACAATATGCATGGAGGTGCAGTGAACCTATCCTTTCCTCCCCAGTAAGAGGTCCTGGGATCCACTTGAGAATACCCTATATAATAGAGTGAATAATTTGTTCTCCTGTGGATCATAAAAACAAGTACAAAAATAATCAAAAAAATAATCAATCTGTCAAAAAGAAGAAAGTTGTTCTTACCTATAGCACATTCTGGCATACAAAATACAGCTCTCTCTGTTGCAACACAGAAGCGGCCTAGCACAGTTAAACCAGCAGCCTAAAAATAAAAACATTTATAAAAACAAATGTATACAAAACAAGGTAACCATTGAGACTTCTGGCCATATCTTATAACTAGACTCAAGTAAATATTCTGTGACTTACAACACAACGAATAATGTTGTTTTTACTATAAGAATGGAAATGGACGATGTTTAGTCCCATTCATTGCCGAAAGCGCTGACAACAAAGCTTAAACTCTGCAGCCGCTTAGAAACATTCTCCTGACTTTGTCAGGTACCCATTTACAGCTGGGTTGACTAGATGAAGTAGTTACACCATGAAAAAAGAACCAATGACATACCAGTGTGTCAAACTGAGCATAACATGACTTGTACCTAGTATGTTGGAATTGTAAACCAAGCTCTCAACCCTAGGCCACTGAATCAACTATGGGAATAGTCAATCAAAACACATGCTGTCACTGAGTCATTATCTATATGTATTTTTATAGACTTTTAGCCTTCAGTACAACTGCAGCTTCGATATATTTATTTCTCCATAACCATAAGAATAATAATATGAACTACATCAGCCAATCTAGCCTTTCTCTGTACAAATGAACAAGATAAATATAACCTTATTTAACTTATACTAACTGACATTCTGCACATCGCTGGACCAACAAGAACTACATAGGTCCCCACTGCAGCTGGTCCATTTAAAAGTAAAGCCTGCTTCTAAGCATTTACAGTCACTCTCTTTTTTGTTTCAATGTAAAGCAAATGTATAAAAATGGCTGACCTGAATTTTTTACAAACTTTTTATGGCCTAATTCTATACATTGCATTTGCACACAAAAGTCATTTAGTTACGCAGTTTTGGATTTTGAAATATTATTATTATTCTTTGTGTACTGTTATTTTAGGCTCAGAAAGATCGCTCCACCTTCATTCCCTGTTGCACATGTTGCTGATCCACCTGTATAAACATTGGTCCAGCTGTTGCTTTGGGTACTGTTTCTCTATGTGTTTTACAACTATGGCTGTTTTTTCCCAACAACGACAGGAATGTTCAGTTCATAAGGGAAGCATGTGTGTGGTGTGTATTGGTTTTAATTGTGATAAGCCATTTATAGGATATGTTCTCATTGCTTTGACTGATGTAACAATATTGCTCTAGTTGTCTTCTCGTTTCAAGTACATTTATAATTTTAATCTAACACAGATAAAAAGTATCATAGTCAAAACTATAATCTGTAACTTATTTTAAAAGAACAAATAGCCAAAACAATAACTGGACACAGACAAACAGCCAAATCTGTAAACTGACACAGATGAAAGGTACAAATAGCAAAATCTGTAAATTGGCTCACATACAAGGTACAAATAGCCAAAACAATATTCTAACACAAACATAAGGTACAAATAGCCAAAACAATATTCTAACACAGACATAAGGTACAAACAGCCAAACAATAACTGGATACAGATAAAAGGTACAAATAGTCTTTACTATAACCTGAAACAGACAAAAAGTACAGATTGCCAAATCTGTAAACTAATACAGATAAAGGATACAAATAGCCAAAACTATAATATGACACAGATTTAAAAGTACTTATAGTCAAACTATAATCTCACGTATATCTACAAACAAAGACTAGAATTTAACTAAACTCAAAACAGTATATTTTTGAAAAAAGAAGGTTAAATAGAAGATAAGGAACAACATAATGGAGTTAATAGTATTAGTGCAAAGAGTTATTGGCTACTAACTTGTATATATTCTGTATAAACCACATAAAGATACTTACACCACCAAAGGTTATTCCATTCATGATGGAGACTAGAGGTTTTGCAAAGGTGCCTGGGATGTAAGAAAAAAACATGTTACAGGCAGGAGGAATGTATAGGCATTTTTTCATCTCAGAGTCGGTAAATGTGATACTGCATGCATTTACTATTATTTAGCTGATTAGTAGGACTTGAGTTTTCTGAGCCCTTTGAGATAAGAACTTGTGTGCGAATCAGATGTCTCTATTGACTGGATTACAAAGAACACAACTTCAACCAACAAAAATGGAATTAGTTAGCATTTGACAAAATGCCTTGATGATCTGTACTTTGCTGATGACTTGTCTCTTCTGTACCACAGCCAGGTACAAAATACATAAGCAAAGGCCGCCGTCTATCGTAGATGATGATGGCATAATTAATTTTGCTAGCGCTATTTTTAGTAAGGATTAACTGCGCTACTTTTTATCCTCACTCTCTCGTCTCGAACCGCCCGACCCCAGTGGCAAATCAAGGACAAGATAACTAGAGGGCGACTACGAAATGCAGGGGACAACGCATCAAGCACCCGTGAAAAAGACAGGGGAGTCCGGAGTCGAATCCACACCACCTGATCACGAGCATGAGGCAGACGGCTTAACCACTTCGCCACGGAATCTTCAAAATACATAAGTATACTTGAGATCCCAATATTTGTGACCATTCATCAAGTATACTTAAAATACACAAGTATACTTGATGAATGGTCACACATATTGGGATTGAGAATACTCAGAGAGAAAAAAAACAAAGATTCTGAGAATAAATATGCCAATCATATTGTATTGAGAGACACTATACCACAACAATATAAGCAAAGTAGGAGGTCCTGATAGAGATATCAAATTAAAAATACAAAGGTTGAGATGAGCTTTCATAGCATTATGGAATTTGTGTAAATCAAAATAAATTAAGTCCACCACAAAAATACAAATCTTCAACTCCAATATAAAGTCTGTCCTACTGTATGACGCTGTAGCATGGGAAACAATGAAGTCCACAAATGAAAAAGGTTAATATTTTTATCAATTGGTGTTGTGCAGAATAGTGGGATTAACAGATATCATTAGCACTTTACGTAAGGAGAAGGCTCTGGTGGTGGATAGGACACACATTGCATAAAACAGTTGATAGTATTACTAGACATGCACTGTTTTGGAATCCTCATGACAAGAGAAGTAGAGATAGATCTAAACACTCATGGAGATGAGAGCTTGTGACAAACATAAAACAAAAGGAAAGATGTAAATGGAGCTGGAATGTTTGGTTCAGGAAAGGAAGACTTGACATGTATTTGTTGAGCGCCTATATTCCACAGGGAACTGACCAGATTTTATTAATTGATAGTAAGACCTGATGATTGTTAATAGTAAACAGGAACTTATGGCTGATAATAAAACATGAAGTTAAAATATTTGTATGTACTGACAAAATGAAATATACTTTACATTACGGTACCAGATTTATAAAGCATGTAGGTTAAATTAAATTAAAAAGACCCAATCAAATAGCCACTCTAGTAGTACCCATGTTGAAAAGAGTAGGATGACTGTAACCTATCAAGCATGTTATTAAATATGACTAAAGAGGGTTGTTCATGGGCCTAGCAACCTCAGATCAATCAATTGAAATCACCTCCACAAATGCTCTGACACAGACTTTATGTTGAGAGGCAGGCTGTAGTGGCAGACTAATTCTTCACTCGGAATGAATAGGCAAATTAATTCATCAATCAAAAGGAAATGAAGATTTATAATAAAAAATGGGCACTTCTAGATTTGACTGAGAAATAAGACTTGAAGATCTTGACTAATAGTTGAAAACTTCTAGATGTGATTGAGAAATAAGACTTGAATTTCTTTAATAATAGGTGGAAACTTCTAGATTTGACTGAGAAATATAAAGGACGTTCAAATCAAACCAGGACTTTTTGCTCTAGTTCTACCTGAATGGGTTATAGAGTGCTGGAACTACTATCAACAGTTAGGGGCAGTATTGTCTTATTACTGCTATGTGGCCCACTTGCCATGGGCCAGTCACATGGCAGAAAAATAAAAATGGCAGACAACACTGTTAGTGCTTTCATGGAATAGTGTGTTGTGATGAAGTTTCTTGTCAAAGATGGCGTGAAACCTGCGGAAATTTACAGAAGACTGCAATCACAATACGGTGATGAGATACTCAGCCACAGTAAGACATCTGAATGGTGTAAACTTTTTAGAGACGTCCGTACATCAGGGAGTGATGATCCCATCCATGGTGGATCTCAACCCCCCAGTCATTTCTGTGAATATCCAGATTGGGGAACGCCTAATGCTGGATGTTGATTTTCTACCCTGTGGTGCCACTATCCACAGTGAACAATATATACGCATTTTGAGTGATGTACATAACCTGGAAAAAATGACCTGGTTTGATCACAAAGGGTGTCCTGCTTCTGCATGATAACGATCGACCTCCTATAAATAATAAGACCTACAAATCTGGGGGTCGCTATAGCTGAGAGGTAAGGTGCTTGTATCTCCAAAAACATACTAATGAAAGCGCGAAACAGTGTGGTTTTGAATCCTGTGGGGTTTACATGCTCCTTGGTCTCTAGGGAGGTGGGACCAGCGTCTAGTCCTATTGGAGATAGATGATATAACTTTGATATACGGTGTACATTCTGTGCACATAAATGAACCTTTGGCAGTTAAAAAGTGATAAGGGCAGATTGTTAGCAGCTGCATAGGCAAAATTCTAAAAGTAATTAAATTCCTTCACACTACACAACATACCTTCCACCAGACCTAGTAAGTCACAGAAAGTAAAAATTGTAAAAAGAACATACTACAGATAGCCTTTATCTACCTGACATCAGGAATACAACTGTCTGTTTAAACACCAGGATTTTGAGTATTCTAAGCATAAGATATGTTGATCTATTATAATAGGTAGAAACTTATAAATTTGGCCTAGTCATAAAACATGATGATATACATCAATAAGTAAAAACACTTCTAGATTTGGCTAAGTTAGAAGACATAAAGATCATATATTAACACAAGAACTTCCATGAGCCACTCACAGTGTCAGATAAGTTTATCCACTCTGGCACAGCAGTTCTCCCCCAAAACCAAGATTAGTGTAGTGACACAACACATTACAAATTTACTAAACTACATTCTGATTCAGTTCAAGATTTGAATTTACAACATATTAACTTTAGCATGGTCTTTGCAGCCATGCTTTCTGTTTAGCATGGTCTTTGCGGTCATGCTTTCTGTTTAGCATGGTCTTTGCGGTCATGCTTTCTGTTTAGCATGGTCTTTGCGGTCATGCTTTCTGTTTAGCATGGTCTTTGCGGTCATGCTTTCTGTTTAGCATGGTCTTTGCGGTCATGCTTTCTGTTTAGCATGGTCTTTGCAGCCATGCTTTCTGTTTAGCATGGTCTTTGCGGTCATGCTTTCTGTTTAGCATGGTCTTTGCGGTCATGCTTTCTGTTTAGCATGGTCTTTGCAGCCATGCTTTCTGTTTAGCATGGTCTTTGCGGTCATGCTTTCTGTTTAGCATGGTCTTTGCGGTCATGCTTTCTGTTTAGCATGGTCTTTGCGGTCATGCTTTCTGTTTAGCATGGTCTTTGCAGCCATGCTTTCTGTTTAGCATGGTTTTTGCGGTCATGCTTTCTGTTTAGCATGGTCTTTGCGGTCATGCTTTCTGTTTAGCATGGTCTTTGCGGTCATGCTTTCTGTTTAGCATGGTCTTTGCGGTCATGCTTTCTGTTTAGCATGGTCTTTGCGGTCATGCTTTCTGTTTAGCATGGTCTTTGCAGCCATGCTTTCTGTTTAGCATGGTCTTTGCGGTCATGCTTTCTGTTTAGCATGGTCTTTGCAGCCATGCTTTCTGTTTAGCATGGTTTTTGCGGTCATGCTTTCTGTTTAGCATGGTTTTTGCGGTCATGCTTTCTGTTTAGCATGGTCTTTGCGGTCATGCTTTCTTCCTCTTCTTTTGCGTTCGTTCTCAATCTCCCACTACCAAGCCCTGAATAGAGCATTGCAAGTAACAGGATGTAGTCTGGAGAACGGAATGTGTTGTGTCGCTAGTTTACAGCCTGACTAAGATCTTTGCACCTTTCGATCTGACACATCCGTCTTCAGCAGCAGTCATGCTTTCTGAAGCTGTACATGGCAGTGCTACATGAATTCAGATAAGGTACATGACAGAGCTTCAAGAGCTGCTATTCAATCCAAGATGCTTGAAGTCTTACACCAAGGTGAAAGATGCCACCATCTTGGAACTTCTCTTTTGCTGATGACTGCACCCTTAACACCTGCTCAGAACAACACATGCAGTCAACCATGAAGTTTTCTACAGCGTACACTAATTTTGATCTGACTATGAACACTAGGAAAAATTAAGTACTCTTCGAGCTTGCTTCCCGGGAAGCAATACAGTGAACCAAACATCACATTGATAGCTTTACCTTTCTAGGCAGTACCCTCAACAGGTGAACAACAGGATTGCAAAAGTAAGCTCTGCACTTGGAAGATTACAATCAAATGTTTGTAACATACAAGACATCAGTGTCACCAGGTGAAAGTGTATAGTGTGGTGTGGTAGTGCTAACCACTCTTCAGCATGCATGCAAAACATGGACAGTGTATAGCAGACAATTAAATCATTTGCAGGTGAGCTGTTTCTGCATGCTGCTCAGAATTACAAAGTGCTCAGGTCACTGAGCAGAGGTCACTAAGACTCAGAGAAAATGAGCTGCAAGAAAGAATAGAACACACAACGGCCCCACTGTCGACTCCTTACATGTGTGTCCCAAGTGCAATAGAGTCGGCCATGCCAGGATTGGACCTTAGTCATATGAGATCACATCTCCCAGCATGTCTGATTCTGTTGCCATCTTCGCTTGCAATTGGCAACTTTACTATTAATTAAAAGGGTGAACAAAAACTAATTAATTCATAGTTTGTTCTTCAATACAGTAGCTAATGTGTAAACTGACAGAAAGACACAGTATATACACATGTACATGGAAAAAACAAAACTTACACACATGGATAACATGACAAATATTTACCAACCAACAATATAATTCAGGGTGAATTCTTCATAGAAGAAATGCTGCCCATAGTTACTTCCATCCCTTGCAGAATATGTCAGCACTGTGGTACCAGAGAAAACATTTCAAATTAGGAAATGCCTTCATTCATAATGTACAATGTTCGATTTCTGAGCAAGTAGAAAGAAGGCCACACAAAAATGATAAGAAATCAAACTTAAACATATCAATTAATTGGTGTTTCTAGAGAGAAATTAGAGGGCATGTCTTTCACTACAACACTCAATGAGTATGTAGCCTCGTAGGGCAATGCTAAAGTTCAAGCAGTTGTAAATGGGAGCCTGACTGAGTTTGGGAATGAAAAAAAAAAAACAGTTATTAGATATCCGTAAAAGACATCCACGGGAGAGGGGTGTGTACAAAAAAAAAAGGGGTGGGGGGTTGGGGTTTTTTTAAAATTAAAGTTGGAAGTGTGTGTCCAACTCACACACAACAACAACTTTCACTCACTCAAATCTGTCAAGAGTAACAAACGCTCTTATCTTTGAAAATGTTTTACCTACCAACTAAACCCAAATAATAAACATCCTTAGGATTTTGTAACCTTTTCGGGCCTTCCAATCACTTAAAACCTCCAAAACCAAGAGAATATTCAGGAACATGTTTCACATAATTAAGTTATCAGAATACAAATGATGTATTGTAGAGAAATAATAAAGTTTTAATTATAAAAATGTTATTATACCATGTAAGCTTATGCGTTTAATTAAGATGATGTGGAGTGAACATCAACAGGGAGGTGTGTCAAGTAGACATGTGGAAATAAAGGAGCTGAGTGTAACAAAATGCCAGAATTTTGTGGACATCTTTTATGAATGGCAACTTGCCAAATATAAAGAAAACATTGAGACTTTGTATACTCAATGAAGAAAAGGAACTTATCAGTTTTTGTTTGTTTTTATATTTGAAAATTGTATGGTCAATTCATAGTTGCATTCTTGGCCGTTACTGGAAGCCGTATAATTGTCTTAGTACATTCTGAGTGTGAAATAACCTTTTGCTGACCTTCAAAATCTGATTTAATTAAATTAACGACTATCTGGACAGTTTCTCACAAATCACGTGCTGATCACAAAATGACATGAGAGGTGTTCACTGGCGATCTGTAATTATTTTGCCATTCATTTCGTTCAGAAGCAAGCTACTGAGAGGATGCTGTGCACGGCACTAAATGGGAGGTTACGAGCTGTTGGTATGTTGGAATGAGGAATGTCTGTGTCTGCAACAGTAAGACAATTTGATGTGTCAAGACAGACTGTTAGGCTGTGGTTACATTGACATACTCAATGAATGACCAGACGGCAGGATCGTTACATCACTCTTGCACATCTGCAAAAACCGAATTCAGTCAGCATCTGTCACTGCTGGTTCCATTCCAGGACTGAGAAGATTAAGTTCAGCTACTGTCAGGAACCATTTCCGCGAGCATGACATCCTGCTTTTTGTTCAACTCTGCAGCCATGGCATCCTGCCGCACCACTAGCCTGAGCCAGACAGCATCTCACCTTGGTAATGCTTTGTGTGACAGAGTACCGTTTACTGAGGAGTGCAGGATCAACCTTTCAAGAGACGATGGTCGTCAGAGAGTGTATCGTCGCCAGGGAGAGCGCTACGCCAATAACTGCATTCAAGAGTGTGCTCGTCATAGTGGTGGAGGGAATATGATCTGGAGAAGCATCTGTACCAATCATCGCACAGACTTTGTTATCTTAGACAGTGCTGTAATCGACTTACAATACCGTGATGAGATCGTGGGGAACCACATCACAACTTTTGTGCTGAACCATGCACCAGGCATTCTGCTTCAACAGGACAATGCTCGTCCTCATGTTGTCAGAGGCGAGCAGGATGAATTCCAAGCCATAAGCATTGAAATCTTGCCCTGACCAGTCATTTCACCTAACCTGTCACCAATTGAGCACGTCTGGGACGAGCTGAAATGTCTATTCCAGCAACGACAGCATCCCCTGCAGACTGTGTGGCGACTTCGTCAAGAAGTCGTGCACAACATTCAGCAGGATTTTCTGAGCTGATACATTCAATGCATGGTGCGCATATGTGAAGCCTTACTCAATTCACATGGTGGATACATGCGGTACTGAGTGCTATCATTTTTAAAAATGACCCCTATGCTCGCAGACGCTGTGGAGACAATCACACATGACACAGAAACGTCTTTTCGGTTTTTTTCAGTTTCGAATTATGGAATAAAGTTTCATTCTCCCCAAATTTCGTTGTATTTGGAATGATGAAATAAAATGATATGATGAAAAACATTACCAGATAAGTTCCTTTTTTCGTTTGAGTTTACAATGAAATCTCAAGCTCTTCACACTTAAAAAGTAGAATCTGATACATGAAGAAAATATCAAATGAAACAATGTCTTAACAGAGTGAAATGTCAGGAAACATGGTCTTTGACATGTAACCTGGAAGTGTCTTGATCAAGTAAAATTACTGTAAATGGGTACCTGACTCAGTTTGGAAAGACTAGGAAACTATTAACTTATCTCACAAGTTTCAAGACTGTTCTTCTTCGATCAACTGAAGCTATGCTTCTAGCCTGGTGGGGTCCACGAAGGAGACTGCGTTTCAGGTCTTCGCTAGTCCCCCCACAGCTTTTCGAGTATGGTCGCGTCCCTGAGCCAGACTGCCTCTCTTTGGTCTGTATAAGTAGGACAGTTCTGCAGGATATGTTCTGGTGTTTACTTCGGTGCTCCGCAATGGCATGTGGCAGTGTCTCTAAGATCTATTCTGTGGAGGTGGGCCTTGAAGCTGCAGTGTACATACCACTTGATCACTCTCATTTTTAGTTTTGGAGTTATATGTTTTGATATCAATATTTGCCTCATTATGGTGAAAACATTCCCAGTCTCTTCTTGACTTCTATTTGACATCTTCCCTACTCCTTTTTTATATTTTCAAATTAGGAGAAGCTCTTGACCTTTTCTAGTATTTGATCATTTATAATCATCTGTAGAGTAGATTTCATTGTTTACCTGACTAATTTTCACTCAATGTCTCAAAGTTATAGCATTATAAAAGCCAAACCACATATATATCTTTATCTAACCGTTCATTATAAGACTGAGGTGTGGTACCGTGGACATACATTTTAAATCTCCTCCTGAACAGAATGCCTTCTCGCCTGCTCCCCTGAGAGTTATCACAGATGTTCCAGGATCTTTAATGCAGTCCTGCAACACAAAAGTCAAACATTTATCAGAAAATCTTAGCACTTGGCACTGACAGTGTAACAGCTAGCACATATATTCAGATACTTGACAGTAGATTTATAAACAAGCAAGGTCACACCCAATGGGAAGTAAATACATCAAAAATGAGTACTGAAGTGAGATGCACTTGGTCGTACAGCAAAATACAGTACAACCCACTCTGTTTTAAGTAATGCGGCAAATGGAAAAAACATGTTCATGTGTTGTCCTTGGTACTTGATGAATTTCTATTTGTCATAACATATATTGTCTGTGTTACATATGTACCTCTGTATAAGGTGAGCTGTACTTATGTATGTTATTATCTACATGACTCCTATAATGGTAGATAGAAAATTAGGGAGAGAGAGAGAAAGAGAGATCTGGTATTATGGGAAATAGAAGTGAGATAGAAATATCTGGTATTTGGCATAATGAAAAACATATGTTCAGTTCAGTTAAATCGCCATCTCCGCATCAAAGGTAGGCTGCAATCGATCTCCAATGTCCTCTATCTCATGTCAAAGTGGTACAATCTGCCAAGCTGTGCATCTCATGATGTTATCCCTCCCACTTATAGTATTATTTACCTTTGGGACATTTACCCTTCCCCTTTCCTTTGGTATTGTTTCAGCAAAGTGTTACCTCGATCCCCCACTCTGATGGTTTATTGGCCCTCCGTTTCTTCCTTGACCGAAGGGTTAACCCATCCATCTCCACGTCTGCCATCGTCCGTCTAGCAGAACTCGTTCTTACTCTCAATACCTTTGAATTCAATGGCCAGTTCTTCGACCAGATCAGCGGTGTGGCTATGGGCACCAGAATGGGCCCCAGCTACGCATGCCTGTTCATGGGTCACCTGGAACACTTGATCTGGCTTCAATTCCAGGGCCCCTTTCCTTTGATGTATTATCGATACATCGACGATGGGATTGGTATTACTGACATGTCGGAGAAGGATCTCCTCAACTTTATCGACTTTGTCAACGACTTCCATCCCTCGATCAAGTTCACGTCTGACATTTCCCTCACGTCTGTCCACTTTCTGGACATCACTGTCTCTATCTGCCCTTCAGGCCTCTCCACCACTGTCTACTACAAACCCACTGATGCCCACAACTACCTCCTCTACACTTCCTCCCATTCCCTATCCTGCCGCGATTCACTTCCTTTCTCCCAACTCCTCCGCCTCCGACGCCTATGTCAGGATGACGACGACTTCCTTCTCAGGGCCCACGAGATACTTGACTTCTTCCGCAAGCGACTCTACCCTGAGACCACTCTCTCCTGCGCCCTTCAGTGGGTTCTTCTTATCTCCCGCCAAGACTCCCTCACTCCCACCCGCCGTCCTCCCTCTGACCGTGTGAAACTCGTCCTCACCTATCACCCTCACAGCGTCTCTGTCCGGGATATCCTATTCCGCCATCTCCCTATCCTTCACTCTGATCCTGCCACTCGCAAAGTTTTTCCCGATCCTCCCCTTGTCGCCTACAAGCGTGACAGGAACCTGAGGGACTTGCTGGTCAGTAGTCACCTACACACCAGCCCTCATAGCCTCCCAGGCACCAGGCCGTGCAAAAATTCACGTGGCTGTGTTACCTGCCCTCATGTCATCCTTTCTCGCTCCATTACCTTTCCTAAGGCTGAATTCTTCATCAAAGAGGGGTTCACATGCAAATCTCGTAACCTCATCTATTCCATCATCTGCCGCCAGTGTGGTATGACTTACATTGGGGAAACTGGTATGGAACTACGGGAGCGTTTCCGCCAACACCTCAACGACATCCGCAACCGCACTGGTTCCCCAATTGCCAGCCACTTCAATGGTCCTGAGCACCAGGGTATGGCTGACGTCAGTGTCACTGGTCTAGTTTCGTGCTTCTCTGACGATCGTCATCGATTCGCCCTTGAGAACAGACTTATCTCGAGTATGGGCTGTATCCAAGCACATGGTATAAATATCTTCCATACTTTTTCTTAAACCCTCACACTGGCCCCCATCTATTTGTCTTCCTTTCTCCCCCCCCCTCCCCCCCCCCCCCCGGCCTCCCCCATTCTTCCATCAGTTCTCTTCCCCCCTCTCTTATATCAATATCACGCCCTCCCGGCTTATATTGCCTTCTCATTGTTCTCCTATCTGGACCACTAATTGGCCACGCTTGGCTTATCAGGCATATTCCGCCACTTTTTGTTTGACCGCTCTCATTTCAGTTTCTATCGAGTACTTGGCACAACCGGTCGCTTAGACAGAAAGCGTCTCCTACCTGAAACAGATGAGTTGACCCTTTTTTTCTTATATGTTGATTTGTTAGTTCAGTGTTGTTGTCCCTGATGAAGGCCTATTGGTCGTAACGTAGGTTTTGTTTGTGTTCTCGTCTCGGTGCGGTATCTGACCATACCCATTTTTAAATTTTGATTAAGCTCAACCTTAATCAACTTTTACTAGTTTTTTTTCATGTTTTTTTCTCTATTTTTGTTTATCAATTCTCTTTAAACCCCTAAGTCCCTAATTTCTCAAAGACTTCCTTATTTGTTGTTCATTTCTTTCAATGAGATGAACCCAATTCTTCTAGATATCCACATTTCAGAGGCATCAATTCTCTTCTCCAAATGTTTGTTCATTGTCCATGTCTCTACACAGTACAGTAAAGATGAGTAAACACAGCACCTGATCAATCTCATTTATGTGTCTGTGCCTTGTTTGGATGTCAATGTATGATTCACATTGATGAAAATAGATTTGGCCATATCTATTCTCTTCCTCATTTTGACTTCACATCTTCCATTATCATATTTCCAAGATAGGAGAAGCTCTTGACCTGTTCCAGTGTACGACCATCTACGTTATCTTTTCTAATTATCATAGTTTACATTTTGTTAGTGTTAATGTCCAACCCATATACGTGTACTTTTTTCTTGACTTGAATCATCAATTGTTCGCTTCCAGCTAACGTAACTGCCATCAATATACCTGAGATTATTTATTTACTCATCACCAATAATGAGTACTGGCATTTCCTTCATCGGTGGATCAATGTTTTCTCTGTAAATATTAAACAGACAAAAGAAGAGTAGACATCCTTGTCACACTTTTATTTTTGCATCTATACATGGTGAATGAAATCTGCCAGATGTTACAGTGGAAGGTTGCTAGCAGTATAGGTTACTCCCAGTATAGGTTACAGAGTATGATTGTTTCTTCTCCATCCATACCTATGTTTTCCAGATGTGTAATTAGTTTCTCATGCTTTGACTGTCAAATGCCATGTTTGTAGTCTATACAGCAATAGATCTGAGAGAGTTAAATATCTTAGCAAAAGTAGGCTGGTATAAAGGAGAATAGAAGAAGAGTGATAAATAAGCTGAATGAAGATAGACTGGAGTAATTGGGAATTGAGAATGGACGTGTACAAATACCTAAAAGTAGATGGACTAGTATAATGTGGAACAGAGATCAAATGTGAGACAGACAAGTAGATAGACTTACTTTCAGCTTGATAGTTAAATCTCTGATCATAGCGAGGTTTAAAGCATTATGGGCGCTGGGTCGGTTCAAGGTGATATGCATTGCTGGACCTCGTTTCTCAAATAACAAGTCTTCATCTGCACATGGTGACCTTTGAGTCATAATCTGGTAGTGCCTGATTGCTCTAAGAGTTGAAGAGAAATTAAACATTTTTTACAAAAATACAATGCCACACACTATGAAAATTTAGCTACAATGTAGGGAGGGAAGATGTCTGATCAGGAAAATATACTGATCGACATGTTAGTCAGGTTTAGGCAAAATATACTGGACAAGACCGTCACCTTTGCTTCCTCGTAGCCCTTCTTGGAAATGGGCTGTTTTCATGGCAGCCTGTCTAACAATGTGAGGGATCGACATGGTCCCTGTAATAGTAAGCGACACGCAGATGAAGCCAAGCATAGCATAACCACCTGGAGGACCATGATCCACTTTCATCAGCACACTTGGGATGTGAGGAAAGCTACGACAACCCGCCTACGGTGTCAAGAAAAGATTTGTATTCTAGGTGACTTAATACAGGTTTATATGATAATCAAAGGAACGGTTAAATTAGACTATAACAAGTTTTTTTTACAAAATACAACCATTTACGAGAACAAGAGGGTACATTTACAAATTAACTAGAGATATTCAGATTGGATATTAGGAAATATTTTTTTAGTTTGAGAGTGATGAATGATTGTAATGCAATGCCCCGGGAGGTGGTGGAGGCAGAGACACATGAATTTAAGAATAGATTTGATATGCATAGCTTTTAAAGCAGGGTAATACAAATGTAACTGGTTGTCTACAGACTCTGGTGAGTCTTCTAAACCAGTATAAAAACGTCAAGTTAAAAGGTTGGGGGTGGGGGGGGGGGGGGGCAAGAAAGAGTCTGCTGTTTTTGTTTAGTAATATAAACTCACAAGGTTTTGTTTCTTTTATCAAAGGAGTAACAGGCCTTAGAAAACGAGCTGTCGTCTTCGCCTCAGCGGTCGTCCAGTAGTGCGGACGGTGTATGGATGGAGTGACATTCTGAAATCGATCAACAACCGTCTCTTTGAAGTGGAAACTTTGAATGATCAATTTGCAAATCACAAACTGTAGCATTTTTAAAGTAATCACGGATCGAACAGAGAGGTGAATGAGATAACTCAGCAATATTAGAGAGATGTTCCTCAGATGACTGAGATCGAGCAGATAGATGTTCCTGAGATTAGATCGAGCAGAGAGATGTTCCTGAGATCAAGCAGAGATGTTCCTGGGATGACTGAGATTAGATCGGGCAGAGAGATGTTCCTGAGATAACTGAGATCAAGCAGAGATGTTCCTGAGATTAGATCGAGCAGAGAGATGTTCCGGAGATAACTGAGATCATGCAGAGATGTTCCTGAGATGACTGAGATTATATCGAGCAGAGAGATGTTCCTGAGATCAAGCAGAGATGTTCATGAGATGACTGAGGTTAGATCGAGCAGAAAGATGTTCCAGAGATAACTGAGATCAAGCAGAGATGTTCCTGAGATGACTGAGACTAGATCGAGCAGAGAGATGTTCCGGAGATAACAGATCAAGCAGAGATGTTCCTGAGATGACTGAGATTAGATCGAGATGTTTCTGAGATCGAGCAGAGAGAGGTTCCAGAGATGACTGAGAAGTGCCTGAAATGACTGAGCAAGATCAAAGAGAGGTGCCTGAGCTCAAGTAGAGAGAGAATACAATCTGGGTTTGAAATAGTTACGGGTTCGTCGTGCAGACAAACGCAGATATAACAGCGCCGCTGTAAACTATGACTCAACGTAAGAAAACGTTCTTTTCGGGACGAAAGTAGTCCAAACGGCCACACTACAAATTATAAGGCTGTACTTGGATTAATGGTGTTGAAGTACCAACGTTTGATGCTACGCGTGTCGAATTCACGATATTTCTTTAGTAGGTGATTCACACTGACTTCTTATATTTCGAAGCGTACTTGATAAGGTTAACCGGAGTCCTTTTGTCTGTAGTGCAATGCGAGACTCTTCAGTAAGATCACTATGGAGATTATAGTATGAATCCCCACCTCGTTGATCAGACTGACGTGACACAGTCTGTTTCCAGGAACACGAACAAGGACGTAATGTATGGCCTTAAATTCGCAGATATCGCAGCCTCGCTGTACACTGCGACACAGCATTAGAAAAAAATATATTTTTCAGGAAGAACAAATCCCACTGAAAATGGCTCATAGAACTGGCATCAATCCGCCTCCAGATGTGCTCACTTCCTTTCATTGTCCAGAGTGCTCACGACTAAGTATTAACTCCGTCAATTTTGCAGCGGGTTCGAAATGTGTACTAGATTAGGTACCCATTTACAACTGGGTCGACTGTAAGAAGCGGTCATACCATGAAAAAAACAACCCATGACATGTCCAGTCTATCAAACCGAGGATCGACGTGATTTGAACTTGGCACGTTGGGTTTGTAAACCAAGCTGACAACCCCTTGGCCACACACACCTCTGTTTAGGACGAACGACGACGAAGAATAAGAAAATACTAACGGCCACATATGCCAACTATATGTGAGAAGATTGCACATTTGTTGACTATGTTGAAGAAACACTACAAAGACAGAGGTTGAACACAATGACGACTAACAGTTGGCACAGGAAAGAAGATTGCACATTTGTTGACTATGTTGAAGAAACACTACAAAGACAGAGGTTGAACACAATGACGACTAACAGTTGGCACAGGAAAGAAGATTGCACATTTGTTGACTATGTTGAAGAAACACTACAAAGACAGAGGTTGAACACAATGACGACTAACAGTTGGCACAGGAAAGAAGATTGCACATTTGTTGACTATGTTGAAGAAACACTACAAAGACAGAGGTTGAACACAATGACGACTAACAGTTGGCACAGGAAAGAAGATTGCACATTTGTTGACTATGTTGAAGAAACACTACAAAGACAGAGGTTGAACACAATGACGACTAACAGTTGGCACAGGAAAGAAGATTGCACATTTGTTGACTATGTTGAAGAAACACTACAAAGACAGAGGTTGAACACAATGACGACTAACAGTTGGCACAGGAAAGAAGATTGCACATTTGTTGACTATGTTGAAGAAACACTACAAAGACAGAGGTTGAACACAATGACGACTAACAGTTGGCACAGGAAAGAAGATTGCACATTTGTTGACTATGTTGAAGAAACACTACAAAGACAGAGGTTGAACACAATGACGACTAACAGTTGGCACAGGAAAGAAGATTGCACATTTGTTGACTATGTTGAAGAAACACTACAAAGACAGAGGTTGAACACAATGACGACTAACAGTTGGCACAGGAAAGAAGATTGCACATTTGTTGACTATGTTGAAGAAACACTACAAAGACAGAGGTTGAACACAATGACGACTAACAGTTGGCACAGGAAAGAAGATTGCACATTTGTTGACTATGTTGAAGAAACACTACAAAGACAGAGGTTGAACACAATGACGACTAACAGTTGGCACAGGAAAGAAGATTGCACATTTGTTGACTATGTTGAAGAAACACTACAAAGACAGAGGTTGAACACAATGACGACTAACAGTTGGCACAGGAAAGAAGATTGCACATTTGTTGACTATGTTGAAGAAACACTACAAAGACAGAGGTTGAACACAATGACGACTAACAGTTGGCACAGGAAAGAAGATTGCACATTTGTTGACTATGTTGAAGAAACACTACAAAGACAGAGGTTGAACACAATGACGACTAACAGTTGGCACAGGAAAGAAGATTGCACATTTGTTGACTATGTTGAAGAAACACTACAAAGACAGAGGTTGAACACAATGACGACTAACAGTTGGCACAGGAAAGAAGATTGCACATTTGTTGACTATGTTGAAGAAACACTACAAAGACAGAGGTTGAACACAATGACGACTAACAGTTGGCACAGGAAAGAAGATTGCACATTTGTTGACTATGTTGAAGAAACACTACAAAGACAGAGGTTGAACACAATGACGACTAACAGTTGGCACAGGAAAGAAGATTGCACATTTGTTGACTATGTTGAAGAAACACTACAAAGACAGAGGTTGAACACAATGACGACTAACAGTTGGCACAGGAAAGAAGATTGCACATTTGTTGACTATGTTGAAGAAACACTACAAAGACAGAGGTTGAACACAATGACGACTAACAGTTGGCACAGGAAAGAAGATTGCACATTTGTTGACTATGTTGAAGAAACACTACAAAGACAGAGGTTGAACACAATGACGACTAACAGTTGGCACAGGAAAGAAGATTGCACATTTGTTGACTATGTTGAAGAAACACTACAAAGACAGAGGTTGAACACAATGACGACTAACAGTTGGCACAGGAAAGAAGATTGCACATTTGTTGACTATGTTGAAGAAACACTACAAAGACAGAGGTTGAACACAATGACGACTAACAGTTGGCACAGGAAAGAAGATTGCACATTTGTTGACTATGTTGAAGAAACACTACAAAGACAGAGGTTGAACACAATGACGACTAACAGTTGGCACAGGAAAGAAGATTGCACATTTGTTGACTATGTTGAAGAAACACTACAAAGACAGAGGTTGAACACAATGACGACTAACAGTTGGCACAGGAAAGAAGATTGCAAGACAAGTATTGAACATGGATGAGATTGGATATTATAAGATCCGATGATAAGAAGAAACAGAATCTCTCGAAACTCACATTTTGCTACGTCTACTTAGGCCAAACCCGGTTGACATAATCCACTTGCGTAGCATTGTTATTCCGGAAACTTTCAACGTGAATAACGTGCAGACGGTCAACTGTCCTTGAGGTAAATAATAAACGTGTCTCCTTCCTTCTCAAACTAGTGATGCACTCACGAACAAAACGATCTTGTACTTAGTGTCGCAAGCTGGTTATATACAAAACGCTACCCGGATGTCCTCGGAACTAGGATATGACTGGCAACAAACACTTAAGGAAGGTACCGGTAAGGAATTTCCCCACAAGCGTTTTTTCCCTAAACAGAACACTCTTGGAAATGTCAAAAATATACGAATATGCGCATATTTCATTCATTCATTATATCTCTCTCTCTCTCTCTCTCTCTCTCTCTATATATATATATATATATATAAAACCAAGTAAAAGTTCCTTTATAGGTCAACTGAAAAGTAACATTTTGACGTTAAGTGCTTCTTGTCAATACTGGGGCGAACTGACTGTTGCTCACTTCTATATTTCCTGTTTTTATTTCTTTTGTATTACGCATATACAATGGGTTTGTTATAAGTCTTTACCCTGACTATGAAGGAGTAGGAGGAGAAAGTTAAAATTTGGAACATATGTAGCTCATTCAATTTGTACTGGACTTGAGAAGTAAGAATTTCCCTCGTCGACGGGTTTACCATCTTCAAAGTGCAGAGATGATAATGCTGCTTGAGTGAAGAAAATCATTGACCAGGATAGGAAAATGACAATTGTAGAGATATCTAGGTCAGCTGAATGAAAGTACAGTTTTTAGAATTTTACACAACAGACTGAACATGAGAAAAGTGTGTGCCCGCTCGGTCGCGCGTCTGCTGAAATGTGAACAGAAACAAACGAGGGTCGATTAGTTGTGACCAGTTGCTCAAAATGTGTCGGTCGAAAAACATGTTGCCGCCCATGGTGACAGTAGATGAGATTTCGGTTCATCATTATGACCCAGATTTTTTCTTTTCCCAAAAACTTAAAAAACAGCTGAAAGGAAATCATTTTGACAGTGACGAAGATTTCATACTGGCTTGTGATAATCTGGTTTAGTTCGAAAAATAGGTTACTTTATTCTGAAGGTCTTTTCAAGGTCATGTAGATATGACAGAAATATATTAATGCAGGTGGTGGCTACATTGAGAAGGAATAAGCACTGTGTCAAATTCCAATTTTGTCCTCCTTATACTTCATGGTCAGGGTAAAGACTTATGACAAGTTTCTTGTACCGGTATATATCATTGGTTCTTTCCGTCTTGTCAGACGATAGTAATTGTGCTTTGAAAATAAGGAATATAACTAGCCCATGGCGACAACGAATGTGACTCGTAAGACCATTCCGAGCAGAGAAGCGTCTTCCACAGTGTGTGCAAGGAAAGTCAGGACCATTCGCATGGTGTGTCTTCTCAAATGCTGAGTTCTTAGCATATTCTTCTTCATCGTACGCAGTCAGACATCAACCATTATTTTTTCGAAAAAAAGTAGCGGTCATCCTGAGGCTGTCGACACTGCCATAGAGCTTGTCTAGTGTTGCCACTGGTGATGGCCACATCTGTTCTCTCTGATCCTCGTATGTCGGGCAGTTTTGCAGCAAATGCTCAGCGGCCATTTTCCCGGTACCACACGGGCATTCGTCAGTGCCACCTATCTTCAATTTGTTGAATAGGTGGTACCTCAGTCTATTGTGGCCAGTGCGAAGTCTGAAGACACGACCTGCTCTCTTCTGTTCAACTGGTAATAGGCATCGTTTTTTGTGTACTTAGCATATTCGCAATCAGTATTTCATATTCCTGCGTCCCATGCAATCATGCCCCTCCACGTAACACGATACATGGCGTCCTGTTCCAATGACTCCACCATTTATATATATATATATATATATATATCTATATATATATATATATATATATATATATATATATATATATATATATATATATAACGTGTTTCAACAACATCAAACGTCCACCAATGTATGCTATCACCTACAATTTATACTCTTTTAATGTAACCAACAAAGAGCAGACAAGATGCTGAGCACAGGTGCTCGAGACCTTCTACCATCTGTGCGAAGACAAGCACACAGTCTACAAGGCCACTGACCCACCGCCTTGTCCAGATACTCGTCTGTAATTCAGCAGTTTTCTCAAGGACAAGGTGGTGGATTTTTGTTTTTGTTTTAGATACGTTGCATCTACAACTCAAATACTCCAAATAAGTTACGTTTTTCAGATGAGTTATTCAACTGCTCATAACAGCTTATTTTAAAAGTAAATGAATAAAGCACGTTTAGCTGACAAATGCTTCAGATGTAGCAAGTTAATCATGTTGTTATTAGCCCCAATCAAATCTCTAGAATTGTGCAATGATTTTCACGTGTCTCACGAAGAAGGAGATATATCTCATAGAGGAAACATGTATTGCACGTGCATCCTGTGTCACTGAACACAATTCAGTCACTTTTGTTGGAGATCTAGAGTATTTATGGTCGTGCTGGTTGCACCGTTTAGCAACGCCACCGAGAAGAAGATTTAGTGTTCCTGACAGATGGTGTGCCATTACTGGGTATATCCAGTCACACAATCAGCCATTCACAGAATGCGATTTCGTTTTATCAACGCCGGAAATGTGGATGAAGCCAGAAGGTCTGGGCGTCAAGAATAACAAATGTGCAACACGATCAATATGTTATCCTAATGACACTGAGAAACAGAACATCCACTCCAACGCAATGAGAGTGCAACTACGAGCAACAACAAACATCGTGTTAAGTGACCAAACGATTTATAACCGGCTTCATGGGCCTAATCTTCACTTTAGACGTCCTGCGGTTCGCCCCCGCCTCACACAAGTCCATCGCGCTGCTTGTCTTGCTTGGTCTCAGCTTCACATGACATGGGCCCGCCAGCAGTGGATCAGGGTACTCTTTACACGAGCCAGCAGTGGATCAGGGTACTCTTTACATGAGCCAGCAGTGGATCAGGGTACTCTTTACATGAGCCAGCAGTGGATCGGGGTACTCTTTACATGAGCCAGCAGTGGATCAGGGTACTCTTTACATGAGCCAGCAGTGGATCAGGGTACTTTTTACATGAGCCAGCAGTGGATCAGGGTACTCTTTACACAGGGCAGCAGTGGATCAGGGTACTCTTTACAGATAAGTCCAGGTTCACAATGTCATTTAACGATGGCAGAATTCATGTCTGGAGACGGCATAGAGATCGCTTCAAGATGCTACAGTTAGGGAGCATGATCGATATGGAGGTGGCCCAACTATGGTATGGTGTGGCTGTGGTATGAACTGCAGAGCAGTCTTGCATCGTGTCGAAGGAAAAGTCACAGGCATTATCTACATGGATGATATTCTTCAGTCTCTTGCACACGCAAAACTTCAGACCATGGGGCATTATGACACCGATATCTCGCTTGCTTTTCAAGCTCAGCTGTTGTCATTTCTTTAAAGCTTTCTTTCAAAGTTGTCATACATCTTCGAAATTGCACAACGTTTACTCATCGACTATTATGCTCTATCACCTACACTTAGTGACGTATGTACTGCGTACATTACCAGTAACAATTGTGACACGTGGCGATCATTAGAGCTCGTCAAACACTAAGTACCATGTCTGAAGAACGCAGCAATGTTTGTCAATAGAACATTCACGTTCCTAAATAGCTTGGCATTTCAAAAGTGGTGGATATTTTTGTTCAAACGAACGTTATAAGTATTTATCATATTAGACGCTGTAGACACTTGCTTTGTTTCACTGTCTTCTTCTTATTCCTTCTTTTCTTCTTCCTCCTCCACCTTCTTCTTCTTCCTCCTCCACCTTCTTCTTCTTATTCTTCTTCTGTGCTCGTTCTCAATCTCCCGCTACCAAGCCCTGAAGTAGTAGAATAAAGTCTGGAGAAAAGAATGCGTTGTGTCACTAGTTTACAGCTTGGCTGTTATAGTTGCACCTTTCGGTCCGACACATCCGTCTTCGGCAACTATGACTGTCTAATTTATGTTCTATGCAACTGCACATTTTTTAAATTTTTGTTTACTAGTTCAGATAGCAATTCTGCACAAAAGCCGCCCCCCCCCCCCCCCACCCAGCCTCTACGCACGCATATATACACAAGGCGCTTATCAAGTTTTTACCCTGACAATCAAAGGGTAAGAGGACAAAGTTAAAATTTGGCACATATGTAGCACATTCAATTTGTAGTGCACCAAATCGTTTGTATATATCAAGAACAAAATTGGTCCCAAAACCCGAGCCCTGTGGCACTCCACTTTTCCCCACTCAGAGTACTCCTTATTTATGCCCATCCTGCCTTCTTCCGTTAACGAATTGTCAATCCATTTGGCAAATTCCCCATCTATTCCATGTGATTTTAACTTTCGAAGTAATCTCCGTCAAAGGCCTTTGCAAAATCTAGAAAAATAACGTCCACTGGCTTCGCTTTATCTATCATTTTAGTAACCTCCTCCATGAATTCTAATATATTTGTTAAGCATGATCTCCCTCTAATAAAACCATGCTGACTACTTTTGATTAGATTAAATGTGTCTAAATGCATTAACAATGTTTTCTTTGATTATTGACTCTAACAATTTACTGACTACGCTTGTTAAACTCACCGGTCTATAATTTGTTGGATATGATTTTTTTTTGCCTTTGTTGAAAAGGTGAATCACTCCTGCATCTTTCCAATCCCGTGGAACAATCCCTTTTGCAAGTGATTGAGAACATAATGTAGTCAAGGTTTTGCTAGTTGGTCTCTCTAATTTCAAACAGCAAATTTGTATGAATACCATCTTGACCTGGACATTGATCCACTTTCAACCCCTCCAATTTTTTAAAAACAATTTCCTCTGTAATACAGATTGATCTTAATCCCGCTGTATCAATGTCTCTTTGAAATATATATATAAGCTCTGAGATCTTGGAGCAGTCCTCTTTTGTGTAGACTGTGCAAAAGTACTGATTGAGTTGATTAGCTGCCTCCATATTTTAACTTATTATTTTCCCTGTACTGTCTATGAGAGGGCCTACTTTATCTTTCGTTCTTTGTTTATTTCTTACATAAGAGAAGACGATTTTGCTATCAGTCTTGATCCTCGGAGCAAGTTTGATGATGGAGAGGGCAGGATCATGATGGAGAGGGCAGGGCCATGATGGAGAGGACAGGACCAGAATCATGATGGAGAGGGCAGGACCAGGATCATGATGGAGAGGGCAAGACCAGGATCATGATGGAGAGGGTAGGATCATGATGGAGAGGGCAGGATCATGATGGAGAGGGTAGGATCATGATGGAGAGGGCAGGATCATGATGGAGAGGGCAGGATCATGATGGAGAGGGCAAGATCATGATGGAGAGGGCAGGATCATGATGGAGAGGGCAGGATCATGATGGAGAGGGCAGGATCATGATGGGTGGGGCAGGAGCATGATGGAGAGAGCAGGACAAGGACCACGATGGAGAGGGCAGGACCAGGATCATGATGGAGAGGGCAGGATCATGATGGAGAGGGCAGGATCATGGAGAGGGCAGGATCATGATGGAGAGGGCAGGATCATGATGGAGAGGGCAGGATCATGATGGAGAGGGCAGGACCAGGATCATGATGGAGAGTGCAAGATCATGATGGAGAGGGCAGGATCATGACGGAGAGGGCAGGATCATGATGGAGAGGGCAGGATCATGATGGAGAGGGCAGGACCATGATGGAGAGGGCAAAACCAGGATCATGATGGAGAGGGCAGGACCATGATGGAGAGGGCAGGACCAGAATCAAGATGGAGAGGACAGGACCAGGGTGGAAAGGGCAGGATCATGATGGAGAGGGCAGTACCATGATGGAGAGGGCAGGACCAGGACCATGATAGACAGGACAGGACCATGATAGACAGGGCAGGACCATGATGGAGAGGGCAGGACCAGGACCATGTTAGACAGGGCGGGACCATGATGGAGAGTGCAGGATCATGATGGAGAGAGCAAGACCATGATGGAGAGGGCAGGATAATGATGGAGGGGGCAGGAGCATGATGGAGAGAGCAAGACCATGGTGGAGGGGGCAGGACCAGGGCCATGATGGAGAGGGCAGGATCATGATGGAGAGAGCAGGACCATGATGGAGAGAGCAAGACCATGATGCAGGGGGCAGGACCAGGATGGAGGGAGCAGGACCAGGATGGAGGGAGCAGGACCATGATGGAGATGGCAGGACCAGGATCATGATGGAGAGGGCAGGACCATGATGTAGAGAGCAAGACCATGATGGAGGGGGCAGGACCAGGACCATGATGGAGAGGGCAGGATTATGGTGGAGAGGGCAGGATAATGATGGAGAGAGCAGGACCATGATGGAGGGGGCAGGACCATGATGGAGAGGGCAGGACCATGATGGAGGGGGCAGGACCATGATGGAGAGGGCAGGACCGTGATGGGGAGGGCAGGACCAGGATCATGATGGAGAGGGCAGGATCGTGATGGAGAGGGCAGGATAAAGATGGAGAGAGCAGGACCATGATGGAGGGGGCAGGACCATGATGGAGAGGGCAGGACCATGATGGAGGGGGCAGGACCATGATGGAGAGGGCAGGACCGTGATGGAGAGGGCAGGACCCGGATCATGATGGAGAGGGCAGGATCGTGATGGAGAGAGCAGGACCATGATGGAGGGGGCAGGATAAGGACCATGATGGAGAGGGCAGGACCATGATGGAGACGGCAGGATCATGATGGAGAGGGCAGGATCATGATGGAAGGGGCAGGAGCATGATGGAGAGAGCAGGACAAGGACCATGGTGGAGAGGGCAGGATCAGGATCATGATGGAGAGGGCAGGATCATGATGGAGAGTGCAGGATCATGATGGAGAGGGCAGGACCATGATGGAGGGGGCAGGAGCATGATGGAGGGGGCAGGACCATGATGGAGAGGGCAGGACCATGATGGAGGGGGCAGGAGCATGATGGAGAGAGCAGGACCCTGATGGAGGGCAGGAGCATGATGGAGAGGGCAGGACCCTGATGGAGGGCAGTATCATGATGGAGAGAGCAGGACCATGATGGAGAGGGCAGGACCATGATGGAGAGGCCAGGACCAGGATGGATAGGGCAGGACCATGATGGAAAGGGCAGGATCATGATGGAGAGGGCAGTGCCATGATGGAGAGGGCAGGACCAGGACCATGAAAGACAGGGCAGGACCATGATGGAGACGGCAGGACCAGGACCATGTTAGACAGGGCGGGACCATGATGGAGAGGTTAGGATCATGGTGGAGAGGGCAGGATAATGATGAAGAGAGCAGGACCATGATGGAGGGGGCAGGACCAGGATGGAGGGAGCAGGACCATGATGGAGAGGGCAGGACAAGGATCATGATGGAGAGGGCAGGACCATGGAGGAGAGAGCAAGACCATGATGGAGGGGGCAGGACCATGATGGAGAGGGCAGGACCAGGATGGAGGGGGCAGGACCATGATGGAGAGGGCAGGACCATGATGGAGGGGGCAGGACCATGATGGAGAGGGCAGGACCATGATGGAGGGGGCAGGACCATGATGGAGTGGGCAGGACCAGGATCACGATGGAGAGGACAGGACCATGATGGAGAGAGCAGGACAAGGACCATGGTGGAGAGGGCAGGATCATGATGGAGAGGGCAGGACAAGGACCATGGTGGAGAGGGCAGGATCATGATGGAGAGGGCAGGACAAGGACCATGATGGAGAGGGCAGGATCATGATGGAGAGAGCAGGATCATGATGGAGGGCGCAGGAGCATTATGGAGAGAGCAGGACCCTGATGGAGGGCAGTATCATGATGGAAAGGGCAGGGCCATGATGATGGAGAGGGCAGGACCATGATGGAGGGGGCAGGAGCATGATGGAGAGAGCAGGACCAGAATCAAGATGGAGAGGACAGGACCAGGATGGAGAGGGCAGGACCATGATGGAAAGGGCAGCATCATGATGGAGAGGGCAGTACCATGATGGAGAGGGCAAGACCAGGACCATGTTAGACAGGGCGGGACCATGATGGAGAGGGCATGATCATGATGGAGAGGGCAGGATCATGATGGAGAGAGCAAGAAGAGAGGGCAGGACCATGATGGAGAGAGCAAGAAGAGAGGGCAGGACCATGATGGAGAGGGCAGGATCATGATGGAGAGGGCAGGACCAGGACCATGATGGAGAGGACAGGATCATGATGGAGAGCGCAGGACCATGATGGAGAGGGCAGGATCATGATGGAGAGAGCAAGAAGAGAGGGCAGGACCATGATGGAGAGAGCAAGAAGAGAGGGCAGGACCATGATGGAGAGAGCAAGAAGAGAGGGCAGGACCATGATGGAGAGAGCAAGAAGAGAGGGCAGGACCATGATGGAGAGAGCAAGAAGAGAGGGCAGGATCATGATGGAGAGAGCAAGAAGAGAGGGCAGGACCATGATGGAGAGGGCAGGATCATGATGGAGAGAGCAAGAAGAGAGGGCAGGACCATGATGGAGAGGGCATGATCATGATGGAGAGGGCAGGATCATGATGGAGAGGGCAGGATCATGATGGAGAGGGCAGGATCATGATGGAGAGAGCAAGAAGAGAGGGCAGGACCATGATGGAGAGGGCATGATCATGATGGAGAGGGCAGGATCATGATGGAGAGAGCAAGAAGAGAGGGCAGGACCATGATGGAGAGGGCATGATCATGATGGAGAATGCAGGATCATGATGGAGAGGGCAGGATCATGATGGAGAGGGCAGGATCATGATGGAGAGAGCAAGAAGAGAGGGCAGGACCATAATGGAGAGGGCATGATCATGATGGAGAGGGCAGGATCATGATGGAGAGGACAGGATCATGATGGAAAGGGCAGAACCAGGACCATGATGGACAGGGCAGGGCCATGATGGAGAGGGCAGGGCCATGGCGAGGGCAGGATCATGATGGAAAGGGCAGGGCCATGGAGAGGGTAGTTTGATGTCCATTACCTGCTTGAAGAGCTGAGGGGGTGGGGGCAGTGACACCCTAGGCAAGACTAGCTACATAAATAGGCGACAGTTTGGAGTTGTGTGAATATGCTGTTGAGGTCTGTCACACCAGTGGATCGCAAGATTGCGCATCATGCTGGCGAATGAGGAAGTATTCAGTGCGCTTCTGATCACTCTGCAGAGTAGTCCATGTTTTTGGAAGCGTACAGCAGGATGGGGATGACACAGGTTATGTTAATCTGTAGTTTGTTTTTCAGTGAAAGCCGACTTCTTCTTCTTCTTCGTTCGCAATCTCCTGCTACCGAGCTCTGAAATGGGTTTTGTTGTCCAGAGAATCAATGCGTTGTCATAGTTTACAGCTTGGCTTCGATATTTGTACCTTCTGGTTCGACAAATCAGAGGAGTTTTGTTTGAGACCCATAGATGCGAGCTTACTATATTTATGAGGTCAGGCGACCAGTTGACTTTCTCATGACCTTGCCACTTTTAACTCTAACACAGTCAAACCACATTTACAGCGAGGTAAGCGACAGCGTTACGAGACCAGATGCCATATCCGATAAGGTTTGCTATGTGAAACGAGCACTCAAGCCACTCTACTATAGGTCAAAATAACCTTTGCATGACAAAAAATTCTCTTGCTATTTATCGGCATCACGTCAAAGGCCAAATCAGAAACAGAACGAGCTCAGATCAAACGCTAACGTCAGTACGAACAACCATACGGACAGAATGACAAGCAGATGTTTAACTAATGACTGTCAATATACAAAGCGAGTTGCAACTTGTAAATAATTAGCTGATCCTCTCACGATTCTAGTTTACAGTTCTCCCTCGTTTCTGCAGAGATGAGCTGCTAAGCCCTCGACCAGAAAACTTATTTAATAAGCCGTGAGATCTTGACTTGATCAATAGCAGCAATAATTATTACATTATGAAGAATGAGTTTTCTATGTGTGTGACGTGGCAACTGGGACAGGCGATTATTATCGAATGGCCGTTTTTATCAGCCCGTAGCCGCCTTCTTTGATTCGCGGTAAAATTAGTTCAGCTTTTATATGTATGTATCAATTATGATGTTTGCTTTTATTGTGTTGCCCTATGGCATTCTGTCAAACAAGATAAAAAAATGGAAAGGTTAGAGCGATGGCGTGGTAAAAGGGTTTGTGATACAGTGTTGGCCGGGTCTGGAATCTCGAGCCAGCAAGGTCATACCCGTATGGGAAGAGAATATATTGAAAATGTGAGCTAAAGTCGAATGCATTGGGTCATTCGACACAAAACACAGTGTAACGCACACCACATTAGGGAACAAATGCAAGGGGACCCCAACAAACCCCAACAGAAAGTTATACTACACTCAGCAGGTTATTTATTTTCTTCATGTGTGAATGATCAGGTGGAAGTCTTCTGCCTCAGCGGGGTTAAGCCTCACTGCAAGTCACTTTGTGTGTCCGCACAACTGGGGGGGGGGCGGGGGGGGCCCCTGTTGGAAGGACTGCTACATCACTAAATATGTTGTAAAATGCGACTAAGAAAGGTTGTACCTGGAGTTGGTAACATCGTCATTTAAAACAGCGTGTTACGGAAACTACGTCTGCAAGAGCACTGACACACTTAAGCGCATGATTGCTGGAAAGTGGTCTGGTACAGCGCTGGCTCTATCTCTTGATGGATCGAAAAAGATTGCCTGTGTTCCTAGTGATGTTTATCAATTATGTTGTTGACTCCATGCCATATTGATAAAAGTTGCAGGATCGTTTCTCGTTGTCCTCTAAGTGCCGCGGAGCTCACGGGAATTACTCTAGGCCAGTGCTTCTCAACGCGGAAGTTGCCGCCCCATAGGTTTTTTTTTTAATGGCAGGGGGCATTTTTGATTATCATAATTATTGGGGGTGGTGGACGTTTTTTTTATTATCATAATTATTGGGGGGGGGGGTTGCCTATAGAGGGCGTTTTTCGTGATTCTCGAGCATGTTAGTGACTGTATTTGAGAAATATTAATAATGACAGTGAAATAATTCTTCTCTGACATTAGCGTGCTAGTTATTCTCAATTACCAATATTCAAGCGTAGGGCACATTTACAAAATTAATTGAAAATTAAGATAACTAATTAAGATTAATTTTAAAAATGTTACCAAATCTGGACATGTGGCAATCGAAGTAATCCTCAATACCACTATTTCAACCTGGGTCAAACAAGAGAAATTGTTGTAGTGATTTAACCGGATTTATTCCAATAACAACCGTTATATATTTAAGATGTCACAAACAAAGAGAAAATGGCGACAATATTAAGATGATTATTTGAAATTCAGTGTTGTACCTTCCGCTACAATTGAACTATTACCAATGTGTTTGCTGTGTCAACACGTGTTTTCTAACGAAAGCAATTAAGCCATTGAGACTTAATGAACATTTTATAAAGAAGCATGCTGATAAGGATTTAAAGCAAAAGTCTGAAAGCAGTAACACAATTGTTGGTATGTTTTAAAAAAGTTTCTAATCAGAAGGATACAGGCCACATCGTATCTTACAGGATAGCACAAATGATTACAAAATGTTGTAAGCCCGACAGTATTGGAGAAAATCTAATATTATCAGCTATAAAAGAGGTGATTAGTGTCACGATGGAAAGAAATCCAAGTGAAATAGTTACCACTGAGCAATGATACTGTGTCTAGAAGAACTGATGAGATGGCAACTAATGTTGAAAATCAACTGTGCAGGATTTGTAATCAACCGAATTTCCATGACAGCTTGATGTACGCGGCAATAAGACTTTGCTCCTCGCATATGTTAGATTCGTAAAAAATGAAAATAGTCGTGGAAGGATTGTTTTTCTCAAAATTACTGACAACAGATTCCAAGGGACTGTCAATCTTTGAAGTCATTGAAAAATATGATATTACAAAACACATTCCTTTTTCTAATGTTATAGCACGTGCGACAGATGGAACTCCTGCAATGGTTTGTCGCTATCGCGGTTTTCTGGCGCACTTAAAAGAAGCGGCAGCAAATGTCTTAACAATTCATTGTGCTATTCACCGGCAGCACATAGTAGCCAAATAACTTAGCGACAGACTCAACAAATCAATGAGTCTAGTTGTCAATGTTATTAATAAAATCAAGTCCCATTCCTTGAACGATAGATTATTTCGTCAATTGTGTAATGACAATGGTGATGAGTTTGAGCGTCTTCTCCTACACACGGAAGTAAGATGGCAGTGCAAAGACATTTGTTTGAAAAGCATGGGCACTAACATTGAGAGAGGACATGACATGAAATACCTGGGTATCACATTCGACAGAAGTCTCTCTTTCAATAAACATGTTGACAATGTGATTCTGAAAGCAAAGAGGGGTATCAATGCAATCAAAGTCATGGCGGCCACAGATTGATCCAAGCACTGGTTTTGACTGTCCTCGACTACGGTCTTTGGTTACTCACGCTATCGCAGACACAGGTAGATAGATTGGAGAAAATGCAGAACGAGGCCATGAAAGCAGTTCTGGGTGCACTAGGGACGCTTCCATGAAATTCCTGCTTCATTTGCCAAGCATCAAGGTGCGACATCAAGTAGCGCAGGCAAAAGCTGACGCCAACGTTGCCAATAACGAACACCACCCTTTGCACCAAGACTTAGATACACTCGAAGGTAGACGCATTAAGCGAGGAAGGTCATGGATGGCAGAGATAGAAGACTTCCTGATGAAGCGCTGTGCATTGGAAGAAGTAGTGAATGGGTAGAAGTGGGCAACGAGAGTCCGCTGAGAAGGGTGGTGATACAACCGAGCAGAGAGTGGGACGGCACTAGGACAGAAGGGTGGTGATACAACCGAGCAGAGAGTGGGGCGGCACTAGGACAGAAGGGTGGTGATACAACCGAGCAGAGAGTGGGGCGGCACTAGGACAGAAGGGTGGTGATACAACCGAGCAGAGAGTGGGGCGGCACTAGGACAGAAGGGTGGTGATACAACCGAGCAGAGAGTGTGGCGGCACTAGGACAGAAGCCTCAATACAGGAGCTGATCCATCAGCACTCAGGACCACAAGACCCAATTCTGTACACAAATGGCTCCGCCGTCAGAGATGCAAACAAGTGCTGTTGGGGTTTCGTCGGCTGCCAAAATGGCAAGGTAGGGGTGGAGAAATCAGCTGCCTAATCCACTGTCACATCGAGTATAAGGATGGGAATTGAGGCGCTAACAGCGGTCCTGACTTGGTTGGTGACACACGCAGTGATACTGTTGGACTCGCAGAGCATGCTCCGTAAGCTATAACGGTGCATGCTAAGAAGGGAGTAGGCCTTTATTCTGAACAACTCTGATATACAAGGTGTCACATGGATCTACTTTCCGAGACACGATGGCGTCTGGGACAACGAAAGAGCTGATGCAGTGGTGGGACGAGCTGTGGTGATCGACGCAGTGATGACGAGGGATAGGGTTGAATTGGTAAGGCAGTCATGGACAGTCTACATAATGATGAAGAGACAGAGGGTCGCGAAAATGCATACGCGCAGAGGATGATAAATTTTGGAGTGACTAAGGGAGAAAGTGTGTTCTGTCTGGAAAGATCTAAAGAACACGAAATCAATACCTGACTGGGACTTGGAGTATATATACGCTTGGCTGGCTGCTTGGATGGAGAAGGGAGTATTTATGTGAATGCCCCCTGTATGATGATGTTGGTTCCTAGAATCATGATTCAAAGTAATCTGAGGGTATGATTGGTGTGGGGAGGAGGGCGTTTATTCATTTTCCTTCAGAAAAGCGGGTGCCAGCTCAGATAGGGCTGAGAAACACTGCTCTAGGCCAACTATTTCAATGACACTTCAGAATGCGCAATATCTTCCTGTACGCAAGTGATTCTTAATGTGTTTGTGACACTGGCCCTTTTGACAGTCTGGTGAATTCTATGTATCCATTGGGCAGTCTGGTGAATTGTATATACTCATTTGGCAGTCTGGTGAATTGTATGTATCCATTTGGAAGTCTGGTGAATTGTATGTATCCATTTGGCAGTCTGGTAAATTCTTTGGTATTTATTTTGGCAGTTTGGTGAAGCATACGTGTGGAAGGGGAAGTAATAACTGGCTGTATGGACTTTGTTTTTTATTAAGTTCAGTTTATCATTTCTCCATCCATCGAAAAGATCGGTGCAATGGACATCCAACGATACGTTCGCCTCTAGTATGTCACGCCATTATTTGTGTCAGCTTCAAGAGCCGTTGATCTTACCGACACATCTGCCATCCTCACCAGTCTTATTGTACCGGGGAGGGAAATTCCCGTAAGCAGGATTTGTTCCTACTATTCCGCCGCATATATATATATATACACGATGTGTTTAAAAAGTAATCGACCTTATTTTTTCCTGCGAAAACAAATGAAGCATGGGTATTGACATCGGCAGGGAGGTATAGGGGATCGTCATCCACTTTCATTAAATTTTCTTCCCCCGCAGACTGCGTCAGTCGCTGGCAATCAGCCTTTCAGTGTTGAGTGTAATGAGCACCTGTCGGGTTTTCATTCACTACAAAATGACGGAACGGAATGAATAGAGCAGCGGCGTTGCATCAAATTTTGCCGAAAGCTAGACGATACCCAAGTGAAACCATTCGGAAGAATCAACAAGCCTTCGGTGACGATCAGATGAGCATCACACAAATTAAGGAGTGGAACAATATCTTCAAAGATGGCCGCGCATCGGTGAATAGCGGATCACGTTTCGGTAGGCCCTCAACAAGCCGAAATTACGAAGTCATTGACCAGGTACATACCTTGGTCTTACAGAACCGTCGTGAGAACTTTCGGATGAGGTGGGGATAAGCATTGGTTCAGTACACTCCCTTTTGAGCTAGGATTTGGCTATGCGGAGAGTGTCCGAGAAATTCTTGCCAAACCTGCTAACGATGGAGCAGATGCAACTCCGTCGGGAAGTCTCGTAGGACATGCTGGACTGCGCACCGGCGACCCCGCCTTCGTGAATATTGTGATCACTGAAGACGAGTCGTGGGTTTATGGGTACGACCCGGAAACCAAGCTGCAGTTGTCACAGTGGTGACATTTGTCATCCATGAGGCTGAAAATAGCGAGATGGGTGCGCTGCAATGTCAAAGTCATGTTGACCGTTTTCTTTTACTCCCGTGGGGTTGTGTATCACGAGTACGCACCACAAGGTCAAAAAATTACCAAAGAATACAACTTGGAGGTCATCCGTAGTCTTCGTAATGCTGTTCTTCTTCTTCGTACGCAGTCAGACAGTAACCATTATTTTTTCGAAAAAAAGCGGCGGTCATCCTGAGGCTGTCCACACTGCCATATAGCTTGTCTTGTGTTGCCACTGGTGATGGCCACATCTGCTCTCTCTGATCCTCGTATATCGGGCAGTTCTGCAGCAGATGCTCAGCGGTCATTTTCCCGGTACCACACGGGCATTCGTCGGTACCACCTATCTTCAATTTGTTGAATAGGTGGTACCTCAGTCTATTGTGGCCAGTGCGAAGTCTGAAGACAACGACCTGCTCTCTTCTGTTCAACTGGTAATAGGCATCGTTTTTGGTGTAGCCGGTATGTTCAGTTTCCCATTTGGTCATGTATCTGGCTTTAATAAGCCGTTTTGACTCTTCGTACGTCATACTAGTATCTGTTTGTGGTAGTCTTGCACCTTCTTTTGCCAGTCTGTCTGCCTCCTCGTTGCCTTGGATGTTGCAGTGTGATGGGACCCACTGTACCACTACCCTTTTTGGTGCGGACTGCTGGCATAGTTGACAGAGTACTGCTCTTAAGTCATTAAGCTCAGCGTTTTTCTGGCTTTTTAGCGCTGTGACTACGGCCAGAGCATCTGTAAGCAGGACTGTATGGCTTTCATTTTCTTTATGTGTCACCATTTCTTCCACTGCCGCCCTCAGTGCCTCTCCCTCCGCTCTGAAATTGCTTGTGTACTTACCAGTAGCGAATGATAGTGTTATTTTGCTGCCATTTGGTAGGTTCAGGAATGCCCCTGCCCCTCCATTCTGTGTAGTGTTTGTTACAGAACCGTCGGTGTATCCATGGGTCCAGTCCATGCTTGGGTAGTTTTTCGATATAAAACTTAGGGTAGTATCTCTCCTTTCTTTTTCAGTCTGGCAGTTTTTGTTTCCAATACCTGGTATATTTTCTACCACCTCTGGAAATATATCCTGCCTACAGGTAGTGATGGGCTTTGGTGTTGTTAGTGCGTTTATGGGATCTTCGTGCATCTTTGCTTTGGCTATTTCTGCAAAGTTTCTCCGCTTTAGTTTCCCATTTCCCAAATTGTTTAGTCTCTGGTGCATTGGATGGTCAGTCAGTCTTCGGAATTTCTCTGACTGCAGCTGGGCTCTGCAGTCTCTTCTATCGGTCATGGATTGCAGTTTTGTAATCTTTTCAAGTTCTACAATTGGCGTTGACTTCATGCCTCCTGTTATAACTCTCATGGCTTGGTTTTGAAGTTTGCTAACTTTATCGAAGTTCGCCTTTGCTGCTGTTGTCCAAGCCGCGATGCCATACTCGAGAACTGGTCTCACTCTTCCAGTGTACAGTTTCTTTAGTATACTTTCGTCTGCTCCCCAGCTTGTGCCAGCAAGTTTCCTCATGATTGCCATTCTTTCTCTGGCTCTCATTCGGTTTCTCTTGATCTGACTTTTCCATGTCATGCGCCGATCAAATGTGACTCCCAGATAGTTTGGGTTGTCGTTTGGCTACAGGAATTTGCCATTTAGACTTAATTTGGGGTTTTGGGGTTTGATTGATAGCGAGAATATTGTACATGTGGTTTTCTCCTCGTTTATTTTGACCAGCGATGAGTTCGCCCACTCTTCCAGCGATGTTAGGGCCTGCTGCATCCGATTTCTTGCTATGATGAGATTCTTTTCAGAGGTCCACATAGCCAGATCGTCTGCAAACATTGAGCTATGGACTCTTCTTGGTATATTCTCTGTAATGTCGTTTATATACACCAGGAAGAGTGTGGGTGACAGTACTCCCCCTTGGGATACTCCCTGCTCGAGTGTCACCTTTTTGCTCATCTGCCCTTGTACTTGGACTCTGGCCGTTCTGTTTTTGAGATAGTGGTTGATCCACTTATACATTCTCCCACAAACTTCACTTCTCCTTAGCTTGACTCTAAGTCCGTCTTTCCAGACTTTGTCAAATGCCTGTTCCAGGTCCACCCAAACCGCTACTGTGTGTTTCTGTGCCTGGTAGGCATCTTCTATTTCCTGGGCTATGAGGATGACCTGGTCCTCAGTGGATCTGTGCTGTCTAAAGCCTGCTTGCTGTGGAGTTAGTATTCGTTTTTCTTCCAGATGCCACATCAGTCTGGTGTTTATCATACGTTCCATCAGTTTGCCGACACAGCTCAGTAGGCTGATAGGCCTGTATCCATTTGGATCTGTTTTATCTTTTCCTTTCTTTGGTACTGGTAAAAGTACTGCGTCTTTCCATGCCTGGGGTACATTACCCCTTTTCCAGCTTTGGTTCAGGACTGATAGCAGTTTCCTCTTCGCCGTTTAGCCCAGCCCCATCAGCATTTCGTTTGTTATCCCGTCTTTTCCGGGAGATTTCCTTTCCTTTAATGTTCTCATGGCCTCTTCCATTTCACTCATTGTTAATTTAGCCATCATATGCTCTTCTGGTGCCGTATTGATGTTGTCGTGCCCCTTTTGCTCTTCACTAATGTCTGTATGCCTATCTGCAGGGACCTCGATGTGGTTTGCTCTGGCATAGTGTTCGACAAAAGCGTTTGCGGCTTTTTTTCCAGTGAGCAAGTTTTCGCCCTGCTTGATGGTAATTTGTTTGTTTGAAGGGGTTTCGTCATTCATGGCTCTGACTAGCTTCCATAGCTTGTTCCCTTCTTTGTCTAGGTTGAGGCTTTCAGTTTTGTTTTTCCAGCTCTCTCTTGCTGTTTGGTTTAGAGTGTATTTGTATTTCGCCGTGGCGGCTTTGAGGGCGATATTTGCCTCCATAGATTGTTCTCGCTCTGCCATGTTCCTAGCATTTGTGACAGCATCTTCCGCTTTCTGCAACTCATCATTCCAATAGGGCTTATAGTTTTTCCTAGCCCCTCTTGGGATGGTTTCAGTGGCGGCTTGCATTATTGCTTTGCTTAGGCTTTCCACCATGGGCTTCATTTTGTTGTTTCGTGTGTTGATGGTTTCACACAGCCCATCTGTCAGGATTGCAAATCTGTCCCAGTCGGCTCGTTTGTAATTCCAACGTGGGAGCGGTTTTGTTTCCTGTGGGCCTACTTCCATATCAATGTCTGGCCTGATCGGCCTGTGGTCGCTACCTGGTAATGCTGTTCGACGCAAACGACCGGACCAATGGACAGCGGGAACTTGGCAGCTCTATCATGACAAGGCAACCGACCATCCTTCGCATTCATTCCCAACGCGGCCTTCCTGAAATGCTTCCAACAATGGAAAAGTGTGTGGAGTCCTAAAGAAAGTACTTTGAAGGGGTTTAGGGCTTCAAACCTTCAGGTGAGTAAGTGTATTTTCCCGGCCCAAAGTTCGGATACTTTTTGAACACACTTCGTGTGTGTGTGTATATATATATATATATATATATATATATATATATATATATATATATATTTCATCATCACACTAGCAAGCAGCCAAGTAAGAAAGCTGGTCTTGACTATATAGAGTCTTTCCTACCCGTCTACAAGGTGTACACAATGAAGCTCAGTCTAATCCTGGAAACAGGCTGATTTCAAGACAATCTGGCTAACGAGATGTGGCTGGAAAGAGGTAGCAGTGAGCGTCAGGTAGATAAAGCCAAACATAGCACAACATTTTGGAGGATCCCGGTTCGCACGCTTGGAATGTGATGAAAGCTGCAGCCCGCCACTAAACGTCCTTTTAAGGATGAACTAAAAAGTAAACATACTCATCGTAGACATTCAACAAGTTCAAAACAAATCGAAGAAAGCTAACAAATAAACACTTCTCGCACACGGTGGAAATACTAAGTGGTCCAAATCGTAGATTTTGCCACGACCACAAGGAGTCAGTTGAGCACCTCCTGACTTTGTGCCCAGGGCTAGCCGATCTGCAAAATCGGCTGCTCCCACCACAACAAGGGAGGAATACATGTGCTTTTGTCCGGGAAGCATTGGGCTGTCAAGAGCTGCCAGCTCCCATGTGAAGTGATTACATCATTATCACCGTAAGTGGTAACTCCAGAGACAAGCAGTCCGAAAGGAATAGGCAGTATTTCGCAAGGGAAGATCAGGCACATATCATATAGCTAGCTATTCTACGTTTCATAGTATACCAAATTATCGAATGTAAATCATCTTCATACGCAAATTGCATAGACTATTAAAGGGCGTTGACAGTGTGAATCAAAGTACGCTATGGCAACTGTTGTGACATTATGGGATACTAGAGAAGTTAATAAATATCATACATAATATGTACGAAGTTAACTTAGTGGTACATGAAGGAGCACTGACTGAGAGCTAAGGGGGTGCAAACAGGGGTGAGACAAGGAGGACTGCTATCGCCGTTCTTGTTTTTGTTGGCGATAGATTGGATAATGAAGACATCAATCGTGGGAACAAGAACTAACATTTATTGAACACTATTGTCACAACTGGGGGACCTGAACTATGTAGATACAAGAGAAATGTCATAGGGTGAAAGAACAATCCGAAGTTAGATAATCGTTGACACACTCGTACCAGGGACACGCCATAAATAAAGAGATTGTAGGAAATAATATCAGGGCACAGTCAAAAGGAATAAACCCTGAACAAACCAGCCAAATATAAATACTATAGACTTGACAAACACAGCCTAATTGACACACACACGCACGCATACAACAAACACAACCTCATTAAATCGAAGCGTGCCACACACGCACACCCACACCCAATCTGTATATCAGAGAGTAACATGACTAGACAGAACATACGCACACTCAAGATCACCACGTAGTCCAGGTGAAACACGTGCCAGAAACCATCAAGTTCTACCTGTTTATCTTCAGTCCACTTGTGTCGTTAGACGTCGCGAGGAGGTGTGACCTCCTTTATTTCATATTTTCTTGGGCAAGCGAAAATACGCTGGTGAAGGTTTGTAGCCAATATAATATATGATCGCCTATTTTTGGGATTAGTGGTGGAAGCATAAATTATAGCAAGGTATACCCGCATCCTGTTAGGTGCCATCTATGCTTCTCGGCTAACCACATAACCAAGATATGATGTTATAGCCACACAGTCCCCTTTTCGCGACATATTCTCTGTGGGGCGAGAATCCCTAGAATAATTTGAGTAGATTTTTAACTCGAAATTCGTCCGAACAGCGTCCTTCTCTTTTCGATTTCTAACTGTCAAGGTGGTTTTAACGAGCGCGCCACTAAACACGGGTATATGATCAAAAAACAGTGGACATTTTTTACCGGATGGTCCACGCGAAAAAAGCCCAGTCTCTACCGTGATTTGAACCCGCGACCTCCAGGACCTTACCTAGAGACCACTGGGTCCCCCACAATCAAGTTCAGAGATCCACAGTGCCGTGATAGCAACCATAACCAGTAAATGCTCCACACACTATAAATCCAACAACACCTTTACTAAAGACAAGACTTACACAGACCCCATGACACACGCATGACACACCTCAATCTTGCGTACACAAATGGAAAACCTACAACTACACCGGGAAACAAAAGAGAACATAAAATACGTAATAAAATAACATTTATAGCGACACGAATCCATAGAAACAAAAATGCGACACGAAAAGATGCTAGAGGATGCTATCAAGCTAACTAAACAGTTAGACAAATACTTGCATGGCATTCTCCAACCACTTGTAACAATAAAATTCAATATATTCCAAAGAGCGCGCAGGAGAACAAATCTAAACATAATAACACAAATAATATTTAGCGACAGTACAAAAAAAAATACAAAGAAGAAGACAAATAGGAGAAAAAGTTTAATTGAATGGGAACACACGGGCAGACATACTGAACATAAAACAAGCTTTTTTGGGAACTATTACAGTAAGCTATACACAGGAAATGATCCAAATCACACATCCTGGACAATTTCACGCCATACACAAAGACAAAAAATCAAGGACAAACAAACATTTTATAATGGACTAACACGTATATATGTGCGTATGTATTTATGTAGGTATATTTATACGTATATATGTGTGAGTGTATATGTGTATGTATTCGTGTGTATATATGTGTATGTACATGTGTGTGCGTGGGTACATGCATGCACGAAAATATTCTAAATTTAGGTATAGGCGCGCATATGTGTGCGTATGCGTGGGTAAATGTGCGTGGATATACATACATATGTATGAAGGTGTGTACATACATATGCATGCATACATACTAAAATAAACATACATGTATATATATATATATATAATACGTGTGTGTGGAGGTGGGTGTATATGTATGCAGGAATATATACGTGTGTATTTTCACGTTTGTTAGCATGCAGCAAAGTAATGCATTTCAAGGATTTGAATCGTCACTCCGCAAGGGTCAACAGTTCAAGTTTAGACTTGTTTCCCCCTGAAATGACCTGGTCTATAAATGGTTCATGGTCACAACCACCAGTACACCATTCAATATGTTGAATTCAAGAAGATAGTATCAGGCTCTGCCCTCACAACATAGCTCATTGTTTCCCAGCAGCGCATCTTTGGCTGAGAGTGACCAGAGCACTATGTTATCTACGGCAGTAAAAAAAGCCCTGCATTTTGAAGTGACACTCCCCAAAGGTCAGCAGCTCGTGGTTATATATTGGACGTCACGGGAGACCACAATGGAAGCAGGTAAGCCATAAAAGTCGCCCGAATCGTTAAAACCTGTCAGAAGATACCCAGAGGAGGATAAGACAGTATCAAATTCTTCCCTTCCAATTGAGGTTTTTGTTCCCAGCTGGACACTCATGCTTCTAGTGTCCAGACGAACATTCACACCCTCCCTCCCCCGTTTTCTTCCTGTGGTTATATTCTTGTTTCCCCTCCCTTCCCTAGCCAGGTATATGACTTGCCATTTTTAGAAACGTAGTGTGACTAAGGCTGGCCAAAGACGGCTACAAGAACAAGGGACAGTGTACAGGACTGAGATTTCTATGATAATGGTCAGCCATCAATTACTTGTCCTTGTGAATGAACATTGGGAACCAGAAACATTGGACTTGGATAATGCTCCTCAGAGGTCAAGAAGAAAGCTCACGAAGGAAGAAAAGGGACCACCTGTGGGTCAGACAAACCGACAATATCCTCCGCCGCCTTCTGATCTCGATCAAACACATGTCAAAACTTGCATGGCCCTCTAAGAAAAGTCTACTTGGAAAAGCCCCCACCCCCCCCCCCTTTTAAATTAGAAGAACATACATTTGTACCACCTCATGGGGGTGGGGTGGGGAGGGGGAAACGGCGCAATATTACCAGGGCCACCACATCATGGGCTTTTCTTATTTTATTAACTTTAAACCTTGGTGTTTGAAACTCGTTATCAGTATCTGTTGTAGGTATTTCTATCAGTATATGCATACATGTATGTATGTATATATGTATGTGTATGTATGTATTTATATATGTATGTGTGTGTATGTATGTATGTATGTATGTATGGGAGTCGCTGTAGTCAAGAGGTTATGACACTCGCCTCTCAGTGATGAACAGAAACGGTTGGCGATCGAATTCCGCAGGTTTCAAGCGACGCCTGGCCTCACTTGAGGTAAGACCAGAGTACATGCATCCCGAGTTACCTCCAGTCGTCTCGATCTATAGTCTTGCCACTGATCCAAGGTAACTCGGGATAAGAGTGAGATTGATGACAGCGCATATGCTCCCTCACTGTAAAATCCAAATACCGCGCACATCACATAATTATAGTCCGTCTTGTAATCCATGAACAAGGTCCGAAGCAATTTTCAACTAAACTGCATGTTAGATCCAAATGATTTTTCACATGCAGCCTTAGAATATCAATGGCCCTAAAACATTGATATTATTTAGTATACAGATGTTAAGACATGTGCACGTCGGAGAATTCTTTTGATCTTTAAGAACATTGCAAAAAAATTACATTAAATTTAAGATTTCACAGTACGTTACTGAATTTCTCAGCATTGTGTTCATAGTCGTATGTCCTTGAAAACAATCGTACATACATAGGAATGAGATATGACAAAAGATTAACATGGGGCCCACACATAGAGGACACTCATAGGTCACACTCAGACTAAGGCTGATTAAAAAAAAACTGGCAGGGACAAATTGGGGCGCAGATGCAAACACAGTCAGACAGGTCTACACTGGATACGTACGGCCAACGCTGGAATATGGCATGCGTTCCTATGCAACAGCGGCAAAGACCAGCCTACAGAAACTGGAAATGGTACAGAATACCGGACTCAGAATTATTACCGGAGGTCTGAGAACAACCCCAATTAGAGAACTCGAAGCGGTAGCAGATCTCCAGAGCCTCGGTGAGCGCAGAGAAGGAAAAATACTAAACCTGACAAAAAAATGCAAGCGTATGAATAAACATCCAATGCAGGGAAAAGACCATGAATTAACAAAAAAAACTGCATAAAAAGAACAAGCTTCAATCATCTATCAAAAGCCCTTACAGCCAGGAACAGTGACATCATATCAAAATGGCCAACGACATGGGAAATGATACAAGTATATGAAAATACAGACCAACAGCCCAACTTCATGGTGGAAGCGAAAATACCAGGTATCGATAGAAAGGTGGAAGAATCAGACCATGCATTGAGAGAAAAAACCCTAAAGCTTATTGGAGACGCCTATCTTCAACCCGTGTGGATGCACGTCTACACAGATGGACCATCAGAGGAAGCATTGAGGAAACGAGGGGCGGGACTCGTCATATTTCTACAGGATGGAACCGTTTTAGAAAAAGCAAGTGATGCCGAGGAGCCCTCGCCAAATCTAAGAACAGAACAACAGGCAACAATTGAAGCAGTCAAACTATTGGATGAAAAGGGGTTAAAGGATAACAGAATAGTGTTTTTGTGCGACTGTATGGAAATGTTGTAGGCCACACAAAGAGAACCACGAAATAGTATGGAAAGGGAAATGCCAGCTAAACAAACTATCAGACCACAATAGAATCACCCTCCAGTGGATTCCAGCTCACTGCGGCATACCTGGGAATGAATGGGCGGACAGGCTAGCCAGGGAGGGAAGACAGAGAGAACAATTCACCCACCCAGTGTCACTGCCAGAAGTCAAGGCAAACATCACAAAAAAATATAAACAGTGGATAGAGAGTACAAACAGTAAATACCCACATGACCCAATCACTAGACTTAATAGGAAACAGTATACCACGATTTTTCGCCTCAGAATAGGTCATTGCAGACTAAATGCACACATGCATAAAATGAAAGCAGCACAGGCTGCACAATGCACATGTCAGAGAGGACCCCAGAACACATCCTGCAAACATGCCCACTGCACCAAGACTCCCGTGAGAAGACCTGGCCCGAGGAGAGAAACATACAAGACAAACTGTGGGGAACCATTGAGGACCTGCGACTGACGTGTCACTTCATGAATGCAGCCCATCTGGTGGCATAAAACGAGCATACGAAACCGAACGCAAAGAAGAAGAAGAGAATACGTATCTCCCTAATGTCTTGATAGATCAATTGATTGTTTGTGTTGCCCTTTATGTACAATCGTAAAAATGGCACCAATGTGCAAGTTAGTACAGTCCTTCAGTCACCCTTAGATCCCCAAGGTTGTATCAACTGTTCAGCTAATTTTATGTTGTGTAACGCATTTGAATATTGCATTGTATTTGTTGCTATTGTATGTGCACCTAATTGTTTTGATAAACATACTATAATTCATCCAAATCTGCTAATCAGTATGTCCACAAAAAATTATATTAATCATCCGAATCTGTCGATTCAAAGAGGTTGATAATTGTTACTGGCTTGATAATTATAATCCATCTCGTTGCCAGTACTGTTTTTCTTCCCGGAGCACATGTTCAACACACTTCTTTTAGAACAGAATGTCACGTGAGAGCACTTCAATATCACACATTTTAAATGTTTGGCAACTTGTCCTTTGACTTTAGCCCACACAAGCTCTAATGTTAATTTTAGTTTCCGGAGAGCAACAAGTTGATTTTTCGTCAACAGTTTCAATATTTCCGTTTTATGGCATCTCGTCAAAATAGTCAAATTTCCATTTCCTTCATTGCTTGATATGAGTGCACTGAGTCGTGTTCAATCCAACGGTAAAAGGATGATCTATCCAGACCAAACGCCAATTGCGTTCGTTTCTCTGGGTCATAAATATCACAATATAAATGACCCGTCTTAGGTTCCCCGCGGAAGAACTGTTATGGTAAAACGGTAACCTTCTGCATTGTTATAAATATACAATTCAAACTCATTTTGAAATTGATATCAATGTAAGTTTTGAAAAAGCAACTATATGCCACAATAACCACACCTCAAACTATTAATGTGTATTGATTGACATCTTCTCAGTCTCGAGAGACAATGGACACCACGCTTTAGAGAGGGCAGTCAGTTCTTGCCCTTGCTTTTGCCACACACTTTCGGAGTCTGCATCTTGCCGTATCTTGTCTTCCCCTGCCTGCAGACCAACACACAAAGCCTGCCTCCAGTCAGGTCTGTCTTTTGCAAGTTCCTCCCAGTTGCAGGTGTTCATATCCAACGCCTTCAGGTCACGCTTGCAAACATATTTGTAGCGGTGGAAGGTTCTACCTATTTTACGTTTGCCCGTCGTCAGCTCTCCGTATAGAATATCTTTTGGCATTCGACCATCCTCATTTCTTTCTGCACGCATAATCAAGCCACCGCTGTTAATGTACTCAGATTCCTGACCGCCATACAGCACTGTACCTTTCATGTCCACATGAAAGATCTAATCATGTTCAATAGTTTAGGTGGGCAGTCTACTTTAGACAATACTTTAAAAATACCCTCTCTGTTTACTAGGTCGAATGCCTTAGTGAGGTCAATGAAGGCAAGAAATATTAGTCTGTGTTGTTCTCTGCGTTTCTGTTGCAATTGTTGCAGCGTCTCCCAGTGGCAAATGCTGCTGAGTATACTTCGCTTTTTAGTTGTATAGTGATGCCTATTCCCCCGAATCCAATTACATCTGTGGCTGAGGCATCCGTATATGCGTCTGTCCAGTCTGTTGGTGGACATTTTTGGTTAATGTAATCTGTAACTACGTGTTTTTTCTGTTCCTCTGTGACTTTTTTGTCTTCGATGTTGGAGATATTGCATATTAGATCAGGGAAAGGTTTTTCTTTCCAGAGGTTAGCGGATGGAGTATGCTGGTATTGGTTTAATTTTTCTGTTTAAAAGTGCAGCATTGTTTTTAATCTTACTTTTGCATGGACTGTAAAACTTTTCCTCTTTAGCCTGCCGCGTCCCAGCCCATTTAGTGTGTGGTGCATCGGGTGGTCCGTAATTCTTGAATTTTCCCGATTGCTGTAAGATGCTACAGTCTCGGCGGTCTTCCATTGGCTGTTGCCCAGTCATGGCTACCAGGTCTTTTATTTGGGTGGACTTCATGTAGCTCCTGTTATGATGCGGGCTGCGTGGTTCTGTGTCCGCCCTATTTTGTCAACGTCTGATTTAGATGCGGCGGACTAAGCTGCAATGCCGTATTCCACAACTGGTCTCACTCTGCCTGTGTAAAATTTATTTAGTGTGTTTCTGTCAGCACCCCATGTAGTACCAACAAGTTTTTTTCCTGATGGGCATGCGTAGGTAGCCTCGCCTTCAGCTGGATCTCTAAAATTAGCGTTTTCCAGGTCAGACGTCGGTCTAAAGAAACCTCTAAGAAGGTTGGAGCCTCATCAAGCCATATCTGTTTTCCATTTAGTTGGAGTTTTACTTGCTGCCGCATGTTTGACAGGGAGAAGATGTAAGTGTCGTTTTTTGTTCATTTATAATTTTAGTAACCAGGTATTTGACCATATTTCGAGGGCTGCCACAGATCCTTCCATCTGTGTGCTAGCTGTAGTGATGAGTTTTTCAGTAGTCCACATGACTAGTCAGCATAGAGAGAATAGTGGGTACTTTTGTGGAAGCTGTTGGCGATGTCATTTATGTAAATACGGAAGAGTGTATGGGAGAGGACACCATCCTGTTCCATGGTTTCCTTTTTGCTGGTATGCACTTTGATCTGCACTCTTGCTGTTCTATTTTCTAAGTAATTGCTGATCCACTTGTACATTTTCCCCCTTACTTCATATTGCATCCCGTCTTTCCATACTTGGTCGAAGGCTTTTTCCAGGTCTACCCATACAGCCAGAGTGGGTTTTCCTTTCTGGAAAGCATCTTCGATTTCTTGTGTTATGTGGATCACTTGATCTTCCGTGTGCCCGTGCTGCCTGAAGCCTGCTGGTTGTGGTATGATAATTTGTTTTTGTTTTTCGAGGTGCCAGCTGAGTCTGGTATTTATTATCTTTTCCATGAGCTTGCCTGTGCAGCTAAGGAGATTGATTGGCCTATAGCTATTTGAGTCAAATTTATCTTTATTTTTCTTCAGCATGGGAATCATTCGCGCTTCTTTCCACACTTGAGGTACAATGCCACGCTTCCAGTTGCAGTTTATGATCGCGAGGAGTATTTTCTTTGCAGTGCCACACAATCTCATAAGCATCTCGTTGGTTACGCCCGTCTTTTCCAGGTGACTTTCTTGGTTTGAGGGCGTAAATGGCTGCATCAAGTTCTTTCATGGTCAGGTTGGTTGTCATATGCTCCTCTGGTCAGGTTGGTTGTCATATGCTCCTTAAGACAGGTTAATTATTTTTATTTTTTTTGGTAGATCTATCTCTATAGACATTGCCTGTTTTCTTTCAGGTTATGGCTCGCTTGCAAGAATGTTTTTATGAATGCGTTTTGGTCAGAATTTTCCCACTCAGTTGTACTGTGGTTTCATGGTTCCTGCAAACCTCATTGTTAAGGGCTTTAGCTAGCCTCCAGATTTTTCTGCCGTCTGTGTCCAGGTTTAGGGCTTCTGTTGTTTTTATCCAGCTGTTTCTCGCTGAGCTATTTAGTGTCTGTTCGTACTTTGCTGCAATAGTTTGTTGTAGATGTTAGCATCACTCGATCTTTCCTTTTCTGCTCTTCCTCTGGCTTATGTGAGTTATTCTTCCAGTTCCCGAAAGTCTGGCGTCCAGTAAAGTATATTATTGTCCCTCTGGGTGTTGATTCGAGAGCAGCTCTCAGAGCAGATTTGTTGAAGTTTTCAGCTAATTCCCCGATTCTTATATTTCGGGTGTTAATCTGGCTGCAGTTCATGTCTTACATCGTTGAAAAGAGTTTCCAGTTTGCTCTTTTGTAATTCCATCGGGCAATGCTGTGCTCCATATTAATCACCAGCTTTATTGGTTTGTGATCACTGCCTGCCAATTGGCCAAGGACAACTTTGTTTATCTTGTGACTGATGTCTCCTGTCGAGAATGCAAGGTCGGGTGTTGAGGTGGACTGCCATCTTCTTGAGTAAAAACAGGTTGCATCATCTGCTTTGTTGATGAACTGTAGGTTACTCTCGATTTCCCAGTCTTCCACTTCGGTGCCGCGTGTATCAGTCTCCGCGTATCCCCATCTTTCTTATTGTCTATTGAAGTCTCCGACAACTACGCAATTTGAGTGTTGCACCTCTATTGACGCCAGCGAGAGATCCTTAACTGGGGGAGGGAGGGGGGGGGGAAGAGAGTATAGATTTACCACTCCCATGGTTTGTTCCATCTACAGTTACATCGACACCAATGATTTAAGCTTGGTTGATTCTGGGGTTTGGGACTTCTCTGCATGGTAGAGTTTATAATTAGCATGATCTACCTTTGTGCTCTCTCTGTCAAGGGTTTCGTATCTCACATCAGAAACCTATGATTTAGGTTAAGGTGGATCTCTTGGATGCCAGCAATGTCAATGGTTTCCTCGTGGAGTTTGTGAGCGATCGGTAGCTTCTTGTTTAGGTCACCCTCTGCATTACATTGGAGTATATTTAGAGTAATTTTCTTTGTGTTTTGGTCAGTAGTGGTTTCCCTAGCAGTCCGTGCCCTGACTCCACGGCACGGAGGTAGGGGACCACCAGTAGCATTTGGTGGACCCCGTCAAGGCGGGGGTGTCCGCACTCTTCCCACCTGGCGGGACTCCTTGGGTCGAGCACCATCTTGGTGAGTCATTTTGATGTCCGTCATCATTAAACGCATTGCGTTGCACTGTGTTATGCATCGTAGCTCAGTGCATCCGACTTCAGCCTGTATTTGTTCGAGGTCGCCTCCCTAGCCCTTGGCTTTCCTCAGTCTGCCTGCATGGCAGCAGTTGTTTGGGTTCAAAGTTGTCTCTCCTAGAAAAGCTGTCTTACACGACTATCGGATCCTCCCTATCCGGGTTTTGGTCAAGTTTTCCATCTCGTTGTGCGGGCGTCAGTCCGGGCACTTGTGCCTCCCATGCATGATAAGATCTGCGCCCTGGTTTTCCTCCGTGTTTGTTAACGTAGTTAAGCCAGCCAGCCAAAGCTGTTGCCCGGGGGAGTGTGGTGGCGCTGCTGTACGTTAGCAGACTCTAGGAGCCATACGTAAGTTAGACAGGAGCGGCGGAACCAAGTAGGGTCCAGGCCATCCTTTTTTGCTAGGTAGTGACTGCCTCTTGTCGTGAGGTCCTATCCCCTACACGCTCCCGCCATTAAAAATGTTAAAATTATGTCCAATTCACTGAGGTTGTTTTTAATATAGACTAATGAATACATTTTTCAAAATACATCAAATTTCTTATAGAAAAAAATATTTCAATAACGTCATGGATATTCTAAGACTACATGTGAACAATTATTTGGATCTGACATTCAGTTTAGTAGAAAATGGGGTGTTTATGAATTTAAAGACGGACTGTAAGACAAAGCCGTCTGATGTTGTGGCCATCATCACTTCGCGATAAGCAATAACTTTAAAACAAATATGTGTGTATGCGTGTGTGTGTGTGCGTTACACCTGCGTGTGTGTTGGCTTGGCCTTGGCTTCGTTCGTTCTCAATCTCCCGCTACCAGTCAGTGCCTTAATAGCAGAATGTAGTCCAGAGAACGGAATGCGCGCTGTCGTAGTTTACAGCTTGACTGCGATATTTGCACCTTTCGGTCCAACACATCCGACTTCAGCAAGCATTTTTAGTACCGGGTTAGCAGCATTCCCTCTTCGATCCCTTCTCCTATTGGCGTCCTAGATGTTTCTTTCCTCCAACCCGGACCGCCCACGGGTTGCCCGTGTAGAAGAGAAAGAGAAGAATAGCAAATACTACTGTAACACCCAACTTAGAAATATACCACAAAAAGTAGTATTTATATCACCATTCGCTTCATCTATTGTAGCTAACGCCTACTATTTCATGTGAAATTTGCATTTCATTTCACCTCACTTCACACAAAGATATGTTTAAAATGTGTTATAGCTTGACGTCTTTATACTGGTTTAATGGAATATAAACCGGGAATTGGATACACGATACGAGATCTGAAAGCGGAAGTAAAGAAAACAGGAACAAGCTGGAAGTGAGTGGAAAAGATAACACAGGACAGAGCAGCTTGGCAAGGCTTGGTTGATGGCATATGCACAATTGGGTGATGAAAGGCGAAAGAGATGGCATACAAGAACAGCAAGACTGAAACAGAAAGAAGAGACATGACCTTGAAGTACAAAGAGAAAAACTACTCAAGCACTGACTGGACCCATACACACACTGACGATTCTGAAACAAACAACAGAAAAGGGAGGTGGAGGGGTATTTAAAAGCCTAACAAACCGTAGAAAGCTAACACTGTCAGTGCCAACTGGAAAATTCTCAAACAATTTCATAGCAGAGGTAGAGGCATTGAAAGCTGCGGTAGAAGCAATGATGACAGGCGAAAGCAATGAAAGTCAGATAATACTGTTTACAAATGCCCTGTCCATGGTTATAGCACCAACAAGTTAGACAAATATAGAACTAAATTATTTCATATCAGTACTCTGTCAACTATGTCAAAAGTCCACACCCATGCTGGCTACACAAAAATTTATGCTAATTATCAGTTGAACAGAAGAGAGCAGCTGATGGTCTTCAGACTCCGCACAGGCCACAACAGGCTGAGGTACATATATTCAATATTCTGAAGTTAGGGGCTACTGATTTACTTTCTTTGGAACTGGTATAAGTATAGCATCTTTCCATGCCTGCAGTAAAATTCCTCTTTGCTGTTCGGCCCAACCCCATCAGCATTTCATTTGTTACCCCATATTTTTCGGGCAATTTCTTTTTCTTTAAAGTTCTCATGGCCTCATTCATTTCATTCATTGTTAGTTTTGCCATTATGTGATGCAGTCTTGATATTGTCATGGCTCCTTTGTTCTTCACTTATGTCTGTATGCCTGTCTGTAGGGAAATTGATGTGGTTTACTCTGGAATAATGTTCCGGTAAGCATGTTGTCACCTTGCTTGATGGTAATTTGTTTATTTGATGGTAATTCATCATTCATGGCTCTGACCAATTTCCATAGTTTGTTCCCTTCTCTATCTAGATTGAGGCTTTCTGTTTATTTATTTCCAACTGTCTCTTGTTATTTGGTTCAGTGTTCTAAATATTGGTTTGAGATTTGACAAACAGAAATTGCTCGGAGAGGAACAGCCTATGTATCTTAGAGCCACTTTTGACCGACAGCTGTCTCAAGAAACATGTTCAAAATGTCACAAATATAGCTTTGAGGTGTGTATAGTTATAGAAAAGGCGCACTGGTACAGCACAGGTATCACACAAGGTCACTCTGTTGGATACTTGTATCTTGGATAGGTGCACTCTGCTTTAGAGTACAACAGTGCACTCCTGACATACTCACAAACTAATGTAGAATCCTTGGACAGAGTGCAGAACAATGCCATGCGCATTATTAGTGGAGCAATATGGTGAACACCCACTGCTGCATGTAAATTTCATGTGAAAATCCTTGATATGCGAAGAGATGTGACCGCTATGGAAGTTTATGAGAGAAGTAAAAGGATGACCAAAGACCACCCCAATAGACATCTTGTAGAAAAATGACAAGAAAAGCAGAGAATAAAACAAAGGTCAATCCTCCACCATGTAAGTGACATTAAAGACAAGAAACCACCTCCAAGACAGAAGACAAGAAACACAGAGAGCAACAAGAAATTTACCACCACATACATGTCTAAACATGGCAACAATTCAAACAAAACTAACAGATAATACAAGAAATTCTGATCCAGTAAGTTTTATGAGATCATCACAGAGAATGATTGCCGTCTACCCAGAAGAATGGATGCATGTCTATGCTGTTGGTTCTGCTTTGAAGGTCACCATTAAAGAAAGATATGGAGTCTACATAGAGTATTCATATAGTACTTCTGTTGAGCTGTTTGATGCCTGTGGGGAGATATGTTCAAACTATAAGGCAGAAATAACAGCATTGGAAGTAGCTCTATACCACCTGAGGACTATATTTCATCCTTTCTCGTCAAAAGCTCAAAGCATCATAATCTTTATAGACATATTATCTGCCCTTCAAGCACTGGAAGATAGTGATCATTACAAGACTGAACTTACCCAAATTTTCTTAGATGCCAACCAACTTTTCACTTTCCATGAAAGCACAATATTTATGCAATGGATCCCTAGTCATTCAAATACACCTGGCAATGACAAGGCAGACAGACTGGCTAAGAAAGGATCAAGTCAAGAACAACAATACACACCAACAACCCTACAGAGTCAAACACCTACAAAAGACTGCAAAAACAGAGGCTTTGCTTGAATAGATGATCAACGGAGAATATTGGGAGAGAAATCTACAAACATATGATCATCCCAAATCCTAAAGACAACATCAACCTCCTGAAAAGTAGAGATCAAAGCACCATTTTTTTTACTTTGCACTCAAGTCACTTGAACAGAATTCAACCAGAATATACTCCAGAGTGCCGGCTGTGCACAATTCTTATGAAACTGTTGAACACTATTTTGTTTAGTGTCCTGCACTTGATAGTGTTAGTAAAGAGCTTCTTCCTCCAAGGCCAGACAAATGAAACACTTTGTACAGAAATAAACAACAACAGCTCACAAGCACTTGAAGATACCACTATATGGCATTAGACCAAATGGCAGGAGCCGACAAGCTGCTGAATCAATAACCAATCAACTAACCTTAATGTTTTACCTTGTTGAAAGCTATGTAAAATACATACCTTTGTATGTTGTTTCTAGAGCTATCTTTATTATTTTCACTATATATTTGCACTGTCTATTTTATATAAACTGATCAATCAATTTCTAGTTTCATATCTGCTTATCACACTTCCCATGGGGCAGAAGATGCAACAGTGCTGACAGCAGCTAATGACTCATAGATGGCTGTTTGTATTGGGTTAGGAAGCCATAGTTAACCAAGACCCTATTCTGCCTCCAAGTGGCAGCCCTGGAAACAGGCCACACTTGTGTAGTCTGGCTTACAGAATAGGGATCAAAGAAAGAAGTCAAAGCAAGAGTCACTAATGCTGTGTTAAAACAGGATGTGTCACACATAAAGATACAGCTTCACCCTTGACACCACATAACAAAACATCCTTTTCAGGGCGAATGCAGATGATATTTCAATCCTTCTATTTTGCGCAGACACATTTTTATGAAGGCATGTATCTTTTTGGTGCTAAATTCAGCAGCACCATACAGCGGCTGTTCCATGCTTCTAATGGAGCAAAGAGTTTCAATATGCAGATAATGATTAAATTCTGCTTTCTAATTTTTACATACATTTTTTCGTTTCTTTGATTATTTTGTAAATTTGTCCATGACTGGAACAAGGTCACTATGTGGACTTCGGGCTTTATATTCACATGTATGAAATTCTTGCTTGTGTCCTACCATACATTTTTCATCTGTATTAGTTTGTGTATGGGGATTCCGTGGAGAAGTGGTTAAGCCGCCGGCCTTGTGATTAGGTGGTGTGGGTTCGACTCCGGACTCCGCCGTATTTTTCACGTGTGCTTGATGCGAAGTCCCCTGCATCTCGTAATCGCCCCCTAGTCGTCTTGTCCTTGACTTGCCACTGGTGTCGGGCGGCTCGAGACGAGAGAGTGAGGATAAAAAGTAGCGCAGTTAATCCTTGCTAAAAATAGCGCTAGCAAAATTAATTATGCCATCATCGTCTACAATGGGCAGCAGCCTTTGCTTTGCTTTTTTTAGTTTGTGTATGGCAAATTTAAGCCTTCTATTGATTTCTTATGAACAGTCACCAGAATTGTTGATTGTCACTCCTAGATACTCAAATCTAATTGATCATGACATGTATTTTCTCTGTGGCAACATATGGCTGTGAGACATGAACTTTAACCAAAACAATTTTTAAAAAAAAAGATATCTTTTTAAATGAAGTGTAAGATGCTAAAAATATTGTGGACAGAGAAGACAGAAAAGAGAAATTCTGCAACAACTGAGCATAAAGGAAAATTTTCAAAATAAACAACACCACAAGAAAAAAGCTTTGATATTTTGGTCATATACAAAACAACACTGGTCTGGAGAGGCTGATGGTGAAAGGAATGATAGGCCGGTGCCCAGGAAAAGGGCAACCCAGAAGCTGGTATCAAGATATTACTGAATGTTTGAAGATATCCTTGAATGACACAGGTTGATGTGCCTGAAACCATGTTATGTTCCATGCTGCCATTAATGGAGACTACATTCTGGAAAGAATATCTCACATGATGGTGATAAATTGCTTCTAACTCTCCTAGATATTAGTATGATTTGTTCTTGTCATATTTGGAATGTGCACACTGTTTCATGCTAGCCTCACAGTCAACGCCCACAGCACAGGTCAGACCAATTACTTGTTCAGTAAACGAAGGAGCCACAACCATCACAAAGACAGGTATATTTTAAGCACTCAGATATTTAGTTGGTCAAATTCGCTAGACCGTGCCTTTCTTGCAGCAAGACAGATTCATCACTTGAAGATCTGGAGTTTGATTCCGAAGTGCTTATTTCTGCACTTTATTGTTTGGTATATGTTTGCAAACTGCTTAAAATATATTTTTTTTATTGTGATCATTGTCTCCATTTTGTTTGCACATTTGCCAGTCTCAGAGGATTTGTTTCTCCTTACTCTCAATTTTCCAGTGCAAACTTGACTTGCGAGCGAGCACCCCCTCACCCCCAACCAGATTGAGATACCATCTCTGAAAATTAAAGATTGTAATTTCCTGTAACTGTGGCACTAATAAAATTACATCTAAACATTATCTGTTGTTTGTTCTCAATATACGAGGAACATAGAAAGCACCAAGTCATAATTAATTGAGTAAAATTTGAGTGAATAAGCATAACATTACTTTCATGATGTCATCTGATCAACTCTGATTGTGATCTATATAAACCTAACACCTTTACAAGAAATCCAGTTTTAAATACTCAGACACTCAAATGGCATCAGATGGTAGATGCACAGAAATAAAGAAAAGAATAGTCAGAAGGAAAATAGTATTTCAGAATATGAGGAATTCATAATCATATTGACTGCAGTGTTACTGTTGTCATGCTAATCGAATCGTAACACGATAGCGATAGGTTAAATTGCATGGCATAAGTCAGACAAGGGTAACAGCGAATAAAGATAATATACAGTTTAACCTCGTGGCTTGGAAGAAACTAAAATTCTGCACATAAACGAACAGACAGCACTAGAGACAGGAGATGTGGAAATACCTGATCGTCTACGCCAGTCGGGTAGTGCATTCACATTAGAATTAGACTAGTCTTAGTCTAGAGCGTCATTCTATTCTGTCAAGTAACGGTCATATTTTAGCATCTAAACGTAATACACAAGTTTGTCTGCTCGTTTATGCTATGCGTTATCTTAAATATGTTTGAGAATTAACTTCCCCGTTTTATTTAATAACTACTAAAAACTAGCCTACTATAAATGTGAAAGAACACAAAACAATGAACAAAATAAACATACCTCTTTAGAAGTGCTTATGTTGTTCATATCTCACACTCAGTTGCCCGTTTGGCCTGGTTGAAAACAAATAATTAAATGCAATACAATATCCCCGACTTCAATCCGGTGGGAGTGCCATACGCGAAGTATTAATTTATATTGTTATTAAAAGAAATAGAATGGGAATAAACAAACACGACGTTACGACTATAAAGGTTTTTTTTTTATTATTAAGGACTGGATAACGAAAATATCAGAAAGGAAACAAGTAATCTAATCTAAATTATTACCGTTGGATGGAATATTTAGCCAAATAAATTCAACTAAAACCAATGTAAAGAAAACGCATTTATAGAAGCTACAAATGCAGACGACAGCGCACGAACTTCATATCTTCCGCTGCAACTCTAAATTTCTCTCTATCTTTGTCAGATCCCCATTTACAGCTGGGTCGACTGGGAGAAGCAATCATACCATGAAAAAACCTTACAATATGCCCGGCCAGACAAACCAAACACGACGTGGTTTGCATCTGTTACGTTGGTATTGTAAACCAAACTCACAACTCCTAGGCCTCACACTAAATTATGACTTTGTTATTAATAAATAGCGATGCTATTGCAGTTTTTTTCCTGATAAAGCTCAATATTGATCTGCACATTAGTAGCCGTATGTTACTGACTTACTGTTAATTATAAAACTGTATATTAACCTTTTTATCAGACATTCTGAGTCAGTTCTTATCGTACTTTAGGTGATCTGGCTTCAAACTAAAGCACATCAGCTTGGAGGATCCCGGACCATCGTCAGCACTCTCTTGGTGTGAGGAAAGTTACTACAGCTCGAAACTTAACACCCTTTTCAGGGTCCTACGAAAGATCAAACGTACTTATCGTGGATATTAAAAACAAATCGCTAAGCTTATTTGCAGTTACACATAAACAAGGAGTCTCGCGTAGTACATTACAGGCGCTGCCATTCTAGACTATATATGCTAGATCTTTACTGGATTACTGGATGACCCCGTCCCTCAGTGGCGGTTACGCCACTGCGGGTATCAACTTCGTTTCAATTGTCTTCTGTCTTGGGCCATGGTGGACCAGTGGGTGATAAGCTAGATCTTTAACCTTACAAAATTCCCTTTCTTTTGTCCCCTGACTAAGGCTTCGTTTACACCTGGGCAGACAGGCTTGGCGCGAATCGCATAGGTAAATGGTCATTTGTTGTCGAGACACGCTGTCTAGCCTGCCACTGTGCCACTAAATTACACAAAGTATAAACTCAAAGACATCCATGGGGGCCATCTTAGAGGCATTGTATCCCTGGACGAAGCTTACCATTTGAGGTCACTAACACAACTATTAAAACTAAACATCAATCATTGATATGTTGGTGACACATCAATCATGGGGCCAATGGGTAACTGACCCGTATTACAATCGCGAGTGATCAGTTAAGAAATGCATTTTGTCAGTTCATTGACTCCCGGGATCATACTTGTAAACCAAACATGCATTTTGACTTTAATATTGGCAAAAAGCTGGTAAAAGAGTTGTGCTGCCGGATGTTGATACCAAACTATGTGCTCGTGTAATCAGCAAGGAATACGTAAAGTTCAAGCGTCAAACTCATCGATGATTTTTCTTGCAAACCTAGGCACATGAATGGCTGAGATACATGTCAACACGGATGAGGGTTCAGGGGCCAGACAGCTGAAATATAGACATTTTTCAGTTGCAGTTAAAGATGTAGGTGTGAATGATCCTACCGTTGAAGTAATTGGATTGTCGGATGCTCTGGTAGAATTTCTCAGGAAAGATCCAGTGTGCGGACGTTCTGACTATAGCCGTAAGTGAACAATATAGAACGTTATACAAATAATCAGGTTTTCTGTAATAACAACGATAAACAATAATACATTTAAATATTTTTAATGATATTATTAAATTACTAAAATTACTTAGACTAAATTATTTAGTAAATATAAGATTCAGTTACAACATGAACAAGCTTAGTAAAAAAGTAATAACAGTATTAATAAAATAATAAATTAATTAATAAAACTAATATTAATAACTATCTTACTATTACTAACCACTCACTACTAGTACTACTACTCAACTGATGTATTACGAGACTGAGACTGTAGTGTTACTAAACTAATTAGTTTAATAATAAATATATATAATATATACACATTATTATTTATAATAAACAACTTACTTAACACACAGTACCAGTGGCCCAGCACTACTGGACTACTAGCATTGCCTTAAATAAGTAGAACCGATACTGTGGCGATAGCGATAGTCTACATAGTTATTTAATATGATAATTATTATAATTATATAATATCACACAGTCACATAACTTTGAAATACTAAATCAACCAAAATGTATTGATTGAGTAGACTATATATATATTAATAATATATATAGTATTATTATATATATATAGTATATAGATCTAAGAATTTTTAATTTTAGTAATGTATTGTAGGTCAGCAAAACATTTAAGGTTAGCAGTTAACTTATCTTCTGATAATCTTGGCTAGTCACATTTTAAATGTGTAGGTCTATATTTTGCATTTAATGTCCGTCATGGTTTGTATGTAAATGTAAAATCACTAAAATGTTGTCCACACATCAAACTTGTAAGGGTAGGTAGTAGGTGCTTGCAAAATAGTTTTTCAGTTACCGCAGGTTAATAGCATAATAGTTCTTGACAGATGAAATTAAATTCCTGGTTTATGTCTGTATATCATTTCAAAAGAAGTATATTTGAATTGTAAAGTGAATTCATAAATTTGGAATCAATTCCAGCAACAACAACAAAATACATAAACCAATAAAGGTACCAATTTGTAATGTTGTGCCTTAGAACAGAAATGCTGTGGAGGCTGATTGTATCTTAAGTTCCGACTTTATTTATAAGCAAACTCCATGATAGCCATACATTTTAAGGTTTTTAATTTTTGGCTGGACAAAACACATCTTTTAATTGCATATTAAAGAATTTAGATTTTTAGGAAAGTAGGTCACAAGCGTTCTTCACAGATTGACTGGCCAGCATACAGGAAAGGCAACCAGGAATTTGCATTCATTATCGCAATTGCCATCAAATGTGTCTGAATTTCCTTCAATTTTTTTTTTTAAACACAGACACATGGACACTCTACAATAAGATGTCTTAACCATTGTTTCTCAGAACCCTATGGTCTAAATGTTAAACTAGAAAACATGATTGAAAAACATTTTTTTTCCCAAACAACTTTTCTGGCAGTTGTGGGCAGAGACCAAGTAGCCCTGACAGATGTGGGCAGAGACCAAGCAGCCATGACAGGTGTGGGCAGAGACCAAGCAACCCTGACAGGTGTGGGCAGAGACGAAGTAGCTCTGACAGATGTGGGCAGAGACCAAGCAGCCCTGACAGATGTTGGCAGAGACCAAGCAGCTCTGACAGGTGTGGGCAGAGACCAAGCAGCTCTGACAGGTGTGGGCAGAGACCAAGCAGCTCCGACAGGTGTGGGCAGAGACCAAGCAGCCCTGACAGGTGTGGACAGACACCAAGGAGCCCTGACAGTAATGAGCAGAGACAGCATATGTACTGGTCATCAATCTCACTCTTATCCCGAGTTACCTTGATCAGTGGCAAGACTATTGGTTGAGACGACTGGAGCTAATTCAGGATGCAGACACTCTGGTCTTACCTCCCGTGAGACCAGGAGTCGCTTGAAACTTGCGGGATTTCGATCATCCACCGAATCAGTTCATCACTGTGAATGGCGATTGTCTTAACCTCTTGACTGCAGCGACCCTTCTATGATGCTGTGAACTGTAGATACAGTGAAAGTTAGATGATGTGAACTGTTGATACTGTGAGTTTTAGATGCTGTGAACTGTAGATACTGTGAGTTTTAGATGCTGTGAACTGTAGATATAATCACTTTTACGCATGGGTTACATGAGAGTAGAGAAAATCGTAAGAGATTCTCCGATACAGAACATTTGCTGAAGGCTGCTCTACAACCTGAGCACAACTGCAACTAAATGAAAAATAGTGTGGTTTTTACTTCATAATTTCTTTTTTCAGCAAGTTGGAGAAATTGTTTGGATAAGGATATTTTAATTCAACAACCATCTATACATGTGTATGACTGCACACAAAACCAAAGACTATAGTCAGCGAACAAATGCTGAACGTCGTAGATAAATTCACGTATCTGGGCAGCCCGCTGTCAAAATCTGTCAGCCTCGATGATGAGGTGGCAAGCAGAATAGCAATGGCCAGCTTGGCCCTTGGTAGAATGCGCTCGATGGTTGTATCAGGGCCAAGACCAAATTCAAAATCTACCATGCCACCATCATTCCAACCCTACTCTACGCCTGCGAAAGCTGGACTGTATACTCTGGGCATGCAAGTAGGTTAAACCACTTCCACACAGGTTGCCTGGGGCAAATATTCCACAATTGATGGCAAGATTGTGTCACTGACATCGATGTTCTCTCGACGACTGACATGCCCAGCATCCATGCACTGCTAGAAAAAGCACAACTGGGATGGGCCAGACAAAGCGGTTCCCAAAGAAGCTCCTCTACGGTGAGCTTAGGAGAAGGATATCGCCGTATTGGTTATAATTCTAGCTATTGAGCAAGTTTTATCAACACAGCAATAGACATCATCGCTGTTGTTACACAAAACAAATGCTATGTCACAATTACATTAATCGAATTAAAAAATATTTATAAGTACAAATTACAAAGAGAAAAATAAACAATCAGCACAAATAAACTATGTACTCACTAAGAAATTTGTAATTGTTGTCCTACTTACAAGTTAGTCCTCCTCATAAAAATGTATGAATAGCACCCTCCAAGAGCCATTATGAATATTAATTAATTGCAAATCCAAGCACATAACTTTTATATTTACAGAATCACCAGACACTCTTTGTCACTACATACACAATTGCAAATTATTTGTAATGATCAGCATAATCGTATAACTAATTCTGCACCATTACATTGTTATTATATTAACATGTTTAACAGGTAAAAGTTTTTGTGTGTGTATGTATATTCCTTATATAATATCATGCACTGAATTTTGAATCACATATTACAAATTTGTGTGTAATGTTGCAGAAATCATGCAACTTCCCTCCTGAATCTTGTAACTCGAAGCCCCAAAAAGAAAAAAATTACCTATACATTCTATGGTAGAAAAGGTGTAATTTAGTCAGTTAAATAAATAACATGAGAAAGACTTATTACAATCTGATATTGTCATCGTTATAGTAATCAATGTAGTGGAATTGAAGTCTTCAGTTGCTACGGTGGAATTACAAAATAGATTACTTCACAAAGGAAATTATTTGTTTCATTGTAAATGAGGTCACTTATTTTCTGTACTTTTTTTCATTCTGTAAACTGTTTATAATGTACTGTATCATGAATATACTGCACTTTTCAAACACTGATTAAGATGTAAGCACTGTATCACTTTTTTGTTATTAAGCTATTGTTAGTTGTAATTCTCAGTTTCATATACATAATTCATGTTGTTAATCTCAATGTCATAGAGTGACAAAAGAAAACATTATTTGAGAAAAGTAATCCTTTTCAGTTATGACCTTAAAACTGTTTTAAAAAAGTTTAATAAACTGACTTATCGTGCCTTTTTCAGATCTTCCAGGTGTAAGGACAGATGTTTGCTCATCATGGAGGTCATTTGCTGAATATCCACGACGAGCAAATTCAGTTGCTTCACCACTTGTTTCACGACGAGGCAATACTTCAGCTAACTCAGAAGAGAGACATAGGAGAAATTATGAAGCTCGAATTCGGCGGGAGAAGCTAACCCTTCAACGAGTGGCAAAACGAGAGCGACTTAGAGCCCAGCAAAGAGAACGTCATAGACAGCAGACTTTACTTTTTAAACTTCAACATCAAGCAACTGAGAAAGGAGAGAGTATTTCAACAAATCCAGGAGTAATCATTAGCTCACCCAAAAAAGGTTCTCCAACAAAGCTATGGAAAGAGAATCGCAAGAGTGACAGTAAGCACCAGAGGAAAAGTGAGCTTGATGGAAATAGTAAAAAATCACCGTGTGGTGGTGTTGCATTCAAATCTTTGAGTGGTGCTCAAGATAAATGTAATGCTAGAGCCAATAATCAGATATGGACATTTTTGGATGATGTTGTATCCACAACCTCTGTTCATCGAGCAGATGAGTATATTCAGATTACATCCGAGGATTTACAATCTGCCACATTATCATCTGAAGTTCCAGATATAACGCTTGACAAGATCTTAAATGTCTCTAGTTTCTTTGGAGAAACTGAAGATAACCCTGTAACTTCATCTCAAGACTTAGCTGAAAAGTCTTTGAGCCAGTCTTCAACTAAGCCAGCTCCCAGCGCTGAAAACAAATCAGCAAGTACCTCTTGGACAGTTACATCTTCTACAGCTCCAGAGATTGCTGTTGCTGACAGTAGTACATCAAGCTGTTCTAAAAGAAAAACAAGAAATGTAAAGAGAGTAAATTATACAGAAATGCTGGATGATGACTTTGATCAAGATGGGGAACAGTCTTTTAGAGAGTCCAAAACTTCAGGCAGGAAAATCCGACCGGTGAAACGAACTTTAGAAAAAGCTATTGTGGATGCTTCACTCAAGAAGAGCCCACGGAAAAGGAAGAGCGCAGTAGATACAAAGAGTCCAAGCAGCTCACAGCATTCTGCTGCTTCGTCAACTAACACAGATACAAAAAGTGAGAAAATGAAGCGGACTAAAAGCTGTAAAAATGTGTCATTAGCTTCTACCGCTTCTTCAGTGAAAAATCCAAATGAGGAAGTTAATGTGTCTCCAGGGTATAAAGAAAACCAGGTTATCCCTGATGCTTATTCAGCTAAATTTCCTATTCACTCTGTACCAGCACTTGCTTCAGACATTTCCCAGAGGCATTCATTGATGAGTTCAAGCTATGTGTCTCATGTTACAACTCCTGCACATAGTCCACTTCATGGTGGGAGCTTACCAGTCGGACATATGTATATGCCAAACCCGTACGAGAGCAGTGGGTCAGCAAGTTCAACCCGTGCCTGTCAATCAGGCATATTTCCATTTCAACAGCAGCTCTATTCAACATCCTCAGGACACAGTATTCCACAAAATCCCGCTTTAATTATGCCCCCAACCAACCTTCACAATCCTGCATTTAGTAATTCCAGTCTAATTATGCAGTCACAGTTTCTAAAGCCTTTGCCAGTCATGAGTTTTCTTGATTTTAACAGATACCCAATAGACAGTTTCCCTTCGCCACAGATAAACTCACAGACACATATTATTTCCCCACAGTTCTCACTAAGCTTTCAGTCACCTCCTAGAGGAGCTCTCGTGTATGACATGAATCAACCAACAAAAGCCCCCCCAAACTTTCTGCTTGAGTCCCAGACATCCACAAATGCTCCAAATAGTAAAGAGTCCCATACTGTTGGAACTTCTCAGCATGGGATACAGCTGGAGGCTGCTATAAATAAGGAAAGGCTGCTGTTTGACAATAGTGCCAAATCACTGACATTGTCAGATATAAATAGTAGTGGACACATTCTTCCAGTCAATAATGAGATGGTCAATCCGCATGCATCAAACATACAGCAACAGAAAACTGTATTGGGTGTGAGTAACGTGTCAGCACAAGAGAGGGTATACAGCTTGCCACAACACTTTCTCACAGTGTCTGTGAATAATACTGGTCTGGGTGATTCAGGAAAAAGAAATCTGTCCCCAGCAAACAATAAGAATGTCAGCAAAGACACTGCAGACTTTCATCTATGCAAAAAGCAAAGCCAGTTTGACATTGAGACCATGCTGAAGTCAATTCAAAAAAATCCTGCCAGTGAAAGAAATCATATAAATTCAAAGAGTGAAATTCATGAGATACTGCAGTCTCCAGTAACCAAATCTTCTCAAATCCAGAAGTTTGCAGATAGTTTGTGCACTCTGGAGTCTCAGAAGACTTCTGCCGTAGTTCAACTTCCACAAAAAGCATCAGATCTGACACATAAACAGACAAAATCCATGATTGGACAGACTATGGGGATTCAATCAAGTTCACAGAGTGTGCAAGGAAACCAGGCTAAATTTATTGGTCCTCCACCACCACTGATAGCAATTTCAGATATTTGTCATTTGCCCATGAGTGTTGCTTCTTATGAGAAACAACAAGGTACAGCTTCCATTCCTTACGAAGACATAAAATCACCTGCAGCACATCAGAATAAAAGCGCTCCAGAGTCAGCTATTTATGATTTACCTCCAACCTCTATACCAATCTTTCCAACAAATGAAAGAACTTCACTTCAGCCTGAAAGCTCCCGACAAAGACCTGCCATAACTACACTACCTAACAGTGCATCACAGCAAGAATTAAACTGCTCTCTGCGTCAGCAAAATTTGCAGTCTCAACCTCCATATCCTAAACCAAGGCACAATTCTTATGAACCATCTCACACTGACCAGACAAAGCCCATGCAAGGAAATTCAGGAGCTCAGCAGGCCCACATTCCTGGAATGCCAGCACTGCTAGGCCCATTGAATTGTTCTGTGTCAGCGAGAAGTGATAAAGTTATCTACCAGAAGAAAAGAATGCCTGTACCTGAACTGCCTCACACCTTTCAAACTAAACCCCCAGCTCACACCATCATATCTACAACAAATGCTGCACTTGAACGAAGAGCAGCACCAGTATTGATCAGAAGCCTGGGCCAGCAAGTACCCACACAGGGCAGACATCAGCTTGATAAAAATATGCCTAAAGCTCCTGGAACACACAGATTGTTTTCTTCTCACAGACCAAATTTGAAGCCAGCTAGTACAACAGCTCAACAAGCTAACTTTCAGAAGCCAAGACAAACTGTAGCTCCTAATTTAAGACATTTAGTAGTAAACCAGCCTGCGTCAAATGCTTTCCAGGGATCTCGTGCTTCAGACTCATTTTGGCTTGCGCTGCTAAGACAACAAGAGTCTGTGTCAGGTAAATCTCCATTGGAGGCACGTTACCATAATCAGATATCACCAAAGGGTGTAGGGAATCGTTTCCCGCTTCAGCCAACCCAACAAAGAGTGCAATTGAAAACAGTTCAGCTTACTCAAGAGCGTCGTCCAGCAAATACAGGAGGTGCATGGTTGTCAGGGGCTACTTCAGGGGTACAGAATCTGTCTGCTGAGAGTGAAGCTCAGCATGGACCACATTACATGCTTCCTCAGAGAGCTTTAGATGCTTTGCCTAATGTGGCTTTAGATAGGGTTGGTATGATATTACAAAATGGATCAGCCAATGTGACAATACAAAGAGCAAGTACAAATTCTGTTTCAACACACGCAGTCAAAACGGACAAACCTTTGATTTCAGCTTCAGTAACTTTGCAAGAAGTAGATATTAAGCCTGTGAGAAGTACACTCCTACATGCTTTAGACCTCAGCCATACATCCTCCTCACATGTTGGACAGATGCACCAAATAATAAACGCTACACCGAGTGCCTCATCTGTTAACCGCCCTATCACCTCGAGCTTGCTACAAGATCAGTTAACAACCTTGACCAGTGCACCCAGGGTCGCCTATGACTACCCCCTTACCAAAACCCAGATCAAGCAAGAGTTTATGGTGCATTCCGATCAATCAGAAAATGACTGCAGTGAAGTCTCACAACCTGGTCTGCGGAGAGTCTCGCAGTCTGTCCTGCAGGGAGTGTCACAGTCTGTCCTGCAGAAAGTGTCACAACCTGATCTGCAGAGAGTCTCACAACCTGGCCCACATAGAGACTTGCAATCGGGCCTACAGAGAATCTCACAACCTGGTCTGCAGAGAGCCTCACAACTTGGCCCACGTAGAATCTCGCAACCTGGCCCACAGAGAATCTCACAACCTAGCCCGCAAGGAATCTCACAATCTGGTCTACAGGGAGTCTCACAAACTAGCCTGCAGGGGAGTAACACGTCTTTGAGAGCAGGAGTTACTTTGTGTCCCACAATACTAGCGGGATCATCAACTGTAACATCCACAATCTCTCCAGCACCCACTAACCAGAACTCTACCACAAGCCTGTCAAAAGTACAGACCTCTACTCAAGTAATTTACTCACAAGATCATGACACAACAAATATTTATGTGACATCTGCTCCACCAATAAGTGGAAGCTCTAGTAATTTGCCTGTAAGGGAGCATATAAATATAAAAGTAGAAGCTAACTTGAGTCATGGCAACAATGCAGTAACAATGTCTTCATCATCAATGGACACTCCAGCTACATCAAATGCTTCTCAAGCTACATCATTGGCAAGTACTCTACAGAATGCCCCCGCAGCTGTAGTCACAGCATTCACATCAGAACCTGTAATATCCAGTCTTTCAACGCACACAAAACCCATTGCTGAAAATATGCAGAATATTGACACTAGTTCTACCCCCAGTTCTAACAATAGCAGAACTGCTCATGTTAGCACTGAGAATAGTGCAGCAGCAGACCAGAATGGTGTAGTGAAAACTGCCACACTCCCTGCTCATATAAGTATCAAGCAAGAGATACATTTAGACTTCATCTCAGAGAAATCAATTAGCACTTCTGTGTCATCACTACAGCCTTCATATACGAACCGCCCACAATCTTCATCAAAGCAAGTCTGTTCAGCTTCAACTACACATAATCACACTACATTTGCTGCAGACAATAACAGACCTTCTGTCACAGTTTCAGATTCTAGAGTTTCTTCAGCTGGTGCCTCAGCAACAGTATCACTACCTCAACTGAATGTCCAGTCATTAGAGAACATTAATCATCATATCCACATAACTGACAGAAACATTGGACTTGAGGTTTCTTCCAACACAGAATCAGCAATAATCACAGACACAGTGACAGGCCTGATTAATTCTCAGTCGATTACTTCCAATGTTGCCTCAATCCAGACTCCTGATAATAACTCCGTTGAGCATGTCTATCCAGCTATCAGTAAAAGTGTATGGAATCAAGAGCCTTCAAAGTCTACAAGCATGCTCGTTGAAGGTGAAGGTATGGCTGTAATAAACAAGGCATTGACAACTTTGACTATACCATTAACAATGAACTCTTCCTCCATATCAGAACATCCCATAGAAGTGACTAAAGTTATGAAACCAGTTTGCCCTTCTACTGTGACATCTGAAATGGCCACAGCTATTCAGATGCCTGCTTCCAATTTGGACATAATACATGATGTTAGCCATCACAATGATGAAAATAATGAATCATCTAGGACTAAACTAGCAGTTGTAATTCCATCATTACAGCAAACTGGTTCTCCAAACAAGCAGCCATCACAAGTTACCTGTTCACCTTACACTGCTACAAATGATCCCTTGTTTGCATGGTACATAGATAGCCCTAAACATTTGGATTCATTTTCATTTGATGATATGACAGGTCCAGTGTCACTTTATGATCAAAGAAGTTCATTTGCATGTAGAGGCACTTCTCTTATTAATAATATGTATACAGTAACTGTATCTGTTCCGTGCTCTGAAGGTAGCAGTCTGTTGCCTTATCATACTGACACCTCATTAGTTGATGTTTCTGCAGTAAAAGTGGAACCAAATACACAGCCAGCAGCTCTGAACCAAAAAGAAGTTATAGATCTCTGTGTGTCAGACAATGATGAGGATAATCTAGTGGATATTGATACATCATCTTGCAAACCATTTCTGACATCCAACACGTCTACGTTCGAGGATGATCCTTGTTTTAATTCACAAGCAGTATTGTCAATTGGTAATGCTGTTCTTTCATCATCACAAACTGAGAACAATCACTTACCAGATGTACAGTCATGGACACCAGACAGCTGTCATCCATGTTCACTGTCTCTCAATTCATACCAACATGAAGTAATGAATCCTGAAAGATCATCAGCCATGGCTTCCCCTGGTCATTCAAAGTGTGCTGCTGGACAAATTATGAAGAGTCCATTGACTGGACGGGATGTGGTTATGAGCGATGAGCAGATGAGTTATATACGCAATCGCTTAGCAAGAATAAGTGGTGATTTGTCTACATTAACTGCGAGCTCTGGAGATACATCTGCAAATATTCATTGCACACCACCCAGACAGGAAGCTAATAGATCGTTCATTGATTTAGTCATTGAATCATCAGGATCGGGGCAGAGACTTTTCAACAAAGATTCAGCTGTGACAAATGTTTTACCAGCATTGGCTGAGCATACATACACATCGGTCAATAGATCAAAAGGCCATGAACATAAAAAGGTATTCAGAGCATTGGAAATAGATACTGGCAATAAATGTTTAGCCAGGGTACAAGCTCATGGTGTAGTTGTAAAGAAAGAACACATTGAAGCGATATATATAGATGATGATGATGATGACATTGATGATGCAGCAAACACAGCGACCTCTGATATTTCATATTTATCATCAAATTTAGTGAAACGAACATATAATTCATCCAGAATTCAACAAAGATGTCAATCTGATGATTCTTCATCTACATCCACAAATGCAATCTCTCCTTTACTGCCTGTGCCTCCTGGCTCAGCGACATCAATGTTTCCATACCAGAAAGATCCAAGGTCACCTTCTGGCTCAAGATCATCACTAATGTCTCCATCTGGAAGTACAAGCCATCTCCTAGCATCTGTTGCAAACTGGTCTGGTGCTCAAGTATCTGATTGGCTTAAAAATCACAAGTTGGATAAAATATGCCCAAAGTAAGCCCTTAATCTGTATTCATATGTACATGTTATTCACTTTTCTGTCTGTCTTACAACATCCACTGAATATAAGACAGGTAAAGGTAGTCACATGGCTGTAGCTTGTTTAAAGATGAAGTGTTGGTGAATTCATGCTCACCTTTTGTGATGTGATGTGACTTATTTTCTAACATAGTCAGGGGAGGATATGACATGTTCCTAACATAGTCAGTGGATGATGTGACCTGTCAATACACTACCTTCTTTTTCTTGTATAAGCATACATACATTGATTGATAATCACTACTACACAACTGATCCTTTCCAATTATAACCATTACTCGGTTCATTCAATGTGTGTCTTGCTTAACCTTTCTATTTCATCATGCTTCGCCAACCAGCTTCTTCCCTCTCTCCTTAATTTGTTTGGTGTGTTTATAGAAATTGTTTGATTGTGTCTCTTAAATCTCAAAGAATTGCAACCAGTCGAACTGGCAGACTTTCGGCGTTCGTATAGCACATTGGACCATATTTCAACCTGTTGCCGCTTTATTGAAGCAGCCAGAGAATTCCAGATGCCCTTGATACTCACCTTCATCGGCTATAAAAAGGCTTTTGATTCGGTAGAACCACATTTTGTCTGGCGTTCACTTTTGGAACAAGGTGTAGATCTTGGTTACATTAGAGTTCTCACCAACAGTTATATGAACTGCACTACCACATTTCGTCCTTTCCAACATCCAATTGTGGTACCAATTCAAAAGGGGGTCCACCAGGGCCTATCTCACATAACCTCTTCTCTGCATGTTTGGAATCAGCCAATGCAACTGGGACACCTTTAGTATCCTTATTATTGGCAGACACCTCAATCATCTTTGATTTGCCAATGACATAGTGCTCATCACAGAGTCAGCAGCAGAAGCCAACCAAATGATGGAGCTATTCAATGTAGAGAGCAAGAAAGGGTCTGGAAATGAATGTCTCGAAGACCAAAGTGTTGCGCAATTGCTTCACTAATTGTGATCCGGTTTTCCTTTGCGAGGTACGATTGGAGGATATTAACGAGTACATTTATCTTGGATGTCTTTCAATATGGAGAATAATCTGAAACCTGAATTGACAAGACGTCATCACACAGGTTGGGCAGCCTTCTTGTCTATTTGCACGGTCCTGGATGGTTGTCATGACCAATTCCTGCATTGTGCTTGCTACAGTGCTGAGACGTGGAAATTTAAAAAATCACTAGAGGACAAATTGGGAGTGGCCCAGGCCTTCCTTAAGAGACGCTTGGTCGGAATCACTCTCCGAAACCAACTCATGTAAGGTCTCCACAATTCTGACATAAGACGATTGTTCCTGGTGAAGAATGCAGTAATCCATGCTGACAAGGCAAAACATAGATGGGCAGGTCACATGTTACGATGAAACGATGGTCAATGGAGCACAGTGACAGCAGTTTGGTATCCACGGGGTAAGAAGAGACCGCTGGGAAGACCTCTAATGCGTTGGTCAAACTCCCTTGCTGTACGCTGCAACATCCGAGATGCCTCTAGAGGATCACTTACCACGTACTGAAGTTCTGTGGCCCAAGACAGGGTCCGCTGGAGATGAAATTGAGACCCTCAGCTATGTTGAGGAACGGATCATCAAGATATCTGTGCTTATAATATTTATAATGGCATCTAAGCGTAGGGATCAACTAAAAGAAACTAAGCATCACAGTTTTAAAGATAAACTAGAACAAATCAAACTTAGTGAACAAGGTAATATATATGGCTGACATAGGCTGCAAAAAGAAATATTTAAGGCTAGCAAACTAGTTTTAAATAGATTTAAAATCTAATTTACATAATGTTAAAGGGGAATGAAAAGCAGAAACAGCAGCTGCAGAAAGTGATGAAAAGTAAAGTTTACCTTTCACACACATTCTCAAGTGATATATATTGCTCTATTTACATATTTCTGCTGCCAATTTACACTTACAAGCTATGTAAAGTACATGTTTATACTTTGCTATTTGAAAATTGTTGTTAATCAACTTTGCTCTGGTCCCTAGCTTGTCTCAGATAAGCAGGGCATGCCTATATATTATATTTATGCTGCTGGCTGTTATTATAGTGGACAAACAAACCCTTAACATGCTCTGCAAGTCAAATCAACTTCACCGGAGGAACAAAGTGACAGCATGGTTTATACCTATAAGTGCATAAACTGCATGATGACAACAATCAATATCACCAGTTTTAACCTGGAAACAGGGTGGTTCAAGGAGATGCTCATTTTAAATCTTTGTGAGGCATAGTTTAAAAAAATGTCAATTAGAAGTAAAAACCTAGCTTGCACACTGCATTGGGACTGCAAAGGCAAGCGACTTTTAGTCTCCATTATTTGACACATTGTCTTGCTATCATTCTTTACAACAGGGTGGTCCAGCATCTTCACCCACAAGGCCACAAACCAATATTGTAAAGTTTATGGGCCATTTATGATAATAAATATTTTTTACAATATTACTTAATTGTGAACTCCAAATCTCATGAGACTGTTCATGTGTTGAAACTATGGATACTGCATTGAAACAGTTTCCGATAACTGGTAGTGATAGAACATTATTTTTTTTCGAAAACTCAAGCATATTATTCATAAATTTTATAAAAGAAATACTTTTATAAATCATGGCCACATATCATAATTATACAGACATACATGAAAGTATGCAATGTAGAGTTATACACGAAGGACAACTCACATAACCATTCACAATTAAATCAGGGGTATGACAGGATTGCATTTCCTGTTCATCCTGGCAGTGGACTGGATTATGAAAGTAATGAGAAATGGAATCCAGTGGACCTTGAATAAACAGCTGGAGGACCTGGATTTTGCAGATGATATAGCCCTTCTGTCTCACAGCCAAAACCAAATGCAAAGGAAACTAGATTATACCTCTAAACAAGTCGGTTTGAAGATCCATGAGGAAAAGACAAAAATAATTAGGATCAATGCAGCAGACACAGAACCAATCATGCTGAGAGGAACGCCACTGGACGAGGTAGAGGTATTTACATACCTAGGAAGTATTATCAAAAAGGAAGGAGATGAGGATATAAAAACAAAGGTACAATAAGAAGAGTTGCATTCGGAATGATGGAACTCAAAGGAAATAAGAAGGAAGACAAAAATAAAGATTTTCAAATCAAATGTAAAGCCAGTCCTGCTGTATGGAGTGGATACGTGGAGGATGACCAAAGGCAATGACAAGAGACTGCAGGGTTTTGTCAACAGATGCCTGAGAAAGATTCTTTGTATAAAATGGTTTGACAAAAGTTACAAACGATGGACTGTGAGAGAGAGCAGGACAAGGTAAATTGGAACAGGAAATCTTAGGAAGAAAGTGGAGATGGATGGATCATACATTTAGAAAGACCCAGGCAATCTCTGTCATGGACCCCCAGGGAAGGAGAGGCAAAGGCAGACCAAGGAATACATGGAGATGAGATCAGGAGGCTGAAGTAAAGAAAACATAAAAAAGGAAGGAAGTGGAAAAGATTGCACAGGACAGAGCTGCTTGACAAGGATTGGTTGATGGCCTATGCACCCCTGGGTGATAAAAGGCGAAAGAGATGGTCACATATGCTTTTTACGCAGGTCGAATTTCAGTTTGGACTATCTAGCTCTTGAACCATGTAATGTATCTAGACCTGTTTCTGTCATCTCATTCTTCATCTTGTACTCCCATCTTTGAGAGCAGTCATCTTCTTCTTCTTCCAATGTCTACACATGAAGTTCAGTTCTCTGGATAAAGGTTTCTGGGGTGGAGAGTTCTTCAAGGCTCCCAAATAACTTTGTGTTGAGATTCATTTCCATGAGCCAGCGCTGCTCAGAATGCAGAACTTTAGCATATAACAGTCTTGTAGTATATGTTTGACTGTCTGTGCTGCTTGTCCGCACATACACATTGTTATTTGGGGCCAGTTTTAGTCTGTGTAAGGGACTATTAAATTTGTCATGTCTTTTCCTCATGCAAAACAGGATAACTTGCTCAGCCTGATCAAGGCAGTGATAGTTGTGATCGATTTTCCTTATAAATTTGACTGTAATTTTTTAGACAGACATTGGCGTCTTAATCATTTTGTTTTCAGGGCTCACTTGGTAATATATTAAGTTCCTGCACACATCAAGCCTGACAACCAAACAATGTACAGGGACAGTGTTTCCATTTTTCAACTAGATCTAACCAATAAAAGCCTGTGTTGGTGGATAGCCAAATATGTAGCGATTTAAAAAAAACTATCACTTCAGCTGATTTAATTTCACTGCTAACTTCAAATGTGGAGCGTGCAGCACAGTGCTTGCTAAGATTGGGATTGCAGCGCATCAGGGTGGGGTTTGTTCCTGATATAATAAAGCTTCCAGTCAACCCAGCTGTAAAAAGGTACCTGATGTATGAGTTGGAGAAGGTATAAACAGCAAGAAAGGGAACTGGCCACCCCACCTCAAATAGGCTGCAGCTTGGTGCATGAAGAGTTATTTTAATCCCCGACGGCAATTGTTGCCATGGGACTAACCTTTACCTTTTTTTTTAAACTTCAAATGTTGTCATTTATATTACATAAATCACTGAGGGAATTCCAGGGTCTGTTACTGGAGAGGAAAATATAGGACCACTGTACCTTGATGCATGTGATAAAAGGCAAGTAAAGAGAGTTGTTCATGGAGCTCGCAACCTCATCAATTAAAACAATTGCCACAGAAACCATCACTGCAAAAGTGCTTTGGTACAGTTTTCCTAAAGTAGAACAACTGTTGTGGTCGTCCTATACTACAGCTATAGTGAAAAAAGGCACAAGAAGAAGGCAAAGGCCGCCGTCCATCGTAGATGATCATGGCATAATTTATTCTGCTAATGCTATTTTTAGTAAGGATTAACTGCGCTACTTTTTATCTTAACTCTCTCGTCTCATGCTGCCCGACTCCAGTGGCAAGTCAAGGACAAGACGACTAGGGGGCGACCTCCGCATCAAGTACCCGTGAAAAAGACGTTGGGGTGTCCGGAATCGAACCCACACTACCTGATCACGAGGCCGACGGCTTAACCACGGAATCCCACATAGTAGTAGAACTTAGCTCAACATTAAGAAATATAGTAGTTGTAGGTCTGTTGTATTAACCTTTAATCGTCCCAGTGACCAGGACACAAGAAACTCTAGAATAGATATAGTGTGCTAGTTGTGTTAGCTATGGCACACTAGTATTGTTGTTGTTGAATGCCAACATTGAGCAAGATTAATCTTTTTGTTTGCCCTAAAAAGGGTGTTAAGTGGCGGGTTGCAGTAGCTTTCCTCACATCTCGAGCGTGCTGATGAAGGTGGACCGAGGTACTGCAGTCGGTTGTGCCGTGCTTGGCTTCATCTTTGTGTCCACTCACTACTGCGGGATCACGTTGATCCTCCGTCTCTTTAGCCAGGCGGCCATGAAAACAGCTTGTTTTCAGGGAAACTTATTTGGAAGAGAGATGGAGGTCCTGGCCAGTATATTTTACCTAATCCTGTTAACATGTCCAATCAGTATGTTTTGCCTGACCAGATGTTAGTCCTCTCTCCCCTAGCACACTAGTAATAAAACAGTAAAATGTCAAATTTTCGTTAACCTTAAATTCAATTTGCCGCAAATTTTTAAAATGTTATATAAATTTTTGCCATTTTTTAAAGATATTTATAGCTGAAAATATTTGTTGGGTTATTACAATTTTACAGGTAGCCGTTACTCAACACTACCCCCATAGTGCAGAACCGTTACAAGGCAATTTAAATATAATTTTTATATATATATAGGGAGGAAGACTGGTCAGGCAAGCCGTACTGGCCAAGACCCTCACCTCGGCTTCCTAGTAGCCTTCCCTGGAAAACGGGCTGTTTTCATGGCAGCCTGGCTAACGAGGTGAGGGATGACGTGATCCCCGTAGTAGTGAGTGACACGCAGATGATACCAAGCATAGCACAACTGCCTGGAGGACCCCGGTACACCCTTATCAGCATACTCTGGATGTGAGGAAAGATACTGCAACCCGGCACTAAACGTTCTTTTCAGGGCGCACAAAAGAGTAACCTACTTGTTGTGAACATTAGCAAACAACAACAATATAAACCCGGTATGTATTTTGTTTAAATTTTCAAAAATTAATTGTAAACAATGCTTTAGATCTGTCTATAGCAGCTGCCATTGCAGTAAACATTCTTCTTCTGTGTTCGGGTTTTTCTGATCATGCTAAATCTTCAGTCCTATCGCCAGCATAAAGTCCATAGTTCTTTCCAGGCCAGAGTGGTGACCCTATAGTTTTTGCCTCAGTTCTGCTCCATCTGGCCAGTTCTGGCATCTTAGTTCTTTGTAGGCTAGGCATTCTTGAAGTACGTGTTTAGGAGTCTGGACTCGTGTCCCACGTGGACATTCATTTGTCCGGGAGATTCTGAGCCAATATAGGTGGCCCAGTAGTCTGCTGTGGCCCGTTCTCACGCGGAAGATTGCGGTTTGCTGGTGGATTGGGTCTAGGCTATTACTCTTTCCCATTTTATTTTTTACTGGCTGCGAATAATGGTTTTAGCCTCCTTATATGACACTTTATGAGTGTATTGTTCCATTTTCCCACCTGCTTTGGATATTGCATCGGCTCTCTCGTTTCCCGTAATTCCACAATGAGAGGGGAGCCACTGGAGTGTTATCTTTGAGATCTTTTGTATGTGATTTAGCTCTCTTCTGATTTTATGTGTTATGTCCTCATTTATTGTGTTCTTTACCACTTCTTCTTCGTACGCTGTCAGACGTCAACCTGTATTTGTTCGAAGAAAGCAGCGGTCATCCTGAGACTGTCGACACTGCCATAGAGCTTGTCTAGTGTTGCCACTGGTGATGGCCACATGTGCTTTCTCTGGTCCTCGTATATCGGGCAGTTTTGCAGCAGATGTTCAGCGGTCATTTTTTCTGTACCACAAGTGCATTGGTCAGTGTAGTCAAGTAGTGCTTTACAGTCTGTGAAGATCACTATCCTTGCGTGTGCATGATTTCTAATTTGGGGTACCAATTTTCAGTGCTTGGAGAAGTGCCATTGATTCTGCCCTCAGGCTAGAAGAAATGTTCCCTGTTGGAAAGGACTTATCTTTCCATTATTTTGTCTTATAAAGATGCCTCCACCACCATTTTTTGCTGCCCAGTCTGCAGATCCATCTATGTACACATGTGTCCATTCTTTGGGACTGTTTGCCTTAAATCATCTCTTGAGCTTTAGTAACTCTTAGGTGGGGGGTGGCCTGATGATCTTTCTTTTCTATTCCTGGCACCTCTGTCTTAATTGAAACTTTATCTAGATAGTGGTTTGGCTCCTCATAGCCCGACAGCATTTCTGTGCTTTTGCCTGGGAGGAGGTCTCCATGACAGCTATGTATTTGTTGTGATGTGTGTATGAAGTTAGTCCTTCTCAAAACCTTTTACCCTCTGGATTTTGGTTTTTGGCCTGCATGGGATGGTTTGGCATGTGTCGCAATTTCTTGCTGTGCACAAGCACCTTCTCTTCTCATCTATTATGCAGGGATATGAGTCTGATGTGTTTTTCTATTACCTGGATTGGGGCACTCTTCAATCCTCCTGTGATTAATTGGAGGCCTGCGTTTTGTACTTTTGTTAGGCGACTATTTGTTTTCAATGCTATGTCCCAGCCTGACATGTCATATTCCAAAACTGGCCTGACTCCCTGTATAAACGCTTTTGAGAATGCAATTGTTTGCTCCCCAGCTTGTGCCTGCCAACTTCTTCATTAGGGAGAGTTTTCTTGCTGCTCTCTGTTTTATGGTGTTCATGTGTGGCTTCCAGGTGAGCCTTTTGTCTAGCTTTACCTCAAGATTTGTAGATTTTTCTTCATATGTGATTTCACTTTTCTGTAGTTTTAGTTTGAATGTTTCTTCCTGGTTCGATAACGAGAACCATGTTACTATGGTCTGTGAGGTATTTATTTGGACTCTCCAGTCTGACACCAATTTTCCTATGGTATTTAGTGATCTTTGCATCCTGTGTTTAGCAGTGAGTAGGTTTTCTGCAACACACCATGCTGCAAGATCATCTGCATGGAGAGCCCTGGAGATACACAGGAATTGTCCCCACTATATGATTGATGAACATGATGGGTAGGCGATATGACTCCACCTTGTGGCACTCCTTGCTGGAGAGTGACACAATGGCTCAGAATCCCATCTAGCTTCACTCTTGCCATTCGATGGCGGAGGAAATCACGTTTCCAGCTGAACATTCTCCCTTACACTTTATTTTTAAACATCTTGAGGAGAATATCGTCTTTCCACACCTCGTCGAATGCTTTAGTTAGGTCCACAAAGACTGCTATTACTTTTTCCTTGTTTTGGAATGCATCTTCCACCTCCTGTGCTTCGATTTTTTCCTATATGCGGACTGTGAGTTGTCCAGCATAGTTTTTTTCCAGGTGTGTCATTAGTCTCATGTTGACAATTCTCTCCATTACCTTGCCCAGGCAGCTCAGTAGACTGATTTGTCTGTAGCTTGACTTCTTTGTTTTATCTTGCTGTTTCTTTCTTTTGTGGATGATGATTGCTTTCCTCCATATTTCTGGGAATTTTCAACTGCTCCATGATTGGTTAGGTATTATGAGAAGTTTATGTCTGGCTGTGGGTCCTAGATGTCTAATCATGTCATTGGTGATACCATCTTTTCCTGGGGCTTTCTTGAGTTTTAGTTTTATTTATGGAGACATTTAGTTCTCTCATTGTAAGAGATGACTGTATGCATGTGTCTGGGTTTTAGTGCTTTAGCTTGTTTTTGATTTCAGTATGCACTTGTTTGGTGCGCTCTTGATTGATTGTTGTATTACTTTCATCTCTTTATGAGTCTGCTAAGATATTGGCTGCCATCTTTCCTGTAAAGAATTTTCCATTTTCGCTGATCACAGTATGCTGGAGCTCACTTTTGGTTTCCTCATTGAGTATTTTTGTCAGATTCCATAGCTCACTTGTGTCTCAGTCCTTGTTCAAACTACTTGTCTTTTCATGCCATCTCCCTTGTATTTCGGCCTTTTTCTGTTCATTGAAGGCATTTTTTTTCTTATTGTGCAACTGTATGTTTTCTTCTGTAGGGCTTTCCTCCGTGGTTTCTCTTGCTTCATTTAGGACACCATGTAGTTTTTCTGGCATGTAGCGCCAGTATGGTTTATAGTTTTGCTGTTTACTACATGGGGTCGATGTCTTTGTGGCTTAGATTATTGCTTCATTGAGTATTGAGACATTTTTGTTTATATTTTTGGATATAGTGATGTTCTGGCACGGCTGATAAGCCAGTTCATTGAAGCGGGCCCAATTTGCTTTTTCTGTAGCTTCAGCTTGGGGTCATGTTGTGTGTTTCCATACTCCATTATTCTGAGATTCGTAGAGAAATCGGCAAATGGTCGCTTCCTCCCAATTGGTTATTTACTGGTTTTTTTTACGTTCATGTATGTCGTCCGTTGCTATGGCAAGGTCTTGTGTACTCATTTTTTTCCATGCTCTTGAGTAGTATGTTGGCTTGTCTTTTGGCTGGTTTATGAGGACGAGTTTATTTTCAATCATCCAGTCTTCAATCTCTTCTCCCCTTGGATCCATTGTCGCATATCCTCGCTTGGTGAGTGACTGTTAAAATGATGTGCCTTTCCTCTGTTGGTTTTATCTTATTTATGTCTAAGGTTTTGGCTGGATGGGCTGTAACAGTTTGTGATTGACATGTCTCCATCCGATACGAGTAATTAGATAGTTAGGTATTTCAAACTCATCCTCCTGTTTATAGCTACAGCTGGAATTACAGTTTTAACTAGAGTTATGATGCCCCCTTTTATTCTTTTGTATTTTGTCGAAATGACTCGTATCCCTAGATGGAGAATCTTTGTGTGTCTTTAAGGTGTGTTTCTTGGATGATGTCAATGTTGTTTTTAGTAAACATTCATTGAAAGCACTTGTCATACATTCTGAGGCACTTATGGGCAGCTGGTGAATCTTATATTAAAGCCTAAATATCTGTAAATATAATTGCCCCTTTGTCAATTTGTACTTATTTCTTACATCCATAACACTTGTAAAAAAAGCTGATAACTTCGATCAAAGTATTAACATAGATGAGAAACTGCAAGTGATAGTACTTTTGGAAGGTGGTTAACGTCAGGTTGGTGTGAGCATCTTTGAAACATTGAATAATAGAGTATACCAAATTACAGCAGTTTCGTTTACTCCTCGAATGCGGTTAGAGGACCAAACACAATGGAACATAATAATTAAAAGGCCTTATTGTGTATTTGTTTCTGCCTCAAATATGCACACATAAATTTGATATCGGGCCGGAATGTCTCTATTTACATTATGTGATGATTTCCTCGCAAGGTTCACAGAGTGCTTCACCTACGTGGAATGCATCCTTTGTCTGTCTCTCGCCTTTTTTTAAAAATCTGTTTGTTTCTTAATCTAGCCTTGAGATTTATTAAACTGTTTAATGTATTTCAAATCCATATTTATCACTCTCTCAGCTTTCCATGTAACAGGATCACCCTCTATACTAAAATAATCATTCCATTCATTTTTTGTAATAATGTGTATTTTAATGCCTCTGTGTTTTTCTCATCTAATGGCTATAATAATTAAATATTTCCTTCTTCTTTCTTGTCATTTCTGTCTTTTTCAACATAGAATCTAAATTGTCAGTCTCCATTCCATTTGTTCTTTATAATCATTATAAACTGTTTGGCTGTCCCTTCTCCCCCTCTTTTCTCATCATAACTCTCTTTCACTCACCCATTAATAGACATGGTATTCACAGACTTTATTCTATTATTCAGATCAATCATTAAACTTAATTTACTGCCTTCTGTTTCCTAGTTTGAGCAGTCTTGATGGACGTGGTCTACAGAGGATGGCCTTTGAACATCAACGTGATCCCGACATGTTCTATACACGCGTCAAAAAGACACTCGGATTGACATTTTTCCAGACTATGGTGATCTGCCGAAGCATGAAGGAACTTAATGATACTATCAATAATGATTGATCATGGAGGGATCCTAATTACATTTAAACTATTTATTGCAAATTGTTAAACAGTATGACTGTTTCATTGATATGTAGAGGTAACCAGTAAAAGCATTTCAAGCCAAGCCTGAGGATGCAGTCGCACAAAATATGGACAAGTAACATACAACTGGTTTAACCGAATCTACTCCATGGAGTCAATATATTCATTCAAAATGCTCATCATGCTAAGTTTCATGATGTTCAGATTTGGTGTGCCTAACGGATGTTTAGATTATTCGTTTTCTCTTTACATGAGTTTTTCAACCAATATACTTTTTTCATAAATTGTTTGGGTGTCACATTTTTTAAATTAGAATTTGCAAAATTCACTTGCCTTCAGTAAAATGTGAATATATTGTAAAAATTACAGCACGAAAATACTTGAAACTGTAAGAAAATGTTGCCAGTAGGATTATCTTCATTGCATTTAAAATATATGAATCCACATTAATGATTGTTGATTCTAGTGAAAATGTTTAACATCCACATAAGTTAAATGCCTTTACTGCCTTGTATTCTGATTTAAATTCTGAACGGTACGATTCTTGAGTGACACTTTACCGAAGATAAATAGAATGCAAGTACGCTATATTGTGTAGGAGTTTTAGGTCCCAAAAATAAATGCGCCCAGAGGTCTAAACTTCCGAAGGGAATGAATTAATACATGAATTGAGAGAATTAGAGATGGGTAGTCAAGATGGAGGAAGAGAGTTTTGCGCATAGTGTTGACCATCCAAGATTTGAGTTCTTAGCAGGAGATATATAATTCATATGAAACATTTTTTGGTTTATTTCAAAAGTGGATGAAACTCCATATTGCAGAACCATAATCTTTAAATTACGATTATGGTCTTTTTCCATTGTTGATGTAAATATTTACTATGATACATTTTTGCTAGTATGTAAACCATTATAAAATAGAATGCATGTCTATAAACTGAAAATGTGGAATTCTTTCATCACTTGATAATATTGTGTGGGGAACTAAAACTTGATACTTGCCAAAAACTAGATCCACTGTATTCTAGAATGTGGCCATGCAGTTCCATTACCCTTTTGTCAGACTGGCAAATACAAGCCAGTTGGCACACTCACGATGTAGTGGTTCAATTAGGTAGCACTTTTATTTGGTGCTGTTTTAGACCAGTCTTTTTTGGTTGACATTTCTTCTAGTCTTCTTGCATTGCTGAATCATATATAAGGCATTGTTTCTAGAGATTTATTTCAAACCCAGAAGGTTACCCCACACTTGGCAGGCTTTTTACCTGTGTCACTGATGTTTTTAACTCTAGAGATGTTATACAGCACTGTTAGTAATCTCTTACGATATGTTCTTAGTGTGGTAGTGGTCCTATTCTTGTCTTGTCGGACACTGAACACTTCCCAACACAGTTTTGTCAGTCATATTAGTGAGATCTGGGCATATTATTTAACTGTACAAAAATTATTGAAAAAATGAGAAAAGGCAATGAGCCAACTCAACATCTATTCTGAGCCAACTCAACATCTGATCTCAGCCAACTCACCATCTGAATAAACTAAAAATCACACTGAATAAGACAATACAAACAGCAGTCATTGAATACTTATTGTCTTATTTTATTCATTTGATTTTTACTCCAGCCGGAGTATAAATCCACCACTGTAGTTGACCTCCTAGAGAGAGCCTGTACCAAAGCACTTTGTCTGCTTGTGTGGTGGTGGTTTCTGTAGCGATACGTTTTAGACAGTGTCTTTTGAGTCTCCTATTGTGACATAGATGAAGGTGTAATGGTTCTATTATTTCTTCCCCAGTAAGGGACCTCATGATCCACTCACTGATTCAATAAATTTAAATACAATGCTTACTACAAATAAATAAAAAATAATATAAAAATATTTATTGGCTAATTTGAAATAATCCATTTATTAGCAAATGAGAGTCCATAATCACCAATGATAAGAATGGAATACCAATAACTCTGGTCAAAATAAACGAGGAGAAAACCACATGCACAATATTCTCGCTTTCATTAAAACCTCAAAGTACCAAATTAAGTCTAAATGGCAAATTCCTGCAGCCAAACGACAACCCAACCTATCTGGGAGTCACATTTGATCGGCGCATGACATGGAAAAGTCAGATCGAGAGAAACCGAATGAAAGCCAGAGAAAGAATGGCAATCATGAGGAAACTTGCTGGCACTAGCTGGGGAGCAGACGAAGGCATACTAAAGAAACTGTACACTGGAAGAGTGAGACCAGTTCTCGAGTATGGCATTGCGGCATGGACAACAGCAGCGAAGGCGAACTTCGATAAAGTTAACAAACTTCAAAACCAAGCCATGAGAATTATAACAGGTGGCATGAAGTCAACGCCAATTGTAGAACTTGAAAAGATTACAAAACTGCAATCCATGACCGATAGAAGAGACTGCAGAGCCCAGCTGCAGTCAGAGAAACTCCGAAGACTGACCGACCATCCAATGCACCAGAGACTAAACAATTTGGGAAATGGGAAACTAAAGCGGAGAAACTTTGCAGAAATAGCCAAAGCAAAGATGCACGAAGATCCCATAAACGCACTAACAACACCAAAACCCATCACTACTGTACGAAAACCTACCTGGAGGCAGGATATATTTCCAGAGGTGGTAGAAAATATACCAGGTATTGCAAACAAAAACTGCCAGACTGAAAAAGAAAGGAGAGATACTACCCTAAGCTTCATAACGAATAGCTACCCAAGCATGGACTGGACCCATGCATACACCGACGGCTCTGTAACAAACACAACACAGAACGGAGGGGCAGGAGCATTCCTGAACCTACCAAATGGCAGAAAAATAACACTGTCATTCGCTACTGGTAAGTACACAAGCAATTTCAGAGCGGAGGCAGAGGCACTGAGGGCGGCAGTGGAAGAAATGGTGACACACAGTGAAAATGAGAGCCATATAGTCCTGCTGACAGATGCTTTCGCCGTAGTCATGGCGCTAAAAAGCCAGAAAAACACTGAGCTTAATGACTTAAGAGCAGCACTCTGCAAACTGTGCCAGCAGTCCGCACCAAAAAGGGTAGTGGTACAGTGGGTCCCATCACACTGCAACATCCAAGGCAACGAGGAGGCAGACAGACTGGCAAAAGAAGGTGCAAGACTACCACAAACAGATACCAGTATGACGTACGAAGAGTCAAAACGGCTTATCAAAGCCAGATACATGACCAAATGGGAAACCGAACATACTGGTTACACCAAAAACGATGCCTATTACCAGTTGAACCGAAGAGAGCAGGTCGTTGTCTTCAGACTTCGCACTGGCCACAATAGACTGAGGTACCACCTATTCAACAAATTGAAGATAGGGTGTACCGACGAATGCCCGTGCGGTACTGGTAAAATGACCGCTGAACATCTGCTGCAGAACTGCCCGACATACGAGGATCAGAGAGAGCAGATGTGGCCATCACCAGTGGAACTGCAAGACAAGCTCTATGGCAGTGGCGACAGCCTCAGGATGACCGCCGCTTTTTTCGAAAAAATAATGGTTACTGTCTGACTGCGTACGCAGAAGAATACCAATAACTGAGATGGGGAGAATATTTTGAGGGACTTTATGAGAATTGGAGCTAACAGACCCTTAAATGACATGTTTTTGATAGAAGAAATATTACCTGCAACCAGAGAAGAATTTAATATGTCATTTTACTCCATCTCGAAAAAGAAAAGCACAAGGGATATTAGCAATACCTCCTAAAAATAACGTGAGAGACTACATTTACTTGTTAATATTTGCAAAAATTGAATAAAAATAGTTAATTAACCATCACAAGAGATGATGGTGACAGCATCAACTTGTTCTGTGAGATGTGTTCTCATATGGTTATAGAGACCAATCCTGGCACATCAGACTAGTGATGCCTGGGGCACTCATGTGGGAAGTTGTCATGTGTACTGCTCTTTCGAATGGCACACCTACTCTGAGCCTCCATATTTTAGTTTTTCTCCACGATCTGAGCAACTTTGGTGTTTCTAACACGCAGGTCCTGTGCAAACAACTCCAAGGAGATGACATTAATGTTGAAGTTTGTCAGATGCACTTTCAAGTTTTCTCTAACGTCTCATCTGTTCTCTTAATGAGCGGCTGCCTATTATGAGCTCAACATATAACAGCTGCTTGGGGATGTGCTTATTGGGCATGCCAACATGTCTCGTCCATCTTATCTGGACTTTCTGCTGAAGTGTATGGATGCTTCACATGTTAGTCTTACTAAGAATTTCAGAGTTGGGCACTTTTGTCCTGACACCTGATTCTCAGCAGCCTACACAGACATCTCAAGGGAAAATGATTTAGCTGTCTGGCATGTCTGCTATACACTGTACATGTTTTGACTACAAGAAAGCCTTTGGTTGAGTCCCCTGAAACAAATTTTTCCAGATGTTGCAACAAAAAGGTATAAACGGGCCAATAATTATGCTTATCCAGAACCTGTATGAAAATCAAGAGGCACTTATTTCAGTCAAAGAAGGACTGACATATCCAGTTTCAATCAGGTTGGGGGTACAACATGATTGCTTGCTTTCACTGAGTCTCTATAACACACATTTTGAGATAATGATGGAAAAAGTTGTTTGGAGTTGTATTTGAAGTTTCAAAGTCAATATATGAAAGTAAATGCCATCAGATTTGTTGATGATTAAGCAATAGTGAAAGGATCAGTAGCTATATTGCAAAGGCTGCTTGCAAAAATAAACAGCACAGCCAAAGAATTTGGCATGAAAATAAACACACTGAAGACAAAGACTATGGTAATACACAAATAAATATAATCACAATGAAGAAATAATAATCAAATTTAGATATTTAGGACAAACCTTAACAGAAGATGCCAACAATCACCTTTGTCATTTCTTTTTCCCAGTTCATGTCTCCCATTACCGTTAGAAGTTCAGTGCATTTTATTAGTGTAGTAGTATGTTGTAAGTTTTCATAATATTCTTCTTGGCTTGGTTCATTCTCAATGTCCCACTACCAAACACTGAAAGGGCTTAAGTAGCAAAATGTAGTCCAGAGAACGGAATGCGTTGTGTCGTAGTTTACAGCTTGACTGCGATATTTGCACCTTTTGGTCCAACACATCTGACTTCAGCAAGCATTTTTTAAATACCGGGTTAGCATTCCCTCTTTAATCCCTTCTCCTTAGCCAGTCTGCCCTGCTGCAGCCTGTTATCCAGCATCACCACGTGGAGGTGTAGAAGGGTCTTGGCAGCTTTGGTTCGCTGGCTCTGAGGCTAGCAGTCAGCTATGAGTCGCTGACCACTGCAGCTCATGCGCTGCTCAGCATCTTGATCCCTAATATTCTAATTCTTCATCACTACTTTCTTGAGTTTGTGTATGCATTTGTAAAAAACCAATATCTAATGTTTTGGTCCTCAACTTCATCAACATAATTCGGTCATTGTGTGTTCAATACACTTATTTTTCAAGCTGTCTTTTAAATCAATATTCCTACTCATGATTTACTCCTTTTAAATATATACGGCTCTTTTCTCTCGTATCCAGCATCCTATAGCCTTCCTTCTAACATACTCAGAATATCAAGGTTCATACCACTGGCCTCTGACATGATTTTGTCCGGCTCTTCAAATATGTTTGTAACACCTGCGAGAGGCACTCTGAAAGTAATGCCTCCTATTTTATTATGATGTCAGAAGGAAGTGTATTTTGGTAGTATGGCAGTAAAGTTTGATCCACCAACATCCGTAAAATTTTGTTTGCAACCAACACGTGGCAGCAGAGGAGAGGTCTGACAAAATGTAATCTGTTATGGAAGTGCGTTATAAACAGATTTGTTATTGAATTCCTCCATACGGAAAAATTTGCACCAATTGACATTCATCAATGCTTGCTGAATGCTTACGGAGAACAAACAGCAGATGTTATCACAGTGAGGCAGTGGGTTGTGCTTTTCAGCAGTGGCGAAAGCAACATGAAGGGCAAGTCATGTTCCAGGCAACCATGCACAGCTGTCACACCATGAAATGAAGGTCTCCATCAGCTCATCCGCGCAAATTGAAGGATTACGACAAGGGAACTGGATATCACCTTCAGTGCGTTGGAAACAATGGTTGCAATGTTAGAGTATAACAAAGTTTGCACCAGGTGTGTCCCACGAATGCTCATACAGAAACAGAAAAAAACATTGAATGCAAGTTTATCATGACCTCTTGAACCATTATGAGGATGAAGGTGACAGTTTCCTGCATTGCATCATCACTAGTGATGAGACATGGTGCCACCATTATGTCAATGTGTAGTAGGACTAAGTCAAAACTGAGATAAAATGAAATCACAACATTGCAAATGTAAAGTTGTTTTCTAGTATGTAGTTTTGCTATTGGAAATATTAGAGACATCAATAATTTGTGACGACTTGAAAGTTGATAAAATGGTAGTGCACTTTATGTCCATATTATCAATAAGGCCATGTCATCAAGGAGGCTTCTGTACTTGTTTGTGTGTGTTGATGCTGGGTGCTTCTATCAGCATCTTAATTGTTGCTTTTTCCTGTGAACTTGTCTCTTTAAGTTGGGAATCCTGTCTTGCATTTCCACTAAGTCAGTAGTTTCCAACCTGGGCTGTGCGAACCAAGTTTCAGGATTTGCATAATAATTTCAAAACCGTGGGATCCAACCAGAAGTTGCAAGACACATGTTGACAAGTAAACCCATTGTGTATGTAGCCTGGGTCACGCCTGTTCTTCTAATCTTGTTTATTTGAAATAGTGCTTTGTCCATATGTATAAGAACCACAATTGTCATTGTTTTGGGACTGGAAATAAATAGATCAATGATTTTGCATACAATTTTGTCAAAAACTTGGCAAAACACATACAGACACATACTTAAAGTTACAGACAGTCTATGGGGAATATTGTATAGGTCATACACAAATTGATTGCGGTAGTGGTATAAATGTGTAACAGATGGCGATGAAAGTGTTGAGAGTAATGAACAGCTTGGGACAGATCCACATCAATATCAAGCCCCTGGTTTTTGTGTTTTTTTAAATAGTTTTGTTGTTGTTGGTTATAAGGGAATAGTGCATCAAGAATGCACTGCATCGGCCAAGACAATCAACAGGGAGTACTACTTTAAAGTTTTGTGACATTTAAGGGACGCACTTCATCGCAAAAGACTGGCACTGCATGAGACGGGCGAGTAACTTATGCAGAAGTTTCTTGTTAAGCATTGCATTCCACACGTTTGCCAAACACTATTTGCCAGATCTCAATCCCTACTAATTTACTTGTATCTTGGTATTCAATCAGGCAAGGTTGCCTGATACCAGGTAGCCAAAAGCTGCTTGAATATGTGTGTGTCCTTCGCCCTGGAATACCATGATGGTCCAAGGACGTGGTGCAGATCATCGCTCCATCTTGTTGACGGGCGGCTGTGCAGACAATTGTAGTTGTATGACCACTAGAAAGACACCCTCCTCGTCCATCTATCATCAGTCATGCAGACCACATGGTCTGCCCATCTGTTCTTTCGTATTGACGCAGTCAACAACATCCCAAAACTCTTCATGTATTTCGGAGATGGTCTCTTAAGGAGATATTTAGGACTCTTTGCTCCATTGCTCTTTCAGTAATTCAGAGCTTCTCTGCATATTATTTGTGCAGACTCCAAATCTCACACCCGATTACCATTGCTGGGATAACCATGCTATTAAAGGTGTGAGCCTGACGTCCTAAACTGCTCACGAAAGTCATCACCTGCAGATTAGAAAGGCAACTCTGAGAGAACAGGCATGTTTCAAGAAGGGCTACTCAATCAATCACCATCTTTACACAATCAACCGGTTGATGGAGAGAGCACAAGAAGTCTGTATGCCCCTATGTGTTGCGTTTGTAGACTACGAAAATGGTTACGATAACGTGGAAATGATTGCAGTGGTAAATGTCTTGAATAACCAAGGTATAGACAAAAAGTACGCCCAGCTTCTAGAGAAGATAAATAAGGCTGCTCAGCTGAAATTACCCTTTTCAACAAGCCACTTTCCATATCTATACACCGAGGAGTACGACAAAGAGATACCATCTTCCCAAAACTGTTCACAGCTGCTCTTGGTGCTCTCACACCTACATTTTGTGATCTTCAGCCACAGCATTGTAAAAACCGAACAAATAGCACTTGAAAAGGACAATGTTCAGGATGTTGAGGAGATGTTATGAGGCAGCTGTGCTCTATCTCAGAAGATGACTTCAAAACAATCGTTGAGAAGTAGAAACAGCTGGACTAAGTGTGTGGCTTCAGAGGGGTACTGCTTCAAAGGCAATAAACTTACAAATCTATAACTCTTGTATTATTTTTTTCAATAAATCCAATCTGGATACTTTTAGATTACACCTATACACTCTCAAGCAAACAGCAAGAGAGAGCTGGAAAAACAAAACGGAAAGCCTAAACCTGGACAAAGAAGGGAACAAGCTATGGAAGCTAGTCAGAGCCATGAACGACGAAACCCCGTCAAACAAACAAATTACCATCAAGCAGGGCGAAAACTTGCTCAACGGTAAGAAAGCCGCAAACGCCTTTGTCGATCACTATGCCAGAGCAAACCACATCGAGGTCCCTGCAGATAAGCATACGGACATTAGCGAAGAGCTAAAGGGGCACAACATCAATACGGCACCTGAAGAGCACATGATGGCCAAATTAACAATGAGCGAAATGGAAGAGGCTATGAGAACATTAAAGAAAAGGAAATCTCCCGGAAAAGACGGGATAACAAACGAAATGCTGATGGGGCTGGGCCAAACAGCGAAGAGGAAACTGATGGACGGTCCTGAACCAAAGCTGGAAAAGGGGAATTGTACCCCAGGCATGGAAAGACACATTACTTGTACCAGTACCAAAAACAGGAAAGGACAAAACAGATCCAAATGGATACAGGCCCATCAGCCTACTGAGCTGTGTCGGCAAGCTGATGGAACGTATGATAAACACCAGACTGATGTGACATCTGGAAGAAAAACGAATACTAATTCCACAGCAAGCCGGCTTTAGACAGCACAGATCCACTGAGGACCAGGTCATCCTCATAGCCCAGGAAATAGAAGATGCCTACCAGGCACAGAAACACACAGTAGCTGTTTGGGTGGATCTGGAAAAGGCATTTGACAAAGTCTGGAAAGATGGACTTAGAGTCAAGCTAAGAAGAAGTGATGTTTGTGGGAAAATGTACAAGTGGATCAACCACTACCTCAAACAAAGAACGGCCAGAGTCCAAGTACAAGGGCAGATGAGCAAAAAGGTGACACTCGAGCAGGGAGTACCCCAAGGGGGAGTACTGTCACCCACACTCTTCCTGGTATATATAAACGACATTACAGAGAATATACCAAGAAGAGTCCATAGCTCAATGTTTGCAGACGATCTGGCTATGTGGACCTCTGAAAAGAATCTCACCATAGCAAGAAATCGGATGCAGCAGGCCCTAACATCGCTGGAAGAGTGGGCGAATTCATGGCTGGTCAAAATAAACGAGGAGAAAACCACATGCACAATATTCTCGCTTTCAATCAAACCCCAAAATACCAAATTAAGTTTAAATGGCAAATTCCTGCAGCCAAACGACAACCCAAACTATCTGGGAGTCACATTTGATCGGCGCATGACATGGAAAAGTCAGATCGAGAGAAACCGAATGAGAGCCAGAGAAAGAATGGCAATCATGAGGAAACTTGCTGGCACAAGCTGGGGAGCAGACGAAGGCATACTAAAGAAACTGTACACTGGAAGAGTGAGACCAGTTCTCGAGTATGGCATTGCGGCATGGACAACAGCAGCAAAGGCGAACTTCGATAAAGTTAGCAAACTTCAAAACCAAGCCATGAGAGTTATAACAGGAGGCATGAAGTCAACGCCAATTGTAGAACTTGAAAAGATTACAAAACTGCAATCCATGACCGATAGAAGAGACTGCAGAGCCCAGCTGCAGTCAGAGAAACTCCGAGGACTGACTGATCATCCAATGCACCAGAGACTGAACAATTTGGGAAATGGGAAACTAAAGCGGAGAAACTTTGCAGAAATAGCCAAAGCAAAGATGCACGAAGATCCCACAAACGCACTAACAACACCAAAACCCATCACTACTGTACGAAAACCTACCTGGAGGCAGGATATATTTCCGGAGGTGGTAGAAAATATACCAGGTATTGGAAACAAAAACTGCCAGACTGAAAAAGAAAAGAGAGATACTACCCTAAGCTTTATATCGAAAAGCTACCCAAGCATGGACTGGACCCATGCATACACTGACGGTTCTGTAACAAACACAACACAGAACGGAGGGGCAGGAGCATTCCTGAACTTACCAAATGGCAGAAAAATAACACTGTCATTCGCTACTGGCAAGTACACAAGCAATTTCAGAGCGGAGGCAGAGGCACTGAGGGCGGCAGTGGAAGAAATGGTGACACACAAAGAAAATGAAATCCATATAGTCCTGCTTACAGATGCTCTCGCTGTAGTCACAGCGCTAAAAAGCCAGAAAAACACTGAGCTTAATGACTTAAGAGCAGCACTCTGCCAACTGTGCCAGCAGTCCGCACCAAAAAGGGTAGTGGTACAGTAGGTCCCATCAGACTGCAACGAGGAGGCAGACAGACTGGCAAAAGAAGGTGCAAGACTACCACAAACAGATACTAGTGTGACGTACGAAGAGTCAAAACGGCTTATCAAAGCCAGATACATGACCAAATGGGAAACCGAACATACTGGTTACACCAAAAACGATGCCTATTACCAGTTGAACAGAAGAGAGCAGGTCGTTGTCTTCAGACTTCGCACTGGCCACAATAGACTAAGGTACCACCTATTCAACAAATTAAAGATAGGTGGTACCGACGAATGCCCGTGCGGTACCGGTAAAATGACCGCTAAACATCTGCTGCAGAACTGCCCGACATACGAGGATCAGAGAGAGCAGATGTGGCCATCACCAGTGGAACTGCAAGACAAGCTCTATGGCAGTGTCGACAGCCTCAGGATGCCCGCCGCTTTTTTCGAAAAAATAATGGTTACTGTCTGACTGCGTAAGAAGAAGAAGATTACACCTCGAATAGGTCTGTTAACTTCTAACTTCTACTTGCCAGAGATTCCTAATTTAAGCTGTCTTTTTGAGATCCATCTGGGAGGCCGTAGTTTTTCTATTGCTTTTGCCTGCAATTTATATTTCCTGTATCTTCTTTGACATGAAACGCCATTCTCTTCTCATGTAGATTCCAGTGACGGTTGTTATATGACTTTCCCTACCAACATTTCCAGATATATTGGCTGCTTTCATGTTCTCTTCCACAAGTCTCTCTTGTATTATTTCTGACTATCTGATACATGGAGCAAAGAGTAATCATGGTCAGGTAAAACATACTGATCAAGTCTCACCTCATGTCTTCATTTATGCAAATAGAAACAGGCTGTGTCACATATCATAGCTTCCACATTGTTTAAATAAAACACATTTAACATCTTCTCTTAAGTTAACGTCTTTATACTGGTTTAGAAGACCCTGCAGAGTCTGTATACAACCAGTTACATTTACATCACCTTGCTCTAAAAGCTATGCGCATCCAGTTTATTCTTAAAAGCATTAACTGTCCCTGCCTCCACTACCTCTCTGACTAAAAAAATATTTCCTAATATCTAATCTGGACCTCTCTTTAGTCAGCTTGTAGCTATGCCCTCGTGTTATTGTGAGTGGCTGTATTTTAAAAAACTTGTTATAGTCTAATTTATCCATTCCTCTGATCATCTTATTAACCTGTATTAAGTCACCACGAATTCTTCTCTCTTCGAGACACTGTAGGCCGGTTTTTCTGAGTCGTTCCTCATAACTGTAATTCTGGAATCCCACTATCATCTTTGTCGCTCTTTTTTGGATTCTTTCCAGCATGTTTATATCCCCTCTATGATAAGGACTCCACACCTGTACACAGTACTCCAATCTAGGTCTAACTAAAGCTTTATACAGTTTGATGATCACTTCCTTGCTCATATGTTTAATATTTCTTTTTATTATACCTAACATTGCATTTGCCTTTTTCACTGCTACCTTAACTTGCTCACTCACCTTTCCTGTATAATCCCTAGGTCCCTTTCCTTATCTATCTTTCTAATATTGTTTTCTCCCATTCTGTAATTATGTTCCATATTGGATCTACCCATGTGGATGACTGTACATTTATCTACATTAAACTCCATTTGCCAGCTTACAGACCATTCTCGAATTTTATCTAAATCCGACATCAATCTCCACTTCTGCTTTAGATGAGACACTACTGCATAGTTTTGTGTCATTAGCAAATTTTGCAATCATGGATCCCATATCAATGTCCAAATCATTTATATATATATCAAGAACAAAAATTGGTCCCAAAACCGAACCCTGTGGCACACCACTTTTCACTTCACACCACTCAGAGTACTCCTTATTTATACCCACCCTCTGCCTTCTTCCCGTTAACCAATTTTAAATCCATTTGGCAACTTCTCCACCTATTCCACGTGATTAATCTAACCTGTTGTATTTATAAATTTAAAAAGATTATTTGTTGTTGTGAGCTCCCAACTAGTCAGAGAGGGTTTAAGGCAAGATTCTTAAACTCAAAGTAACCATGGAATCACAAGAAGTTTGATAACTTAAGGACATCCCACTGAAAAATCATTTTGATAAAGATCTATTGGTCATAATGTGTTTTCTGCTTCTATTATACATCTCCCGTATTCTGTTACCATGGTTTCAAGGTACCGGCATCATACATTTTTCAGTTCCTTTAATATTTTTACTTTAATATTTTCACTCTTGTGCTTCACCAGGGAACAAGGAGTAGTAACACTGTAACCTGCCACACAAGATGTAGGTAAATAGGATTTTATATCTTCTTCGCTCATTCTCAAACTCCCGCTACCAAGCCCTGAAAAGGGCTTTGCAAGCAGCAGGGTGTAGTCAGGAGAACGAAATGCGTTGTGTCATAGTTTACAGCTTGACTGATATTTGCACCTTTCAGTTCGACACATCCGACTTCAGCAGGAAATTTTGGGTACCGGTTAGCCTTCTCGCTTTGATCTTTTTCCTTATCCAGTCTGCTGTGTTGCAGCCTTTTATCTAGGATCACCGCATGAAGGTGTAGGGTGGCCTTTACAAGGTGAGGGTGCCAAACCTTAAATCAATACTGATTGTATAGGATGAACATCAATCACGTATGAGAATCCCTGATTTACAGCTTTATATGACCACCTACAAATTTCTTTTTTGTTTTCAGAATTCTTTAGTTCTGCCTTTGTGGGTTCAATTGCTTGGTCTTCAACTGGTGTGGTGCTGTCTGTTACCAAATTTCCTTCTCAACATTTCTTGACCCAAATGGGTCTAAGTCAAAGGATATATTGATATAATGGCTTCTAAAGTGTGCAGAGAAGATATAGTAGAATTAATGAGATATTAAACATGAACCTGGTCTGATCACTCCTGTAAGACAGGACATTAGATTAAACACCTAGAGCCTCAGCGGAGTTTGGCAAAACCAGCAGGCAATTGGTGGTGGGGAATGAGCACAGTGAACCTTACTTTGGCTACAGTATCTGAGCAGAGCATAGTTGCTAACTTATGTCTCACACTAATGTGACAGTTCCTTTCTGGCTTCAGACCTGAGTGAGTAGAAAGTCCATAGACATACCAGCAACAGGTGCCAGCATAACCTGTAAGACAAGATGTCATAGATGTAAATATGGTTTGAAGCCAAGGACTTCTCATTGATTTTTGCAGCGGCAGATGAATTTCAGTGATGAACTTGACCATTGTTGGACGCTCCTCTTTAGCGTCATTCAACTTTGAACTTTGTTGAGTTATTTGACCAGTGAGTTTTCTTAACTGGCTATACAGAGAGCAAGCCTGTAAAACATGCTCTGCAGTTCGTTGATTCAGTCTACATGTGTACACTGGTGAAGCAGATAGACGAACCATTTAGAGATAAGATATATTTCTGTAGTCTGTCATGTCCTGTCCTGAATGGTGATCTGCCCCTGGTGGTCAAGATTGGTAGTGGTTCAAATTCTCCTCCGCTTTATGGGAAGCCTGCCTTTTTATTTTTGGGTGCACACATTGAGATGGTAACCACTGAAGTATGATTCATTTACTGACAGCTACCTTACTTAGCTCATTCCTCAGATGCAGGAGTTTGCCATTCTTGAGGACTTGCAGTACAGTCTGTAAAGATGACGACCAGACGATATTCAGAGTTACTGTTGTGTATCATATTAGCCGCTTGTTTTATAGCTAGGACCTCAACTGTTTAGTTGGAACAGAATTTACCAGTGGGAATACTGGAGCCCAGACTGAAAGAAGACGCCTACCTTATAAAATACTGTGCTCTGATTATAGCTGGAAGACAAACAAAACAATCAAATTAACAATCAGTACTTATTTTCTTAATTTCTTAGCACTGAAACAAGAGAAGACATCTAAGTCACTGCAATAATTGTTATTTTTTACTCCATTGTTGACATTTGTAAATATTTTGTACTTACCTCTTTTGTATGTTGTCTTATTTTTGCATATTTTGTCACTGGTTTCAAACTTGTAAGGGAATTTTGTTTTGTTAAGTGGAATAGCTGGATTAAATGTGATGTTTTTTGTCGTTGTGATTTATTTGTTTTTGTGATATTTATGTTAAATCGTCAAAGCATAAATGTGCTTTTTGTATAGATGGTTGAAGTAACACTTTGTTTATATTAAGTTCCCAGCTCCATGTACAACCTTAATTAGTTGATAGTTATGACATGCATATTCACCTTCAGTTTTGCCAATCTCTCCTTCCCTCATCACAAATTATGATCATTTATGGGGTTTTTTTCATGGGAAATTCCCAGCACAATTACTTTTAAGTATCGTTTTCCATGCACCACAAGGACAAATGGTAGCACTAACTTAAAGTTTGTTATAGTCCTATCCCAATTACTTTTGAGGCTTTGGTGTGAAATTATCTGCATTCATTTGAAGAAATGTTGGTACTGCAGTTCAACTAATAATAAAAACGTATCCTGGATAATGAGGTTTTATGTCAGTTTTCATTCAAAACCCTGTACACTCATCATTATCATCCCCCATATGATGTCCTAATACTGGTTGTAAGGTTGTCTGATCATGTCTGTCCATTTGACCCTATTGTCTAGATCTCTCTTCATTTCAGCATCGGTTTGTATTTCAATTTCTCTGCATGGCTGAGATGTAAAGGTGTCTTGGTGTACCCCCTTTCTCTTGCCTTCTAGTATCTTCTGTAGAAGACTTTCACGTCATATATTGTGTCCCAGCCAACTTAATCTTTGTTTTTGTATTATTATTAATATTTGTCTACCTCAGTGAGGACATTGTCATTGGATCTTCTCTGTGTCCAAAGTATTTCATTGTACGGTAGCATCACAATTCAAATGCTTCCAAGCTTTTTTCATTCTTCTTTGCTGGAGTCAATGTTTCAGAACAATTGACCATACATGACTAGTGTATTTTTTTTCTCAGTCCTATGCTGACATTCTTTGAGGTTAGCAACTTTTGTTGTTTTCTGAAGGTTATATTTGTCAATGCCATCCTTGTCTTAATTTCTGTCTCACTACAGGCATATTCTGTGATAATTTGCCCTAAATTTTTAAACTTATTTGCTTATTTGTTCATTGATGATTATGTTCATTTGCTTTTGTTGTTTGACTATTACAAAAATCTTTGTTTTCAGTAGTGTTTATTTTCAAGCTTAACTCTTTGGCTGTGCTGTTAATTTTTTTAAGCAGCCTTTACGTCTGATCTTTCCACTATGGCTTGGTCATCTGCAAATTTGATGGCATCAACTTTCATACCACTGACTTTGATACTCCTATTACAACTGCAAGGTATTTTTACAATCATCATCATATAAGAATATGTTTTATATAGACTGTGAAAGCAAGCAACTCTGTTACACTCATATCTGTCTTATTGCAACTGGATCTGTTAGTCCTTCTTTGATTGAATTAATGGATTTTCATACAGGTTCTGGATTAACTAGTGGTTGGTCTCATGATACCTATTTGTTGCAACATATGAAAAAGTTTGCTCCAGGGGACTATCAAAGGATTTCTTGTAGTGAATAAAGCAAATAAATGGTGGTCATCCTTGATTGATCATTCTGCGAGAGGCTGCAATGATTCTATAGCAATCTATGTACCTCTGACCTTGCAAAATCTAAACTGTTTATCTTTTAGTATCTTCTCTATCTTTCCATTGATTATCTCCTTAATTCCTCCAGTCATCTCGATTTATGTCTTGCCACTGGTTAAAGGCAGCTCGGGACCAGAGAGTGAGGTTGATGACCAGTGCAATTTCTTCCTCAAATAATCCAAATACAGCGCAAGTTACATCATCAAGATGGGCACCTAACTATCTTTAATAGAATTTTAGATGTATGTGGTATTATGGTTATTGTTTGGAATTGGACATATTCTATTGCATTAAATTTTGGGGGCAAAGAAATTATTACGCCGTGGGCTAGTGGTTAAGTGGCACGGCTCACAATCCGAAAGTGCTGGGTTCGATCCCCATCACAGCAACGCCGTTACCCCAGGGAAGCAAACCCTTAGAAAATGCAGGAGGAAGCAGACCCTTACATAAAATGCGTGCTGAAGTCGGATGCACTGGGCCAACAGGCGCAAAATGAAAACCACAGTACAACACACACCGCCTTGGGGATTAGAGAAATACGGTGAACGCAACAAAAAAACTACTTTACTATGTGTTCCTTTGGCCATATTCTTCTGTTGTAAATATTAACATGCTTAAAAAGTAAATTTTTCAAAGTCTCTCCCACTGTTTTGAGGAGCTCAAATAGAATATCTCATCTATCCCTCGTGCTCTGTTTCTTGGAATTTAGTAAAATGCATTATCAAATTCTTCTCTGGTTACAGGTAATCTCTCTTCTATCAAAGCCATCTTATTTAAAGGTATGTTAGCCTGACACAGGCTCCCTTTCTCAGTTCCTCAATACATTCTCTCCTTTTTATTTTGGTTGCTCTCCAATGTCAACATGAATTTACAGTAGATGGTGAGGAAATAGATCAGGTCACACATTTTGAATATCTGCTCCAGAATTGACAAGAATGGCGACTACTTGAAAGAAATCAGAAGAATAGCCATGGCAATGCAGAGACTGAAGAAATTATAGCAGAGCACCAACAAAACGACAAAAGTAAAAGTCTTGAGAGCCTGTGTTTTTCCTGTGGCAACTTATGGCTGCGAACCATGGACGATTACCAAAATTTCTAGACAAAGAATCGAATCCTTTGAGTCAAAATGTTACAGAGATATCCTCAGAATACCCTGGACAGAGAAAAAGACAAATATAGACATTCGGCAAGAGTTGAACATAGAGAAAAACTGATTTATCAATTCCATTTTGACCAGAAAATGCAAATACTTTGGTCACACCAAGAGACACAACGGTCTTGAGAGAACAATGAGGAAAGGTATGGTGTGAGGCAAAAGAGGCAGGGGTAGATGAAGAAGACGATGGCAACAAGATATCCGGGTATGACTGTGGCAGAGACTGGAGTTTTAACAAGGGAAATAGTTTCTTTCAGACAGACTGTGATGGGAGCGACTTCTATGAAGGACATGCTACATGATGAGGATGGCAGGCCTATTCTCATAAAAACCGCACTGTTAATCTGGCTAAACCTGGTCTCCTAGGACCTGAAGTCTGCATAAAACAATTTTGGCAAGTATCTTTCCAACGGTACACAGAAGCGAAATTGCTCTTTAGATGTTGCTGCCGCTCCAGTACACCTTGTTCTTGTATAAGGTTACAATATTGAATCTTTGAAGTCATGCAGGACCTGTCCTTTATGGTAGCACAATGTTATAAACTGGTGGATCTGTGTGTCAAGTATGTATTTTCCACTCCGGAGGACCTCTTTTGGGATTCCATCCTTTCCTGGAGCCTTGCCAGAAGCAAGGTCAGCAATAGCACAGTTGACTTCTGCCATGGTTGGCAGCGAGTACAGATGGTCAAGAGTTGGCATGGCCTCTGTGGCATTGAGGTCATCCTCTGCTAGCTCTGTCTCGCTTAAGTAGAGTTCAAAATAGTGCTCTATCCATCTAAGTGCTTCCTCTTATAAGTGATGATCTACCCGGATAAAGCTTTTAGCGGTGCACTCTTTTTCACTATTGGGTCGATAGCTTTCTTTATCCCTTTATACATGCCCCTAATGTTACCATTACTATGTTGTTTGTCCGTTTCTGAAAAGGACCACATTGTCATCTAGCAATCCTAGAGTGGGTTCGTAAATGGCTGATCAAACCAATCCGAGCCCGAAAGCGTCTGTCACACTGAGGGCAGATTAGCCCTGTCTGACCCTCAGGCGGAGGCAACTTCTCTTGCCTTTCGTGTCGCTCATCTCTGTTCAGCTTCCGTGATTCTTATCTGCTCCATATGCGCCGTACCAGAGGAGATTTTACTCCGCCAGGCAGCAATGTACTCCCAATTATCAGGGTCAATGTCGCAGCTCTTCAGTGAGGCTTTCAAAGTGTCTTTGCAACGTTTTATTTGGCCACTGCGAGCTCGCTTGACTGACTCAAGCTCGCCATAGAATATTTTCTTTGTAAGCCGCTCATCTGACATGGGGACAATGCGGCCAGTCCATTTAAGCTGCGATTTGAACAGAGTTGTGTGGATGCTTGTCATGCCAATCCGTGAAAGAATTTCTACATCTATAATCCTATCTTGCCATTTTATGTTTAGCAATTTCATTAGGCGGCCCTGATGAAAATGGTCAAGCTTATTCGCAGGATGACTGTACACAGTCCAAGTTTCACAGGCGTATAGAAGAACGTTGGTAGAATGACTGCCGCATAAATCTTCAATTTGGTTATAAGCTTAATTTCTCTCCCGTTCCAAACTGAGGATCTTAGTTTTCCGAATGCTACACATGCTTTGGCTATTCTCAAGTTTACTTCCTCATTAATATAAACTGCTCTGGAGAGTGTGATGCCAAGGTATGCACAGTGTTCTACCGACTTTAGTTTCTAACCATTGATAGTGATAGATGGCCACTGTACTCAGTTCTTGGAGCTGCTTGGTAAAACACTTCAGTCTTGCTGGTAGAGATTGTGAGACCAAAGTTAACGCAAGCCGCTGCAAACATATCAACAGTACACTGCATCTCATTCTCTGAATGGACATTGAGAGCACAGTCATCAGTAAAGAGAAGTTCACATATGGTCTCAATTTGTACTCTAGTCCGCAGTCTCCTCAGATTTAATAACTCACCGTCTAGACAATAGCTGACTTTGACTCCAGCATCACTGCCCCTGAATGTATCAGTCGACATGGCAGCAAACATCATGCTGAAAAGGGTAGGGGCAAGGATGCATCCTTTCTTCACACCAAATGGCTCAGAGTATTCCCCATGATCCTGAACTCGAGCTAACATGCCATCGTGGAACTGCCGAACCATTATAATAAATGCATTGGGACATCCAAATTTGGCCATGATCTTCCATAGGCCGCCACGACTAACAGTATGGAAAGCTATTTTTAAATCCACAAATGTGGTGAGAAGGTAGACATTTTGTTCTTAACACTTTTCTTATATTTGTCCTAGCTGCAAAGATCATATCAGTGGTGCCTCGTTCTTTTCTAAATCCACATTGACTCTCTGGAAGTAGCCATTGTTCTAGGTGATGTGAAAGTCTGTCTAGTAGGATTCTTGCAAGTATTTTTCCAGCAACGCAAAGCAGAGATATCCCCCTAGAGTTGTCACAGACTTGCCGATTTTCTTTTCTTTTATAGAGATGAATAATGGATGCATCTTTGAAGTCTTGTGGGATACGCTGCTGATTCCACATTTCACTGAAGAGTCCGGTCAGCTTCTCAGTCAGTCTGGGACCCCTTGCTTTGCAGGAATTGAGTCGGATCCCGGAGTCTTTCCGCTAGTGAGGAGGTCGATGGCTTTCTGTGTTTCCTGGATAGTGGGCTATGGTCCCATTAGTTTCTATTTGTGGCAGACGATGTATCGCCTTATCATTAATTGACGAGTGTTTGTTGAGAACGCCACTGAAGTGCTCTGCCCAGCGTACCAATATTTTTGTTCTCTCTGTTATCAGGATGCTGCCATTTGCATTCAGCAAAGGTGAAGTGCCACATGCATTTGGGCCATATATTGTACTTCTCAGAGTGCACTTTAAAAGTTTCTGAGATCTTGTCTATCTGTATCTAATCAGATTTCTTCCAAAGCCACCTGTCTTGCATCTCACGAAACCTTCGTTGAACAGTTTAGCGAATCCTGGAAAACGCCTCCTTATTTACACATGATTTTGGATTATTGCTAAATGCACGATGGAGTTTATGCTTGTCCTCTAGCAGACGATGTATATATTTGCAGCTTCCATCACACCAGTCCTGGTGATTGGGGGATGCAGTGCCAAGTGTGTTAGCGGGAGTATAACATCTGCCTAAACATGGCCCAGCTTGCTTCTTTATCAACTATAGTGTCAGAATTGATGGTGTCAAGTTGGCTGGCTTATCTGTCTGCAAGATTATCTATGGGGCTGTTGTTGTCCAGCTTCATGACGTTAAGTCGCTTGGGAACTTTAGTTACGTGTGGGCGTCTTGGAGCCTGGATTATAGTGTTAATTAAGCTTGGATATGAGTAATATGTGATCTGTCCAGCAGTCTGCACCATACATAGCCTTGGTGACCCGGACATCTTGTCTGTCTCTTCTACGGACAATAACAAAATCAATCAGATGCCAATGTTTTGAGCGGGATGCATCCATGTTGATCTATTGCGATTCGGCAGGTGAAAAAAAGTGTTGGTAATCATAAGGTCATTTCGTGGTCTTCAGACTTCGCACTGGCCACAATAGACTGAGATACCACCTATTCAACAAATTGAAGATAGGTGGCACCGAGAATGCCCGTGTGGTACCGAGAAAATGACCGCTGAGCATTTGCTGCGAAAGTGCTCGACATACGAGGATCAGAGAGAGCAGATGTGGCCATCACCAGTGGCAACACTAGACAAGCTCTATGACAGTGTCGATAGCCTCAGGATGACCGCCGCTTTTTTCGAAAAAATAAAGGTCGATGTCTGACAGCGTAAGAAGAAGAAGATAAGGTCATTTGCAGCACATGTCCTCAAAAGGAGGTGACCGTTTGTGTTGCAGTTGCCTATTCCATATTTTCCTGTGATTCCTCCCCATGAAGCACGTGCTGTACAAGCTCTTGCATTGAAATCGTCAAGGACAATGAGTTTGTTGGACTTCGGCATATCAGCAATTACTGCCTCCAACTCTTCAAAGAATTTGTCTTTGGTATTATCAGGATTCGTCAGACACTGATAATTGTTGCCACATTCTTACTACAAAGTGGGAGATGATTTCCTTTGGTAGGCTGGTTAGCTTCTTCGCCAGGTTTTACCTTATAGACGGCCAGCACCAGCTTCCCGACGCTCGTCTGCAGTTCGACCGCTCCAGAAGAAGATGGACCCAGCACCATCTTCTGTAATCTGTCCCTCACCAGCAAGACGAGTTTCACTCAAGGCAGCAATATCGATCTTGTATCGGCCCAGCTCTCTAACAACCATGACAGTTGTTCTTTCGAGTCTGTTTGTATTTACACTGTCCAGGAGGGTGCGAATGTTTCAACTGTCAGTGGAACTTAGCGAGTTTTAAAATTATTATTATTTCCACCGCAAGGATATGGATTCCCGCCAGCCGCGGTATGCTGGCCAGGATAGTTGAAGCAAGCAATTTGTAAGGCACATTTTCTAGCCCCTTTCTAAGGCCGTAGAGGTAAGCAGTGTGAATCCTAAAGACGAGTGTTTAGTCGCTCAGGTGGCTGCCGAGATCCACTGTCGCTTCGGGTTCAACGGAGGACGACCATATACCCTGAGCCGCCTACGTGCGGGTTCACATCTGCGGATACCGGTGATTCCACACCTGTCGCTTTGCTTTTAGCCCATCGCCGCAGAACTCGAATAGATGATGTTATGAGATGACAATATGACTTGCGCATGATTTAGATTTAAGTGAGAGCAAGTTGCGCATCGTCATCATCACTCTCTCGTCCTGAATTTAATTTAATCCAGTGGCAAGATATGATCAAGACGACTGGAGCAGTAATCCGAATGCAGTGAACGACCAAGTTGATCTTCTGTGTCTAGCCTTGCTCCTCAGCGAGTTGCTGGTAGTCGCGTTTCTGCCCGCTAACCAGCCAGTGGTTCTTCCGTACAGTCCGCCAAACCCAGTCTTCACATGCTTAGATAGACAAGCCTTTATCACCGTGGGTTTATTAGACCCATCGGCTACCCTCACTTGGTTTAGCTAGTCATGTCGAGACCGTTGCCCGGGGTAGGGCCGCTGCTGCATGCTGTCAGCACAGTGGAGCCACAAGTGAGAGTTGAGTGGCAGGTGAGGACAAATAAGGGACAAACTACCCAAGATAGGGCATGACAAGTCCTCTATTAGAGGTGCTAACCCTCCCTGACACCTCATACACCTATAATGTTACCATTATTCAAAGCATGTTGAATATCTTCATATGACTGTATCCAATAGTCATTTGCACACTGTCTAGCTGTCATTTGCACACTGTCTAGCTGTCATTTGCACACTGTCTAGCTGTCATTTGCACATCCTTTTTCGCGTGATTCAATATATTGAGTGTTTCATGTTGTCTTGTCTTTGTTTGTTAGAAGTGGTACCTTTTTCCTGTCAATCAAAGGCTGCAGTATCCGACTATTTGCCTCAAACCAGTCTTGATTCCTGTGTTTTTTAATGCCATAAACCGTTACCGCTGCTTTGAGGTTAGCTTCTTTGATTACATCTCACCTTTCACTAGCTGTACAGTCTACTGATGTTTCAGTGAGAGCATCAGCAAGCTGTTGTTGGAACTTGAAACACTTTTCTGGATCCTTGATGTCGGCTACATTTATTCTCACAATGGATTTGTATTTCGCTGTTAAAATTCTCTTAGGTCTCAGCTTGACCCGGCAGCGACCAATATGTGGTTTGTATTACAGTCAGCACTCGGGTAGCTGCGTGTGATTCAGATGTTGTCTCCTGGTGATAATAAAGTCCAGCTGGTGTCAATGGCCGAATCTTAGATGTTTCCATGATACCGTAAGGCGATCTTTTGCTGCAGAGAAGGAGTTTGTGATACAGAGATCGTTTTTGGTGCAGAATTCCAGCACCCAGTGCCCATTTTCATTTATGCGCCCAATTTAAAAGAGGAAACAAAAGGGGCTACCACTACGCTATTCAGTCGCTCTCTCACCACGTGACATAAACATAGGAGTGCAACAAAAATGCTGTTTACTTGTCTGTTAACTATTTGCACAAAGAATAACTCACACTCCCCCCCCCCCCCCCTTTCCAACGTAAAAGAAATGGGTACCTGACGTATGAGTTGTGGAAGGTATAAACAGCAAGGAAGGGAACTGGCCATCCGATCTCACATTGGTTGTGGCTTAGTACATGAAGAGTTGTCTTTATCCACGACCACAATTGTTGATATGGGACTGACCGAAAGTCTTAGGAAACATCTCATCTCCAAGGCCTGTATCCTTCGTTGAAGGTCAGCTGTAACTGTCCATTTCTCACAAGCACAGAGGAATATTGACAGGACCAGTGTACGCATTAATCTATTTTCATGCAAAGTGCTAACCGTTTATCTTGCCAGATTTTGTTAAGCCGTGCAAGCGCCGCTATTGTCTGTGCTATTCTCGCCATCACCTCACATTTTGATCCTTCATCACTGACAATCGACCCAAGATATTTAAAACTGTCAACCACTTCGAGCTCCTGACCGTTAGATTGTATCCTGCCGTTGAAGCCCGTGGCGTAGTTGGTCATTAATTTGGTCTTTCCAGCGTTTATCTCCATACCATAGTCAAGAGCTGTTTCATCGAGTCTTCTGACCCATTCCTGGAGTTCTGCTTCTAAACCCGCCAACCCGTCGATATCATCTGCAAAACGAAGGTTAGTAATCCCAACTTTATTTACTGGAGGTCCTTCTCGGTTGCCTTGTGGAGCCAGGAGGCACGAGAATAGAGGTACTGGCAAAACAGAACTAAACAGGACGAAGCAAAGACTACTGAAAATAATGCACTGGAATGCAAAAGGAGTCAATAACAAAAGAGATGGGTACAGCAAAAAAAACATGAACTAAATAAAGAGCAAGACAATGTGTGCTACATGCAAGAAACACATCTAAACAGAGAGCAAGACAATGTGTGCTACATGCAAGAAACACATCTAAACAGAGAGCAAGACAATGTGTGCTACATGCAAGAAACACATCTAAACAGAGAGCAAGACAATGTGTGCTACATGCAAGAAACACATCTAAACAGAGAGCAAGACAATGTGTGCTACATGCAAGAAACACATCTAAACAGAGAGCAAGACAATGTGTGCTACATGCAAGAAACACATCTAAACAGAGAGCAAGACAATGTGTGCTACATGCAAGAAACACATCTAAACAAAGAGCAAGACAATGTGTGCTACATGCAAGAAACACATCTAAACAGAGAGCAAGACAATGTATGCTGCATGCAAGAAACACATCTAAACAGAGAGCAAGACAATGTATGCTACATGCAAGAAACACATCTAAACAGAGAGCAAGACAATGTATGCTACATGCAAGAAACACATCTAAACAGAGAGCAAGACAATGTATGCTACATGCAAGAAACACATCTAAACAGAGAGCAAGACAATGTATGCTACATGCAAGAAACACATCTAAACAGAGAGCAAGACAATGTGTGCTACATGCAAGAAACACATCTAAACAGAGAGCAAGACAATGTATGCTACATGCAAGAAACACATCTAAACAGAGAGCAAGACAATGTGTGCTACATGCAAGAAACACATCTAAACAGAGAGCAAGACAATGTAAGCTACATGCAAGAAACACATCTAAACAGAGAGCAAGACAATGTGTGCTACATGCAAGAAACACATCTAGACAGAGAGCAAGACAATGTGTGCTGCATGCAAGAAACACATCTAAACAGAGAGCAAGACAATGTGTGCTACATGCAAGAAACACATCTAAACAAAGAGCAAGTCAATGTGTGCTACATGCAAGAAACACATCTAAACAGAGAGCAAGACAATGTGTGCTACATGCAAGAAACACATCTAAACAGAGAGCAAGACAATGTGTGCTACATGCAAGAAACACATCTAAACAGAGAGCAAGACAATGTGTGCTACATGCAAGAAACACATCTAAACAAAGAGCAAGACAATGTGTGCTGCATGCAAGAAACACATCTAAACAGAGAGCAAGACAATGTGTGCTACATGCAAGAAACACATCTAAACAGAGAGCAAGACAATGTAAGCTACATGCAAGAAACACATCTAAACAGAGAGCAAGACAATGTGTGCTACATGCAAGAAACACATCTAGACAGAGAGCAAGACAATGTGTGCTGCATGCAAGAAACACATCTAAACAGAGAGCAAGACAATGTGTGCTACATGCAAGAAACACATCTAAACAAAGAGCAAGTCAATGTGTGCTACATGCAAGAAACACATCTAAACAGAGAGCAAGACAATGTGTGCTACATGCAAGAAACACATCTAAACAGAGAGCAAGACAATGTGTGCTACATGCAAGAAACACATCTAAACAGAGAGCAAGACAATGTGTGCTACATGCAAGAAACACATCTAAACAAAGAGCAAGACAATGTGTGCTGCATGCAAGAAACACATCTAAACAGAGAGCAAGACAATGTGTGCTACATGCAAGAAACACATCTAAACAAAGAGCAAGACAATGTGTGCTACATGCAAGAAACACATCTAAACAGAGAGCAAGACAATGTGTGCTACATGCAAGAAACACATCTAAACAGAGAGCAAGTCAATGTGTGCTACATGCAAGAAACACATCTAAACAAAGAGCAAGACAATGTGTGCTACATGCAAGAAACACATCTAAACAAAGAGCAAGTCAATGTGTGCTACATGCAAGAAACACATCTAAACAGAGAGCAAGACAATGTGTGCTACATGCAAGAAACACATCTAAACAGAGACACAGTGTTCAACATTAGAGGATATCCGTGCTATCGGGTGGGCAGAAATGATAGACGAAAGGGTGGAATAATAACAGCGGTGAGGACTAATATCAGTCCAAGCCAGATTGAAGCATACACGGAGGGCGCAGAATACCAGATGCTTCAACTCAAGACAGAAAAATACAGAATTTCACCTGCTGAATTACTAATGCCCATGTGACCGACCCCTGGCACTGGATACAATTTCTAAAAAAGATAAACTGATCGTGTGTGTAGATTTCAACAGCCATTCACAAAGCTGGGGCTACGATCAAATGGACAAGAGAGCAGAGGAATTAGAAAACTGACAGGATGATAATGAATTTATCCTGATTAATCAGCCTACTGACCTGCCTACCTTCTACTCGAGGAAATGGCATACTACCTCCACACCAGATCTAGCACTCCATTCACCAGATTTGAAGTGGAGTATCACACACATTGTTGGGAAACAACTGGGTGGCAGTGATCACAGGCCAGCTTTTCTAACTGTTTAAAATGAATATGCCAGGGAGAGCAGCACACTACCAAGGTGGAACTACAAATAGGCAGACTGGAAAATGTACCACCAGCATCGTAGCAGTGTACTAGTTAAAGATCTAAATGTAGACAGAGATATGGATAAGGTAGTTGACGAGTTCAGCAGACACATACTACAGGATGCCCGTGAAACAATACTTAGAGGGACGCGAAAGAACTATAGGCCTTACTGGAATAGTCAACTAGGGAAATTGCACAATGAAGTGGAAACTTCTCGAAAGCAAGCAGAGACTAGCCCAAGTCAAAATCACCACCAAAATTTTCAACAAGCCAAAGCAAAATTCCAAAGGGCTAAGCTGCAAGCCAGGAGGAAAAGCTGGAAGGAGAAAACAAAGTCCCTGAACTTTGAAAAGGACACTAGGAAAATGTGTAAGTTGGTAAAACAACTAAATGATGAAGGTACATGGAGAAACACAAGGGCTGCACTAAATAAAGATGGGAACTGTATCACAGGTAAACAGGCAACTGATCACTTTGCAGAATCCTTTGCTAAAGACAATGACATTGAAGTTAGTACAGAGAAACAGCAGAAGATAGAGAGAAGCAACAAAATGTAAGAAGTGATGAAACTATATCAGACGTTATGGAGACCCCATTAAATATCAGAGAACTGGAGCTAGCAATATCCAAATTAAAAATGATAGAATCGCCAGGGGCTGACGGGGTATCAAACGAAATAATTAAGAACTTGGGAGTACCAGGGAAGAAAAAACTGCTACAGATCTTCAATGCTAGTTGGACCTCAGCCAGCGTCTCTCAGACCTGGGGAGAAGCAATTATGACAGCGCTCCTAAATCAAAGGAAAGACAACTCCACAGCATCCAGCTATAGACCAATCAACCTTACAAGTTGTCTTTGTACAACAATGGAACGTATAATTAATCTCAGGATGCAGTGGTACCTTGAGAGTGAGAACCACCTTGTGTCACAGCGGGCTTTTGAAAATGCTTTTCTACTGAGGATCAAGCAACTTACCTTTCCCAAGACATTGAGGATACTTTCCAAGACAAGAAACATACTGGTACTAGCAGTATGGATAACTAAGGAAAGCATTTGACAAGGTATGGAAAGAAGGACTCTTGAAGAAACTTAGAAACAATAAAGTAAAAGCTTTGATGCACGAATGGTTAAACGCATACCTGCATAATAGAAGAACCAGAGTACAACTAGATGGACTGAAGAGTAAGAAAATGTTACTACTCCATGGTGTACAGCAGGATGATGTGCTTTCCCCCATACTTTTCAAAGTCTACATTAACGACCTGATTACCGAACTGCCAAGTGAAGTGAAAGTGGTAATATATGCAGATGACCTGGTGATGTGGTGCACACATGAACATGCAACAGTCGCCACCACAAATGCTACAAAGATCAATAGATGCCTTAACACTATGGGCAAATAAATGGTGTGTTAGCATCAACACAGATAAATGCAGCACAACGCTCTTCACCCTTTCTCCAAAACAACAAGCGGGAGACATCAAGATAGGTGGAGAGCTACTAAGAGAAGATAAACAACTCACCTAGCTCGGAGTTACATTTGATGATAGGCTGCCTTGGAGTCAACACGTCAACGAGTCAGCAGAAAAAACCAGAAGGAAGTTAGCCACCCTGAGAAAACTAAGTGGAACCCACATGGGGATCCAGGGAAAAAATACATATCAATGTTTACCAACATGGCATGCGACGACATCTGGAATGTGGATCAGCTGCCTGGTGTCCAGCATCAAACACTACATTGAAAGAGTTAGATAAGGTACAAAATCAGGCGCTAAGGGTTATTACAAGGGCAATGAAATCAACGGCTATAGTGGAGATGGAGAAACTAGGGAGGATGCAAGCACTAGGGTAACGTAGGGACACAAAGGTGCTAACACAGGCAGAAAAGTTCAACTGTATGGAGGACAGATTCCAGGACCTCGTTACGGGACGATTGAAAAGAAGTAGCTTTGTACACCAAGCCGAACGACTTCATAGACACACCACAGAACTGCTTGAAATTGATACTCCTTTAACAACTGTGCCAGAACAAACACCCTGGAGAGAGCAACATAGACTATCAGTACGAGTACAAACAGCCATTCAGGGAATACTAGGTAAGGATGGAAAAGAACAGTGTGCAACGTAAGACAATTTCTCTCAGTTTCTTGAATAAAGAATATCCACAGGATCTATGGGTACGAGTACACACAGATGGGTCAGCACAGAAGCACAGAATGCATTAAAGAATGGAGGAGCAGGAGTGTATATAGAATACCCAAAATCACACTTTGGAAACAGTTGCTGCACGAACAGGAAAATGTTGCCATAATTATGATGCAGAGATACAAGCGATGAAATTGGCGACGGAAAAATTGCTAAACACCAACCTTGGCTCGTATCCTGTGGTGTTTCTGACAAATGCAAATGCAGTATTTCAAGCACTATCATCCGGGAAGCTGTCAGATCTACAAGTTTTATTGTCAACATTGAGTAACCAGCGCAGAATCACAGTGCAGTGGATACCGTCTCACTGCGGAATACCAGGAAATGAGACAGCTGACACCTGGCGAGGGCAGGTGCTGCAGACGAGCAACCAGATGTATCAGTTGCATACCATCAAAAGAAAATTGAAGATGATTAAATAATTGAGAGAGATTCCAACACAAATACATGATGACTATCACAATATAAACAGTCAAGAGCAGATTGTCATACTGCGCCTCAGAACAGGACACAACCGATGCCGCAGCCCCATGTACACAAAATTGAGCATTGGCAACTCAAATTTGTAGACATCCGACTGCGGAGCATATACTTCAGGACTGTCCAGAGTAAGAGATACTGAGGCGGACATACCGGCCAAGCGAAACAACACTGGAAGGGAAACTAAATGGACCTATGTGTGAACTGCAGAAGACAGTAATGGTTCCTACAAGGGATGTAGACATACTCTAACCGAACGAAAAAAGAAGAAACATAATATCACGTCACTGCCCTCTGTGAGTCAGCCTGGAGTCTGGTGGTGAAGTCTTTAATCATGTCACGTCACTGTCCTCTGTTAGTCAGTCCTGAGACTGGTGTTGATGTCGTCATTTCATGCCTCTGTCCTCTATTCTCTGCAGATCGTTTCTGCTCAGCAAAATGCTGCACCCCACTGTTCTTGCACGACTGTAGGGTGTACTGTCTCATGGACGCACTCTTCTTCTTTCCCCCTGAATTTAACATAACAGTGTTTTAAAATGTTTAATTTTAATGTTTAATTAGTTGTCCATGTGGATATATATTTTATTTTGGTGGGGGTTTTAATTTCTTTTGATTTTCACAATCTACCTAATGCAATGAAAACTCTTCTCGGCTTCTGTATTTTAAACTGAACATCACTTTCTGATCTTCCTAAAATGTATATTTTGCTACCAAGATATAGTAAAGACTCAACATTCTACAGGAGGGTGACACCAAACAAATTATATCGTTGTTAGTTGCATTTATTTTCAAAACCTTTGTTTTATCTCTGTGTATTTTCAAACCCAATCGTAGTGACCGTCCTTCAAGTATACATACTTGCTTAGCATCTGGCTGTGGATATGGAACATATGAGCCAAATCATCTGCAAAGTCGAGATCGTCAAGATATTTCGTCAATGTCCAACCAGGGGCAAGCTCTGCGATCATCATCATAAAGTGCCGTCTCCGCATCGGTGGTTGACGATAATGGATCTCCAGCTGTCTCAATTCCGTGCCAGGTTGATACACTCAGTCAAACTGTGTCCGACCCCATCCTGATTTTGTTTGTCCATCTGTACCTCTGTCGCCCTCTGGCTCTCTTGTTCTCCACTCTTCCCTCAAATATAACTTTCAGCAGACTGCCACGTCGCTTGACATGACTCAAATATTCTACTTTTATGCTTTTTTTATTTCCTTCAGAAATATTGTTGGGGTACTGTGTTTAGGTGTAGAGTCCATTTCATAGATTGGATATAAACATGCTGGAAATGATATAAAGAAGTCCAGCACAAATTATGGCAGGGTTTCAGAACTGAAGTAATGAAGAAAGTCTAAAAAGCTGGTCTTAAGTGTCTCGAACAGATACGAATTCGAGATGACTTAATACAAGTTTATAAATTAATAAATGGAAAGAATAAATTAGACTTTACCAAGTTTTTCAAAGTATAACCGGCTTCAAGAACAAGCGGACACAGCTACAAATTTGTTTAATTACAGGTCCAGATTAAATATTAGGAAATATTGTTTCAGTCAGAGAGTGGTAAATTCTTGGAATGCATTGCCGCAGGATGTGGTGGAAGCAGAGTCAGTTAATGGATTCAAAAATAGATTATATGCTCACAGAATTTTCATTATGGGGAGAGTGAAATAAACTGGTTGTATACAGACTCTGTAAAACCTTCTAAACCAGTATAATGAAGTTAAGTTAAATTGAGTCTCTACCTTGAGTTGTTTCAGAACCCCATTATTTATTTTCCTATCTTTCCAAGAAACTCGTGAAAATCTTAAGAATGCCCACATTTCAAAGGTTTCAATACTCGTATCTATTTTCTTGGTCAGGATTCAGGTTGCTATTCTATACAATAATATGTTTCTGCAATAATATGTCCCGAATATGACACTCTCTGCGTTTGTTCTATGTTATATCTATTCGCCAAGGGGATCCTATCTGACCAAACCTATTCTTCGCATGTTTGGAATACGTCATCAGCCGATGCAATTGGGATACCTTTGACATCCGTATTAAAGGCAGACGCCCCAATCACCGTCAATTTGCCAACGACATAGTGCTCATTACAGAGTCAGGAGCAGACGCCGATCAAATGATGCAGATATTCGATGGTGAGGGTAGGAAAAAGGGACTGAAGATGATTGTCTCGAAGACCAAAGTGTTGCGCAATCGTGCCTCCAATTGTGATCCAGCCTTCCGTTGAAGAGGTGCAACTAGAGGATGTCAACAAGTACATATATCTTGGGCGTCTCCTTAATGTGAAGAATAACCTGGAACATGAATTGATAAGACGTCGCCGCGCGGGTGGAGCAGTCTTCTTGTCCATTAACACGGCCCTGGACGGTTGCCAAGATCAGAACCTGTGAGCCTCTCTCTTCAGTTCCACTGTGCTATGTGCTATGTTGCTGAGACATGGACACTCACACTCCCTGCTATGTAATACGGTGCTGAGACATGGGCACTAACAAAGTCACTGGAGGACACATTAGGAGTGACCCAGGCCTCTCTTGAGAGACGCTTGGCCGGAATCACTCTCTGTAACCAACGTATCCAAAATCTCCACAATTCTGACTTTAGACGATTGTCCTGGGTGAATAATACCGTAATGCAGACAAGGCAAAACATCGATGAGCAGGTCACATGTTGCGACGAAACGACGGAGCACAGCGACAGTAGTCTGGTACCCCCATGGTAAAAAGAGACCGTGGGGGAAGACCTCCAATGCGTTCGTCAGACTCTCTTAGTATACTATACACATCAACATCCGAGACGCCTCTGGAGGAGGGCTTACCATGCACTGCAGGTTCCGCTGGAGATGAAGTTTGGACTCGCAGCTACGCCGAGGAAAGACCCATCAAGGTCTATCTATCGATGCTCGTGTTTGCTATGTAAATCAACATAGTATGTTGATTTGTTTGGCTGTTACCATCACTTGTTTTATTATATTAGCATTAACCTTCAAAACAAATACCCTGGGCCTTGGCGGTATCATTGATTTTGGTAAGTAGATTTTTAAATCTATATTTTGTTTTTTCTATTATAGTTTGGTCATCCACAAATATAATAACACGTATTCGTTCTCCATCGACTTAAAAAAAATCGTCTGGACCTTTTGTAGTTTACTTTGGTTTTTTAAACGCATTTGGTCTGGCAACCTTGTTTATCTGATTTGAGTCGTGATGGAGGTAGAAGCAGACGAGCGTACTGGGATTCTACATTTGCCCCCTGAAGTAGTGGAGAATATATTTTCTAATTCTGTTTTGAGGGTTACAGATCTATTCAGTTTATACCAGACGTGCTCACTGTTTAAGTATGTTTTGGAGAATAACACGCTTTGGAGAGAAAAGTTTTGTCAAAGGTAAGTAAGTTTAGGCTAACAAACTCAAACAGTAACACAAACAACACTACTGAGTACTAAACTAAACTAAACTAACAGTACAGTAACACTTAACACTAACACTAACATTAGTAACAGTTCAGTAGAGTAATAACACTAACACTAACAGTATATAATATTTATTATTAATATTATTATTAATTCTTAATAATGATAAGATGATAACATAATCATTATTATTTTGGCTGATATTTTATTTATAATTTATTATTATTATAACAACAACAACAACGTAATCTCTTGTACTGTTATAATTATTGTTAAGTATCATAGTATGCAATTGTAACAATAGGATAGGTCTACAACACGAACATAAACAACTCGACAAATTGTCAAATAAGTCAAATGAAAGTTTCAAACAACGGTTATCGAATAAATTCAAATATGATTCAAACAATGAAACATAGTTCCTTTTCACTTGCGTTAGAACTTCATTACTAGACAGAACATATTAGGGCCACCATTAATGATTACATTTACACACAACCAGTTGAGTACTGAGTTACTAAGTTAGCCTCCTTTAGGAATCCTGAGACTAAGTTCACAAAGTACCTTGTGGTAGTAATTAATTAGTTTGTGTAGAAATGTGTTTTACACAATCATCAATGAGATTGTTAGCCCCATGCATGACAGTATAAAAGAGGCTCGGGAATCTGTTAGATTACTTGTGTGTATCAATGCCCTGTTCATGCTGAAGTTCTTGGCAATGAAAGGATTGATATGCCATGCTGGATTTGAAAACTTCTGTAGTCTACAGAGAAGACATTAGTGTGTACATTTGATCACAGATGAGTGATGAGGTAATGAGATAAATCAGAGAACCAATAACCTGTTACGATTATACAAAACTGCTGTTGAGCTGATGAATCAGCTATGTAGAGACTACAGAAGTTTAACGCCAGAGATGATGATGATGATGATATCACCTTCGCTGTTGATCCTGAAAAGGACATTGTGTCATAGTTTTCAGCGAGGATGCAATATCTGTGCCTTTCGGCCAGACATATCCGCTTTCAGTTGGATTTTTTTGACAACCGGGTTTGCCTTGCCAATGCGATCCCTATCCCTTAGCCAGACTACACTAACTAGTCACTGTTTCAGCCCTTTACTGAAAATGCACCAATATAGGGGCATAAACATCCCAAAAGTTGGTTATTATGACCTTCTCAGAGCTGTCTGTGTTTTTAATTTTTTTCTAAGTCGGACAGGTGCTTCCATTGCATCAACTGTCTCCTATTCAGGTTCATAATAATGCTCCTTGGATTGTCTCCTGTCATAATTTGATGGAGAAAAACATCTCCTTCATGGGCATGACCTTCCAAATACTATTGACAAATCATTTGCTGTGCACTCTTGTGATCATCGGACAGCTGCCTTGGGACACATCTACTACATACTTTCCTATAACTGAAATTATCAGGAACAATTGTGTGCCCAGCTCCATGGCTCATGTTGAAATCTATGGCTATTTCATCAATATTGAATTGCCTATTGCAACGGACTAGCTGGTTGATCTGCTGTTTCACGCTTGCTGGTCTACCATACTGTGGTTCATCAATGACGTTTTGTCTTCCGTTTTGAAATTTGTCTTCCCATTCATAGACTCTCATCTGACTCAAACAACTGTCTCCATACTGAGCCTTCATTCTAATGTAGGTTTCAGAAGGTATCACATGCTCTGACCATAAAAACAAATAACGTCTTGTTCTTTCACAGTGCAAGTCGACAGTTGGGTGGCCATGTTGTACGCTATATTGCGTATGCATATACTACTTGATCGTCACAATCCCGACATGGACTATTGCTAAAGAGTCATTTTGTGTATCCTGAAATAGGATTTTCCATTGTACATACTTTTCTGTGCACTTTTAAATAAAATTGCTGTTACTTAATGACTGTGTAATATGTCTAAGGAATCCTGGTCACATGGACCAGTTGACCTATATGTGGTAGAACTGTCCTATTAAGAACCAATCTCCCAGTTTCACTTTCTTACTCTCAATTAGACAATTGTATTCTGATGGTGTTATCTCACTTTTTTTAGTTATTCTATTTTCCCTGTTCTTGCATTAAAATCGTTCGATACAATCAGATCATTCTTCTCTTTGACCCTATTGATAACATCTGAAAGACACTGACATAAATCTCTAGCATCTTCTCCATTGCTGTTGTCATTGCATTTGGTGCAGATTTGGATAATTGTTATTGGTTTTCCACTTTCAATTGTTTTTGTATGCGTATTAATCTTTTGCTGATGTACTCTTTTTCTACAATGAACTTTCCTTTTTCTGGATATACCAGAAAACCTACACCTACTCCTTTCTTTGTTTCTATGGATTTTCATCATGTTCTGTCCCTTTTGTCTACAAATTTTAAAATTGTTTTTCCCTCCTAAATTCTATCAGCTCTGGGTCCTTTTCACTAAGGCGACTAACATTTACTGTAGTTATTTTAGTTGCATGGTTATTTCATCCTTAAATGTTTACAATCCAAAATCCATTGAGATCAGTCCGTTTAAGCCCCTTTAAAGTCTTTGTAGCAATGTAGTACCACATGTCAGCTGCTAGGCCTGTCACAGCACATCTCCATTCGCAAGCAACTTTTTTGGGCAAACTTCTACTTTGCCATGTTCTCACCTCTTATGACATGGATGTGAGGTTGGACTTTAGGAAGCTATATTATTTTTCTATCAGAAGCTAAATAAAAACCTAGTTTGCATTACACATTGCAGGGTGATTATTAAGCGGACAAGCAGCCTTTATTCCTCAGAACTATAAATCGTCATATGTGCGCTAGCAATTGGAATACACAGCATCAAAATAGTTTTAAAAAAATATCATTGCAACTATTAGTCATGTGTTGTATATTATCTATTTTTGTGTTTCATTTACAGATGGCCTAGGCTGTACCGTGAGATTGAGCATAGAAAATCACCCACAAAGAATCTGGCAAACCTGTGTTGGAAATCGATTATTCGCCAAAGAATAATTGTAAAGCAGACTGTCATTAGACGGTTAAAAGATATGGCTCATGACACTCGCAAAAGGTTTATCAGATATCAGATGGCTGTTGATGAAAGTCAGTTTTACAATTACTGTGAGTTGTTTCAATTAGAGGTTGATGATGAGCTACAAGTTGTTTTTATTGTAGATGAGCTGCAAAGAGTCTTGGGCAGAGGCCACGAATGGGTGAACTTGACAGGGAAATACTATGCTGAGAGGTCATTGTGGTTCTTTCATCACCAGCTTTTGCTTCCTGATGTAGAAGAGTTTGTGGCTACCACTTTGAAGGAGCAAGACATTGAAGTTGGTGCTACTATTATTGCCAAGTGGTTTCAGCCTAGAACTGTCATCTCTGTTGAAGACATAAAGCATGAGTTCAATTTCCTTGCAAATTTAACAAAAGAAGAGCTGAAGACCCTAAACCCTGACCATCCAGTACTTTCAGATAAAGCTGTGATTGTGGTGGAACAAAAGTCTTTGTGGGACCCTAGGGAGTGCAGGCAAATTGTTCAGGCTGTGGAAGTGGTTTTTAAATCATCTTTTAACAAAGGATTTGATTCTTATTACACACCATCAAACTCTTTTATCAACATTGTTCTCAGCGAAAAAGAAGGCATCCCAATTACACTTTGCTTGACTGTAATGTCCGTAGCAAGACGTCTAGGACTTGTTTTGGAGCCTGTCAACTTTCCCCATCATTTTATACTTCGTTGGCTGGAATTTCCTTCCAAATTTGGAATTGATAAATACTCATTTATTGATGTTTTTGGGGGGAGATATTCTTTGAGGTTTCATAACCTTATTGATAGTTTTTCAATGGAGAATTCTCCAATTGTTGAAGCTCACTGCAACAAATGCACACATCAGGAAGTCTTGCATCGAATGCTGAGAAATCTATTGAACCTTGGAGGGCACCAACACACGGATAATGGACTTGATCTACTGCACCACAGTGTTGAGTTGTCTTTCTTGTTCATACCTCATGACATTGAACTAGCTATACTTTCAGCACAAGTCTCTCTCCATCTGAAGGTCAACATTCCCAAGGCATTGAGCAGAATTCAAGAGGCAGCCGGTTCGAACAATGCCCAAAGTGATGTGCTTGTGGATCTTCAGGTAATTATCCATTTCTTTTTTTAAACATGTTGAGGCATTATAATAACAATGTTACATTTCCAGTTAGGCTGAGTATCAAAGTGGAGAGACAGAGAGAGAGAGGGGGAGAGGAGAGAGAGACAAAGACAGACAGAGACTACAAAACTGACTACTGAGTATCAAAGTGGAGAGAGAAAGCTATAATGATTCAAGAAACAGAGAGATAAAGAACACTCCCAGGAATAAGTCATCAGGCAAGGACGGCATAACAACGGAGATGATTCATGCTTGTGGGGAAACAGGATTACTCCGGCTATATAGACTCTTCACAAAGTTACTTAGATTCATGTCCCAATCTACCCAGCTGTAAATGAGTTTATATTTCAATTTATAGAAGACAATGCAGAGAGAGAGGGGACTGTCCACTCCACCTGACTTAATTTAACTTAACTTCATAAAATTGGTTTAGAAGGCTCTACAGAGTCTGTATACAACTAGTTTATTCTACTTCACCAATACTAAAAATAACTGATCATCCAATCTGTTTTTGAATGTATTACCTGGCCCTGCCTCCACCACATCCTGTGGCAAGACATTCCAAGTATTCACTACTCTCTGATTTAAAAAAATATTTCCTAATATCTAATCTGAACGTCTTTAAACAATTTGACAAAAGCTAAGACCATGTACAATGATATCACAACCCATCATCCCTAACAGAGAAATGGGACTGTTTTCCCCACCTGATAAAAGCTAAGACTATGTACAATGATATCACAACCCATCATCCCTAACAGAGAAATGGGACTGTTCTCCCCACCTGACAAAAGCTAAGACTATGTACAATGATATCACAACCCATCATCCCTAATAGAAAATAAGGGAACTGTTCATCCCACCTAACAAAAGCAAAGACTGTACAATGATATCACTAACACATTCATAACAGCCGTATCTACTGTGGGATTACTTTTACCCTGTACTAAGACTTTATCCATTGTGCATGGTTGGAAAAACTAAGGGTTCAAAGCACCAATATCCAGATGTGGATCTTGGTCATACTAACAAATGCCCGTGACCAGTTATAACCTGGGCTGAATTCTGTGGTATAACATCTCATCTCCATGGCCTGGATTCTTCTCTGGAGATCTGCTGTAATGGTCCATGTTTTGCAGGTGTAGAGGAATATAGAAAGAACCAGTGAGCGCATTAATCTGACTTATTTATATAACATGAATATATTTAAATACTCCTATGGAATAAACACTGTGATCAGTTTAGTGATGTGGTTGTTGTTCAAAGCTGTTCCTGCTGAGTTGAGATAACTCTTGAAGATGTTTCTTTGGAAGCAGATTACAGTGGCTCCTCTTACATCCTGATGCATACAAGATAATGTAGACTGGAGTCTTCCTTGTGTGAGACCAGAGTGCCTGCATCCCGAGTTGCCTCCAGTAGTCTTTACCAATTGTCTTTCCACTGATCCAAGGTAAATCGGGACAAGAGAGTGAGATTGATGACCAGCGCAGCTTCTTTCTCACTATAATTTAAATACACGCGCACATCACATTATTAAGACAAGGGGGGTCTTGATCAGAATGTTTCACCTGACCCTGATAACTCTTTGCTCCCATAATTTTGAAAATTTGCTTTCAGAATGTTTTTAGCAATGAGTGTCTTTACAGTTGCTTGAAACTGTTCTTGTAAAAACTATACTCAATGAAATACTTCAGCTGAACTATTTTTGTGGGCGTTTAGGTTCAGTGTGAACATCTCCTGCTTCATCTTGAGGGTTTGAAGGAAGATGAGACTACTTCCAGGCAGTCTAAAGTGAGAAGAGAGAATATCAAGGTAACAAAGTTTTGTATGTTCTGTAAAAGATTGATTTCACTTATGACATATACCTTCTGTGTCCACCACGATTGTCTTGGCTTATGGCATTCCTTATGTCTACCTGTGAAATATAGAACTGCAACAGTATCTCTCTGTTGATTTCTATGAAACTTCATTTGTCCTGGTCCCTCCTACTGTTTATTGGCAGATTTTCCTTGACTCCTACACTTTTCCCTTTCCCAATGGGTTTAATGTCAGTGCATGTCTGGCTATATTGTTAAGTTTGTTTATCTCCTAAATCTTCTGCTGTGGTTGTTGGCATGTTTATTACCACAGATCTGTGCTTGTTATTACATCTGACCAACCAATAACTTGTGTACAATATCTTACTGAAGTCTGTTGTGTGTAACAGAATTGAGAATAGAAATACAGCCGTGCTGGAAGCATGTTGTAAAAGCAGACTAATAATAAAAATAGTTTCCCCGTCACAAGTAAAGATGATGACATCATCAGATGTATGCTACAAGATGTTATTTCCTATGACTGTAAAGTCTAATCCTGGCACAGCAGATAGGGCACACATGAAAGGAATCGACAGGTGTCTTCATGCGTTCTGTTCTGTCGGATAGCAGTTCACTTTCTCTCAGAGTTAGGGATTGTATTTCACTATGTGATTTGAGCACCTAGAGTGATGTAACAGTTCTTTGTATGAGTCTCCCATGATCAATGTTGAAGTTATCCAGATGCATTTTTAAGGAGTCTCTGTAGTGTTTCTTCTGTCTCCTTGATGAGCATCTTGCCATTTTGAGACTACAGTGCTTTAGCTGCTTGCTGAGGCAGGTGCTCATTGGCCATGCGAGCAACATGCCCTATCCATCTAACCTGAGCTCTTTGCAGAAGCTTATGGATGTTCAACATGTTTAAGTAAGAGCTATCTAACAGTGTGATCTAACCCCTCAAGGATAGAAGACTCTCCAACTCCTGTAATGCATATCCTGCCATTCACACAGGCCAAAGCCTGTTTAGTATAGAGAAACCTTCTTAGTTTGAAAGCTCTAAAATTCTAGACACTCTTAGGTACCGCATATATGAGACTTTCTGTATCAGAAAGACTTAACTCACCATGAGTAGAATTTCTAGAAATTTCAAATATTCTGCTTCTCCTTCATCATATAAATCTATCACTCTTAGATTTCATCAGCATGCTCGGGATGTGAGGAAAATGACTGCAACCTGCCACTTAACGCCCTTTTCAGGGCACATGAAAGAGTAAACATACTCATCGTGGGCCTTCAGTAAAAACAACAATCACTATTAGGCCGGCTTGCCCATTAACATTTATGTTATCTGCGTTTTTACAAACCCGCCAAATAAAACGGTCACTGAGAAAGAAGAGCAGGGGTGCCTTCATTATTCCTAGGTCAAAACACCAGACATTAAAAAATAGGCATTGCCTGCTACCAGTAATCTTAATAGTAATCTGGCACTAAATAAAGTAGATTACTAACTCTGCATGAATGTAAAATATACATTTCAATAATGACTTGACTTTACTTAATCGCTCCACTTTAAATATGACTTCTTGCCTTTCGTTTTTTTCATATTGTTCAATCCTGCTTAGCTGCCTCTATGACCAGCACATTACTGTATAACATTTCTTTGTTTTACCTTTTGGGTCAAGTAAGACACTGGCACATTTCAATAATGGTGTATATAATGTCAGCCCAAAAGCATTCCATAGTATTGATGTACCTACATGACTGTTCTTCAAAGCAAGATTAAACTCATTTATTGGAAAAGCTTTCACGCTAGTATTTGTTATGACACTAGCAATAACTTGTCAATAATGATGAACATGAAAAGCCTTTTGATGAAAATTCTTTTGGGGGGGAAAACATGTGTATTTTTTTAAAGAATGTTCCCTGAAGAATACAAATAAATTTTGTTGCGTAAAATATAAAGTGTATACAAATTTAATTCTGAAATTGAGAAATCAAATTTATGTCTCTAATAGCTTGGTAGACCTAGTTAATCAACAACAGTAACATGTTCTCAATAATGGTTAACAAAATACTATAACAAAATTGGAATAGTTGTTATCATACAACTTTGACAGAAAAAAAAATTGATCTAAGGATTTCAAAATTTTCTACTACATTCCTCCTCTATTATCAACTGAGCTGTCGTCATATATGATGAAATACTGAACATTTTTTATGAATGTGTGAATTTTTTTCCATATAATTTAAAATGCATTTTGGAAATTAAATACCAAAATTCATTGTTTGATTGCTCGCGTAACGTCAGAACCTGTGGCGTCAAGAATGCCCCTTAGACTTGGATTTGTGAAATCATGGTCGACCTTTCTATGCAGTTATTTTTATACTTGATGTTATAGAACATAGGGACATACCATACCGACTTTCCAATGGCGAGAATTATGGCATTTGATCTTATATCAATGAAACTTCAAATAACAATATCTCAGTTTGAATTCAAGGTGAGTTTACCCTTCTCAAAAGTAAGGCATCATGTGATAGAGTAATATAAAAGTGAATAATTTGTTCTCTTATATATCACGAAATAGTACACCAAATTGTTGAAGGCCTGCAGTCTTGGAGTGATACTTTTAATTACATAGTTATACTTCTGAGCCATAACATGTGTGGAGTACTTATCATAGAGGGGATATCTCCTTCTTCTTCGTACGCTGCCAGACGTCAACTTGAATTTGTTCGAAGAAAACAGCTGTCATCCTGAGGCTGTCGACACTGCCATAGAGATTGTCTAGTGTTGGCACTGGTGATGGCCACATGTGCTTTCTCTGGTCCTCGTATGTCGGGCAATTTTGCAGCCGATGTTCTGCAGTCATTTTCCATGTACCACAGGTGCATTCGTCAGTGCCACCTATCTTCAGTTTATTGAATTGATGGTACCTCAGTCTATTGTGGCCTGTGCGGAGTCTGAAGACCACGACCTGCTCTCTTCTGTTCAACTGGTAATAGGCATCATGTTTTGTGTAGCCAGTGTGCTCTGTTTCCCATTTGGCCATGTATCTGGCCTTAATAGACCTTTTGGACTCTTTGTAGGTCACACTAGAATCTGGTTGTGGTAATCTTGCACCTTCTTTTGCCAGTCTGTCTGCCTCCTCGTTGCCTTGAATGTTACAGTGGGATGGAACCCACTGTACCACTACTCTTTTTGGTGTGGACAGCTGGCATAGTTGACAGAGTACTGCTCTTAAATCATTAAGTTCTGTATTTTTCTGGCTTTTTAGTGCTGTAACTACGGACAGCAGCCTTCAGTGCCTCTGCTCTGAAATTGCTTGAGAATTTTCCAGTTGCCACTGACAGTGTTTTTTTCTACCATTTTTTAGGCTCAGGAATACCCCTCCCCCTCCATTCTGTGTTGTGTTTGTTACAGAACCGTCGGTGTATGCATGTGTCCAGTCCATCCTTCGGTAGTTTTTCGTTATGCACCTCAGTGTTATGTCTCTTCTTTCTTTTTCAGTCTGGCTGTTCTTGTTTCCAATGCCTGGTATATTTTCTACCACCTCTGGAATGATATGCTGCTTCCAGGTGGGTTTGCGTACAGTAGGGATGGGCTTTGGTGTTCATAGGGTCTTCGCTCATCTTTGCTTTGGCTATTTCTGCAAAGTTTCTCCGCTTTAGTTTCCCTTTTCCAAATCTATTTAGTCTCTGATGCATTGTAGAGGGGATATAAACATGCTGGAAAGAATACAAAAAAGAGTGACAAAGCTGATAGTGGGATTCCAAAATTACAGTTATGAGGAAATACTCAGAAAAACTGGCCTATAGTGTCTTGACAAGAGAAGAATTCGTGGTGACTTAATACAGGTTTATAAGATAATCAAAGGAACGGATAAATTAGACTATAACAAGTTTTTCAAAATACAACCACTTACAAGAACAAGAGGGCATAGCTACAAATTAACTAAAGAAAGGTCTAGATTAGATATTGGGAAATATTTTTTTAGTCAGAAAGTGGTAAATGCTTGGAATGCATTGCCACAGGAAGTAAGGGAGGCAGGGACAATTAATGCATTTAAGAATAGATAGGATGCACATAGCTTTTAGAGCAAGGAAATGTAAATTAAATTGGTTGTATACAGACTCTGCAGAGTTTTCTAAACCAGTAAAAAGACGTTATGTTACAGTGATCAGTAATAACTGATAAAACATAAGTGTCAAACATGGCCTACAGTCTTCTGCACATAACCGAGGAGGCACGTCCATCAGAATTGGTAATGGGCATTGCCATTTAACATGGCAGGCCCTGGTCGCCTAAGCGTACTTTTATTATTTTAACAGGAATGCTATCCTTACCTTTCCAATTCTAGCCCTTACATATGTCTCTGTGCTCCCTGAAGTTTCAGTGGTGTTTCCCAAATATGATGTCCACATCACCCAGTGCCTCACCTCCAAGAATGACTGGCTCTTTGTTTAAGGTGTTGATTTTAAACAGCTTGGTTTTCTTCATGTTTATATTTAGTTGCAGTTTGGCTGAATGGTCCCTCACCATATTTATTTATTCTTGTATCTGAATATGGCTATGTGACAGCAGTACCAAGTTGCATGCATAGTCCAGATTGTCTAAATGTGACCACAATGTCCATTGTATACTGGTCCTCATTCCTGATGTTGACATCTTGATAATCCAGTCATGATCCTCATCTCTGATGTTGACATCTTGATAATCCAGTCATGGTCCTCATACCTGTTGTTGACATCTTCATAATCCGGTCTATCACCATCAGAAACAATAGTGGTGACAATAGACATCCCTATTTCATTCCCGTTTGATCTTCAAAACTCTTGGTCAGTACTTCTTTCATGTACCACTCTACAAACTAGTTTTTCATACATGTTCTGTACAAGTGATATTAACATTTCCGGTACTGCCTACTGTCTCATTTTTAAAAAGTCTTTTTAGTTCAAGGTTCACCTCTCTGTATTCTACTGGCCGAGGCACATCCTTCCACCTCAGACCATAGTCCTTTAGGCGATATCAACACGTATTAACCAGTGCTTCAATTTCATGTATGCGTGTCTATGTACCAATGCTAGTGTTCCAGTGATCCAGGATGTTTCTGTGTGGCTCAAACCAGACAGAATGTTCTTTCTATTTGAAGTATGGTTTCTAAATGTTTTGTGTGTATATGAATGGTTATAAACCCCTTGTTCTTGTCCGTCTTAGTTGTAGCTATAAAATGCTTCATTCTATATTGTCATAGTTTCAAGGTCTATAAAATTTGCATACAGGATTTAATTCTAGTCAAGAATTTGTTTGTTTCTTGGTACCCAAAAGGATAGTCAACTCTGTTCTTTCCTTGTAGCTTTCACTAGTGAGTCATACATCTAATATTCTGAGGTCCTGCCTTTTCCAAGACTGTTTGCTTTTGTTTGGTTGGAAATGTTTTTATAATCAGCTTTGCTTTTATGGATTTAGGTTGTTGGCCTTGATCCAACCTAGATGAGTTGTCTGTTTTTAATCTGATGTCTCCCCTTTGATCTGTCCAGTTTGGGTGACTCTTTTGGAAGCTTTAGTTTCCCCTGGCATGTAATGTCCCTTGGGACCATTGAGACACACAAGCCCCCTCACAAATTCAAGGTAGTAAACACGAAGGTGACATACAAAACTAGTAAACTATAATTACATCTATCAGATGTAAAAAAAAAAATAAAGTCAAGATTCCGTCACATCATGTGGTGCATGGGAAATATGGTGGAAATATGTGGTCAGCGTCACGCTGGTCGCCTTAATTTCCCAGATTGCTGTGATATCAAATTTCTTTTGCTGGGTCGACCACAAGAGCTGGTTTGTGATTGGAAAAAAATATGACAGTACAATGTGCATGGTAGGTTTACATATCACCATGCTTATACCATGCCATATTTAACTTGCCAAGAGAAAAAGAATCTAAGATGCGAGTCATGGGTAAGGACAACACCTGAAAAGCCAACTCCAAGTCTCAGAAATGGGATATTCAAGGAAGGTAGCCCCAGCAACAAGAACCTCTAAAAAGCATCCCAAGTGAACATCTGTTCAGCACATTTCCACACAACAGATTTTGTCTTTGGTGAAAAATGTTGAACACAACACACTGATCACCTGTTTATCTGCACACTTGGTTGAAAATATATACAAAATACCTCTACACTCCCTAAGTGAAGTGCAAAGAGGATGTTGAAAGATCCAATTCTATTAAAGAAGGTGCTTGTTTCATGCAGTAATGAGTGATGGACTGGGTTAAATTTCAGCACTGTCCATACCTTGAACATACAAAGGATATTCTGTCATGGATATACATTACTCAAATTGATCCTTGAACTTCACTTCACTTAGTCACTCCTATACCCCCATAAGGCTGTAGAGTTTCTTTTTTTTTTGTTGATGTTTATATATTTGCAATCAAGTGTGTTGACAAGCAGGCCTGTTGTATCTTTGTATGATGATTGGGGCTGAGGGGCTGCCTCCTTTTTTGACCTTAATGCTGGCCACTATTTGGTAATAATTTAGTTACATTTATAATTTTTGCCCAGACAGTGACTAACAGCCTGCTTTTAAAAGAAATTTTCAACTGTGTAGGGTTGTTTTACACACATAATGTGCACTCAAGACCTCCAATTTTTTCAACATATAGGACTAGGTTCACCTCCCTTGAGCTCAAGCGATGCTTGAAACTTATGAGATTCAAATACCTTCCCCATATTGGAATGATGAATTGCAGAAAGCGGAAGACGAAGTCTCAAATGCTAGGAAAATAGCAGAGAGAGAACAATCTATGGAGGCAAATATCGCCCTCAAAGCCATCTCGGCAAAATACAAAAGAACACTAAACCAAATAACAAGAGACAGCTGGAAAAACAAAACAGAAAGCCTCAATTTAGATAAAGAAGGGAACAAACTATGGAAGTTAGTCAGAGCCATGAATGACGAAACTCCATCAAACAAACAAATTACCATCAAGCAGGGTGACAACATGCTCACTGGAAAAAAAAAGAGCAAACGCCTTTATAGAACATTATGCCAGAGCAAACCACATTGATGTCCCTACAGATAGGCATACAGACATTAGTGAAGAACAAAAGAGCCACGAAAACATCAATATGGCACCAGAGGAGCACATGATGGCAAAACTAACAATGAATGAAATGGAAGAGGCCATGAGAATTCTAAAGAAAAAGAAATCGCCCGGAAAAGATGGGGTAACAAACGAAATGCTGATGGGGCTGGGCCAAACAGCAAAGAGGAAGTTACTATCAATCCTGAACCAAAGCTGGAAAAGGGGAATTGTACCTCAGGCATGGAAAGATGCTGTAATTATACCAGTACCAAAGAAAGAAAAAGATAGAGCAGATCGAAATGGATACATGCCTATCAGTCTACTGAGCTGTGTAGGCAAACTGATGGAGCATATGATAAACACCAGACTGATGAGCAACTGGAAGAAAAACACATACTAATTCCACAGCAAGCAGGCTTTAGACAGCACAGATCCACTAAGAACCAGATCACTCTCATAGCCCAGGAAATAGAGGATGCTTACCAGGAGAAAAAGCATACAGTAGCGGTTTGGGTGGATTTAGAGAAGGCATTTGACAAGGTGTGGAAAGAGGCACTTAAAGTCAAGCTACGAAGAAGTGAAGTTTGTGGGAAAATATACAGATGGATCAGCCACTACCTCAAAAACAGAACAGCCAGAGTTCAAGTACAAGGGCAGATGAGCAAAAAGATGACACTTGAGCAGGGAGTACCCCAAGGGGGAGTATTGTCACCCACACTTTTCCTGGTGTATATAAACAACATCACAGAGAATATACCAAGAAGAGTCCACAGCTCCATGTTTGCAGACGATCTGGCTTTGTGGACCTCGGAAAAAAAGTCTCACCATAGCAAGAAATTGGATGCAGCAGGCCCTAACATCGCTGGAGGAGTGGGCGAACTCATGGCTGGTCAAAATAAATGAGGAAAAAACAACATGTATGATATTCTCGCTTTCAAACAAACCCCAGAACGCCAAAATAAGTCTTAACGGCAAATATCTGCGGCCAAACGATAACCTAAACTACATGGAAGTCACATTTGATTGGCGCAAGACATGGAAAAGTCAGATCGAGAGAAACCGAATGAGAGCCAGACAAAGAATGGCAATCATGAGGAAACTTGCTGGCACAAGCTGGGGAGCAGACGAAAGTATACTAAAGATACTGTACACTGGAAGAGTGAGACCAGTTCTCGAGTATGGAATTGCGGCATGGACAACAGCAGTAAAGGCGAACTTTGACAAAATTAGCAAACTTCAAAACCAAGCCATGAGAGTTATAACAGGAGGCATGAAGTCAACGCCAATTGTAGAACTTGAAAAGATTACAAATCTGCAATCCATGACCGACAGAAGAGACTGCAAAGCCCAGCAGCAAGCAGAGAAACTCAGATGACTGACAGACCATCCAATACACCAGAGACTAAATAGATTTGGAAATGGGAAACTTTAGCGGAGAAACTTTGCATAAATAGCCAAAGCAAAGATGAACAAAGACCCTATAAACACATTAACAACAGAAAAGCCCATCCCTACTGTACGCATACCTACCTGGAAGCAGCATATATTTCCGGTGGTGGCAGAAAATATACCAGGTATTGGAAACAAGAACAGCCAGACTGAAAAAGAAAGAAGAGACATAACACTGAGGTGCATAACGAAAAACTACCCAAGCATGGACTGGACACATGCATACACTGACGGTTCTGTAACAAACACAACACAGAATGGAGGGGCAGGGGTATTCCTGAGCCTACCAAATGGTAGAAAAATAACACTGTCAGTGGCAACTGGAAAATACTCAAGCAATTTCAGAGCGGAGGCAGAGGCACTGAGGGCTGCAGCAGAAGTAATGCTGACAGGCAAAAGAAATGAAAGCCAGATAGTTCAGTTTACAGATGCCCTGGCCGTAGTCACAGCACTAAAAAGCCAGAAAAATACTGAACTTAATAATTTAAGAGCAGTACTCTGTCAACTATGCCAGCAGACCGCACCAAAAAGAGTAGTGGTACAGTGGGTTCCATCCCATTGTAACATCCAAGGCAACAAGGAGGCAGACAGGCTGGCAAAAGAAGGTGCAAGACTACCACAACCAGATTCTAGTGTGACCTACAAAGAGTCAAAAAGGCTCATTAGAGCCAGATACATGGCCAAATGGCAAACAGAACATACTGGCAACACAAAAAAATGATGCCCATTACCAATTGAACAGAAGAGAGCAGGTCGTGGTCTTCAGACTCCGCACAGGCCACAACAGACTGAGGTACCACCTATTCTTCTTCTTCTTCTTCTTCGTACGCAATCAGACAGTAACCATTATTTTTTTGAAAAAAGCGGCGGTTATCCTGAGGCTCTCGCCACTGCCATAGAGCTTGTCTTGCAGTTCCACTGGTAATGGCCACATCTGCTCTCTCTGATCCTCGTATGTCGGGCAGTTCTGCAGCAGATGTTCAGCGGTCATTTTACCAGTACCGCACGGGCATTCGTCGGTACACCCTATCTTCAATTTGTTGAATAGGTGGTACCTCAGTCTGTTGTGGCCAGTGCGAAGTCTGAAGACAACGACCTGCTCTCTTCGGTTCAACTGGTAATAGGCATCGTTTTTGGTGTAACCAGTATGTTCGGTTTCCCATTTGGTCATGTATCTGGCTTTGATAAGCCGTTTTGACTCTTCGTACGTCATACTGGTATCTGTTTGTGTACCACCTATTCAATAAACTGAAGATAGGTGGCACTGACGAATGCAGTTGTGGTACCGGAAAAATGACCGCTCAACATCTGCTGCAAAACTGCCCAAAATACGAGGACCAGAGATAGCACATGTGGCCATCACGAATGGCAACACTAGACAAGCTCTATGGCAGTGTTGACAGCCTCAGGATGACCGCTGCTTTTTTCGAAAAAATACAGGTTGACGTCTGACAGCGTACGAAGAAGAAGAAATACCTCCCATTTCGTGCTTTCATTTCTTGAGAGTTGAACGTCTTACCTCTCAGCTATAGTGGTTCTCCTTCTTGAACTACATTTGAAAACGATCCACGTCTAGTATTATTATTCTTCTTATTCATGCCCTTTTGCTCTAGTTATTAAGTCATAGGTCCAACACTGCATTTGGCCCTTACCCTAAACTCTTATCAGATAAGGAGATAATTTTTTCCTCATATGTTGATTTGTAAGTTCAGTATTGTTATTTGTTGTCACTGATGAAGGCCTATTGGTCGTAACGTAGGTTTTGTTTGTGTTTTGTCTTGGTGCGGTATCTGACCATACCCATTGCAAAATTTTGATTAAACTTAACTTTAATCAACTTTTACTATTTTTCATTTGTTTTTTTTCTCCCTAAACACTTAAGGAAGCCTGCATTTGATCAATTGCAGTTGTAGTTTCCAAGAAATAATTTTTACGTGATGAGGCTACCAGCTCCATGCACAACTTTCTTTAGTTGCCTTTTACAATGTGCTAGGAAAGTGACAGTTGTCTTATTTTTTTTTCAATTCAGGTATCACTTGAGTAGACTAGTAGCATGCAATGGAGAGTCAATAAGTAACCTTAATATTAAATGAAATGTTAGTATGAAAATATTAAGATTACTTTTAGACTCTCCCTTGTAGGAACAAAACATTTATCATAATTTTTCAGTGTTGCATGACTTTGAGTTGTCATGTGTTTGTTATTGATTATTTTATAATTATTAATAATGTTAGTGGACATAATGAATGCCATTTATTATGACCTTGGTCAGGATGGTACTCCAGGACAAACGGTCGCTATCAGTTTAAACAACATTTGGCCACCTGGCACAAGAAACTTGCTTACCAGGATTATGGATAACAGGCTGCAATAGAGCAGACTGGTTAAGAAGAAGGGATCAAAGAGGGAAGGCTAACACGGTACTCACAAATACATGCTGAAGTTGGACTGAAAGGTGCAAATATCATAGTCAAGCTGTAAACTACGACACAACACATTCTGTTATCCGCACAGCATCCGCATCCTGCTACTTGCAAAGTTGCTTGGTAGTGGCGATTGAGAACGAACGAAGAAGAATACCAGGATTACTTATGACAAGTTACAAACTATTTGTATTTACATTCGGCTAAATAGTTATATGCCTCTATTTGCATTCGGTCAAATATTAAAACGTTCTATTTGTAACAGATCTTAGCTGTGTAGATGTTTTTAGGGATAGTATTTTAGATATGTTTTATTAAAGTTAGAAAGGGTTGGAGCATTGATAGTCAGTAGCCATCTATTGTTTATTATAGAATTGAACCTAACCAAACTAGCCAGTACAGGTGTACTCAAATCTGGACATCGGAATGCTTGGAATACATAGCGTTGGTTTCCAAGCAACGCAGATGTTAAAAACTACATAACCTTGCATAATGCCTAGAGGCATAGGAGCCTGTTACATCATGATCGGTAGGGACAAATACTATTAACTGGTTTTTATAAACTCTCGATGAGAAAACCTAGGTACGAGATCTGTAAAAAGCTGCGGAAGTAGTTAGCTAGGGGAGTCAGATCGTGATCAGTTGAAGGGAGAGTTTCCCAGAGCGAAGATCGGAGAGACAAATTGTAAATTTCCAAAGCAGTTTCAGAAACAGTGTTTCAGAGGGAAAATTGGAGAGACAATTTGTCAATTTCCAAAGCAGTTTCAGAGAGAGTTTTTCAGAGGGAAGATCGGAGAGACAATTTGTCAATTTCCAAAGCGAAGAGGGCAGAGAGAAGTCGAGATCATATTTGGGAGCGAGATAGCGAAGAGACAAGAGGACAGATTGATATTCTAGAATGAAGATCGGAGAACAAGTCATCATCTGTCGGCAGGGAGCATCAAGAACAGGACCATCTTGATAACGGTGAAGAGGAAAGAGAAAAGCAGATATATTTTTGGAGCCCAGAGAGAGAGAGAGAGAGGTTTTGACAGACAAATCTTTCACCGCGTGAGTCTAGATGTTCAGCAGATTATCCAAGAGAGGTAACTAGTAATGAAATTGTTTCGCAATAGCAAGTGATAGAACCAGATATTGTAGTGCGTCACGAGGAATACGCACGAGATAGTCATCTTAAATACTACTTTATTTGCAACACTGCTGAGAATTCAGCGTCTAACAGAATTCTCACAGAGAATCCAGCAACTAACTAGAGAGATATTTGACTAGCACAGCGATCCAGTGCTTCAACGATCACTACAAGCCACTGTCGATGAGGAGAATAGGTCCACGGATGAAATCACGTGGGTTGCAGAACAGACACGAATCTTTCATCCTGTGGCAATCCACATAACGGTTTGTCTATCAAATTATAGTCCGTAAATCAAGTTACAGTTCGTCTAAAGTTATGGTTCATCAATCAAGTAACTGTTCCTTTATCAAGTTACAGTTCGACTTTTAAGTAACTTCGTTCATCAAGTTACAATTCGACTTATACGTAACTATTCGTTTATCAAGTGGTAGTTTGAAAGCTAGTTTAGTTTAGTTTAGTTCATATTTCTACACCCAACCAGGTTTTGTTCTAAAGTGAAGATTGGAGAGTCAGTTGTGAACGGGTAGAAATAAAGTTTTCATTCTTATGTTTTAATTTTAATTAGTGTTAAAGTTTATTGGTTTGAACTGAGAGTATAGTTAGTGCAGACCTCTTGCATCATCTGCTACGGTACTTCAGCCAGCTGGAGCTGCTACATATTCAGTACAGCCCTACTTTAGACACATTTTACCTATACTGCTGTAACATTCATATTAAATGAATCATGTTTTCAGGTGATGTTTGCTGTTGGAATGATTATGAAGCACAAGAAATACAACTACCTCTGTGTTATCAGGGGCTGGGATGAGAAGTGCCAGGCCAGTGAACAGTGGATCAAGCAAATGAATGTGGACAAATGTGAACGAGGCCGGATGCAGCCCTTTTATAATGTATGGGTAATGGATGGCAGTGACCGCTATGCTGCTGAGGAGAACTTGGTGCTCACAAAGGGAACTATGATGATAAGGCACCCTGAGGTGAGTTCTCACACATGGCATCAATAATATTGTAGTATTTGAACAGATTGTTTCAAAAGTTTCTTTTAATTTCTACAAAATGTATTTTCTAACTTCTACAATATTTATATTTTAACTTCAATAATATTTATCTCACAACTTATGAAATATATATCTCTTTATTTCTACAATATTTATCTCATAACTTCAATAATATTTATCTCACAACTTATGAAATATATATCTCTTTATTTCTACAATATTTATCTCATAACTTATGAAATACAAGGGGGCTTCAAATGAAAAACCTTAAATTGGATAGAAATGAGAATAACCATATTTTTGTATTGTAACTTGTTAATATAGTTGCTAAGGATGTCAAGAGTGCCATCACCATGCAGATGAACAACATGACGTCATAATTGCAGTTAAAAGATGGGCATGCTATTGATATGCACCAAAGAGGAGCAGCACTCTGTTATTCATTTTTTTGAGCAGCGAAGGAGTGAAATCTATAAAAATCCCACTTTGTGCTAATGTTTCCTGCACAATGTTCACAGCATGCTGACGAGCATTGTAGTGCAACAGAATCACACCACTCTAAAGCATGAAGGGGTCGCTTATTGTTGATGGCTTTATGCAGCTCGTTTAGTGTGTTTTTATAGCAGATGGCATTGATGTACTTACCAGGCTCTTTAAAACCTGCCAAGAAAAGCCCTTCATGATAACAAAAAGTATAACATTACCATCGGATACATGTGACTTGAATTTTTGTGTTTTGGTGGTCCTCACTGTTTCCATTGCATGCTCGCTATTTTATTGTACGGCACAATATGGTGACACCGCAATTCATCATCTGCCACTATGCGCAAAAGAAATGGTTCGCCCTCGGCTTCGTAACACAGCAAGAGGTTCAATCTCCACCCCATGCATTTTTCCTTAAGGTCACCGGCCCGAATCTGAGGGACCCATTATAAATACACCTTCTTATACATCAGTTTCTTCCGAAACACCATTTGAATTGAAACAAATGACACAGTGAATTCATCCGCTAGCGAAGGTAAGCTCTGACGACAGTACACCCATATTGCTGCATTGGATCATGATGATGACTTCTGTCGCAACGATATGTGCTTAGCCTGGCCACAGAAGATCTTTTGTTAACTCATGCCCTTCCCTAAATATTTGTGCCCAGTCCATCACTGTTGTCTTCGACACACATTTGTCACCATAAACCGTGTGCATTCTGCGATGAATGTTGACATTCTTCGGCTGTTATGAACTGAATCACTACTCACTGATACTTCTTGGATGGGGATTAAGTATCACACCGACCATGTTGTGAATGATCTACAGCAAAACCATTTGCATGTGAGGAGAATGTACTCGCTTGCTCATTGGTCTGTGTGCTTATTACATGAACTGTGAAGCCATCATGCTCTCTGTGAACTGGCGTGCGTGAAGCAGCACAGACAGGTTTAATTTGATGATGCCTCATAATAAAGGAAATTTGTGTTTAGGTGCACCAGCATACATGTATATTACTTCTTCTTCTTAGATCCTTGGGTCAGTGAGTGGCAAAATGGCCAGTAACCATCTTTAAGAGCAGCAACAAATTCCTCCACTTTGCCATCTTTCATTAAGGGCATCAGCTCTGATTCATGATTTTCCCTTTAGCTCCCAAACTTCTATGTTGTCTTATGTTGTCCTATGGGGTCCATCCCATGGTAATTCTAGTGATGGTGTCAGGTTCTATTCTTAGGACATGGCTCAACTAATTCCAGCACCAACTGGTTATGCTGGTAGCATACGTTCTTGGTTGTTCTGGGCAGGCAGTTCTCTGATGGTGATGGCGTTCAGTCAGAAAATTAATTCTATGAACACTTCATTGATAGTTTGTTTGGAAAGATGATAATTTTGACATTTCATTTTCTGTTACTCTCCAACACTCAGTACCATACAGAAGTATAGAAAGTTTACAACTCTTGTACATTCTTAGTTTGGTGTTGGTACTATAATCTTAAGACCTCAAAACGTTTGTTTAGAGCAGCACAGACTTCTGGCTTTGCTCATTCTGTATTTAATGTCTTTGTTTTACCATCAGGTATAACTGCTTCCGAGGTATGTAAGTGTGTCCATCCTCGCTAGTTCTTCATTTTCTATTTTAATTAGTGTGGAATGTAATATATATATTTGGTGTCATGACTTCTGTGTTCCTGATATTAATGTACAGTCCCATCTGTGTGCTGTATGTGCTCAATTCTTCCATTTTCTGTTGAATGTGTTTATTTGCAAATAGTACAATGTCATCCGCATATTTCAGATTTTTCTGTGTTGAGAACAATGTCTATCTTATTCCTCTTGAGGTTTTCTTTGTGGCATGTCACAACTCTCAGTTCACCTCAAAAGTTTCATTGCTCTGTCCAACACTGCATATACAATTTTAATGGCGAAAAGTAATTGAGTAGGTCACAAAACTGATATGAGATAGCTAAAAAATGTAATTGGTCTATGTAGCACTGAGCTTTTCTACCTATTTGAGGCACTATAAGCCCACCTTGGTGAGAAATGAAGTAAATTACAATGAGGTTAATTGTGAAGTGCAAATGTGGCTGAGACAGCAGTCCAAGGTGTATATGCTGCAGGTCTTGGTGCACTGATAAAATGATGGGATAAGTGTTTCAATGTTGGTGGAAATTATGTTGAGAAATAAGGGACAATGTAAGTGCAATAATAAATGGTTTTCAAGTTCCAATAATATTTCCTTTTAAAAATAAAATAGGCGTTTGTGTTCTTTTACTGAACTGCTCTCATATGTAGACTTTTAACTTAACGTCTTTGTACTGATTTAGAAGACTCTGCAGTCTGTATACAACCAATTTAATTTATATTTCCTTGCTCTAAAAGCTATGCACATACAATCTATTCTTAATTGCATTAATTGCCATTGCCTCCACTACTTCCTGTGACAATGCATTCCAAGCACCACTCTCCGACTAAAAAATTATTTCTTAAAATCGAATCTGGACCCTACTTTTGTTAATTTGTAGCTATGCCCTCTTGTTCTTGTATTTTGAACATCTTGTTATAGTTTAATTTATTCTTTCCGCTGATTATCTTATAAACCTGTATTAAGTCATTAAGTCACCTCAAATTCTTCTCTTTTCTAGAAACTGTAGAACGGTTTTACTTTCAGCTTTGTTGCTCTTTTTGTATCCTGTCCAGCATGTTTATATTTCCTTTACAATAAGAACTTCACACCTGTACACATTACTCCAATCTAGGTCTAACTAATGCATTATACAGTTTAACAATCACTTCCTTGCTCCTATGTTTAATATTGCTTTTTGTCATACCTAACATTGCATTTGCCTTTTTCACTGCTTACTGAACTTGCTCACTCACTTTACCTGTATGATCTACTATAACCCCTAGGTCCCTTTCTTTTGTTCTTGCCTATTCTGTAATTATGTTCCATATTGGATCTACCAATGTGGATGACTGTGCATTTATCTAATTTAAAGTTTATTTGCCAGTTCACAGACCATTTTCGAATTTGATATAAATTCGACCTCAATATATTCACTTCTGCTTTGGATGAGACATTACTGCTTAGTTTTGTGTCATCTGCAAATTTTTGCAATCATGTATCTGATATCAATGTCCAAATTGTTTATAAATATCAGGAACAAAATTGGTCCTAAAACCGAGTCCTGGGGCACTCCACTTTTTACTTCACACCACTCAGAGTACTCCTTATTTATGCCCACTCTCAGCCTTCTTCTTGTAAACCAATTTTCAATCCATTTGGCAACTTCCCCACTATTCCATGTGATTTTAACTTTCAAAATAATTTTTGATGAGGTACTCTATCAAAGGCCTTTGCAAAATCTAGATAAATAACATCCACTGGCTCCCCTTTATCCATCATTTTTGTAACCTCCTCCATGAATTCTAATAGATTTGTCAAGTATGATTTCCCTCTAGTAAACCCATGCTGACTATTTCCGATTAGATTTGTCTAAATGCACTACAATATCTTCTTTGATTACTGACTACCAATTTACAGACTATGCTTGTTAAACTCCCTGGTCTATAATTTGCTGGATCTGATTTTATGCCTTTTTTGAATAAAGAGATTACTTCTGTATCTAAGCAGTATCATCCATAGACTGAAAGGCCTTTTCAGAAGAACACAATTTATGCTTATTCCTTGCTAAATTTTATATCTAGTGCATATGATATTCTTTGGATTATTATCCTGCCTAGTATTTTTCTGGTTACTGAGAGAAGAGTGATTCCTCTCCAATTACTGCAGTCTGTAAGGTCACATTTTTTGGTAATTTTTCAATTTTAACGTTGCTCCATTCTGATGATGTTGTCTCTATCTGCTAAATTTATATGAATATTGAATTTCATATTTCTGCTGCTAATTTAGGGTCCATTATTAAATGTTATGCAATCAAGCAGTCATGACCTGGGACTTTCCCATTCTTCAATTGTTTGATAGCTGTGATCATTTCTTCCCTTTGAAGAATGTCTGTGTTTACATCTAGGTAATGCAACAATATTTTAAGAGTAATTCAAAGTTCATCTTGTCTTAGTTTATTCAATCCCAGCTTATCAGAAAAATTCACAACTGAATTCGCAGGGCAAGGGGAATAACTCCGCAAATATTAGACTTGCTTGCGTAATAAAATTAATAACAAATACAATTTTAAATTTATTTGTGTGATTCAAACTCCAGTTTACAGATAAATGGAAGAGGTACTCTTCTGTGCACATATTTTTTGTGAGTGTCATGTATGTTGGATGCGAAAAATTAAACAAGGGAAGAAAAAAAGTCAATATAAAATGTCTGTTTCACTCTTGTCAATTTTGCTGATAAATGTTCAAGCGAAAAGCAATCTCCCTTGGTTCATTGCAACTAGTACATCTTTCATCTTCTTGTCCAATGTCTGACTTTCCAGTATACATCTCAAAGTTATAGAGGTATCTAGTATGAGGATCTGCAGCACACAAAATTTTAATTCCTCAAGGATCCTTCTTCCCTAAAATGCTGATTCATTGGTTTGCATTGATCTGCCAAGTACTCAAAAAAGGTCTGAAGTAGAAATGATGAAAGTGAAAGGAAATCAAAAGCAGAGAAATCTGGATTTATGTCATCTGCAGGACCTGTTCCCTCACTAAATCCTTCAATAATGATATTACTCCATTACTTGGACTATTCTATATAACCACCAGGGCCTGCCTGTGGGACGGGTCACTTTGTCACCGTCTTCTACCAATAATTTGTCATCACTACCGGGACCAGTGTCGCTACTTTCATCTTCTAAGTCCTGAACTTATTCCGCATAAATGTCTGATTCGTTCTCATTCTCTTCAACTCCATCAACAAATTCGCAACAACTATCGTCTGACTCATAAGTATCTTCAGTCCGCACCAAGTTTTGAAGAAAATTGAAGGTCATTTAAAAAAAATCATGGCTCGAACACCATACGTGATAGAAACGATCTGTAAACTGCAATGGGAGCCGCCATTACCGGTAGTCACGTGAAGACTAAATTTAGCGTGTTTATTCGCAGGTAAAACGTAAGGAAAAATAATTTCAATCAGTATATCCACGGCGGCCGTTTGTCGGCCGGGCTGGGAGTGAGTTGATAGCGGCCGTCGCCGGCCGGGCTGGGATTGAATGGGCTAAACAAGAAATCTCCACTGATGTGACTAGATCTTGTGTGTAGGTACAAACTTCTTACATGTGCTATCTGTATTGTCGCTTTTTTTTTCTATACATAGTTATATGATGTTTCTTTAACTCTGCTAGTCCATCATTTTCTTTGTCTGCCTTTTGTTTAAAGCTATGCTGTTTGGTGTTTTAGACTTGCATAGTGGTTATGTTTGGCTCTATGTGACGAGATATATCCTCCCACCACACACAGATGAACTTGAATATGCATATATGCATATACATAACATGGACAGAAATACAATTTAAAAAATGTTTCTATCAAAATTCAGGTTGGTCGGTTATTTGAAGCCTTCACTGGCCAGTACTACATCCCAGGACCACAGCTGTTGGTAGACTACCCTGAGGACTTGAAAGTTACTCAGGATTTGGTAACAAGGTTCTTTGAGGAGCAGCTATAAAGCCATAGAACTACAAATATTATATATGACACAAATGACAATGGATTTGTTCTACACATGAGTGAAGTGTCATTTCATGTCAGCTTTGTGCTATAGTCTCACACAAAAAAATGGACAGCTAATTATAGTGATGCTAGTTCATCTTGTGTGAATTACTTCCTGTGTGGATTACATCCTGTGTGGACTTCTTCTACTTTCGTTCTCAACCTCCTACTTCCAAGCCTTGAATAGGGCTTTGCAAGTAGCAGTATTCAGACATGACAATGGAATGTGTTGTGAAGCTAGTTACCACTCAAATGGTCAAATGATACTCAGAAAGAGTCATGTTGGTTGTTTTTGTCAAGGGTTTAAGGTCTTGAAAACTTGTTCATTATATTCATTAAGTGTACATATGTTATTTTATGTTAAGCAATATCGACTTCTGTACACTCCGGGTAGTTCTATAGGTTCACAGTCTGTTTCAGCAGACTAAATGCTGATTGTTCCTGTAGTTCACTGGTTAGACACACTAATGGATTTTCTTCTCAGGCACCCACTGCCTCACCTTGCTTCACCTACTTTTGATTTGTAATTCTTGCAGTCTGTGGAAATCTGACCCATTGGTTGCACTGGTCATAATCTTAAAGACTGTCATTGATTGCAGTGGTTATAATCTTAAAGACTGTCATTGATTGTAGTGATCGTAATCTTAAAGACTGTCATTGATTGTAGTGATCGTAATCTTAAAGACTCATTGATTGTAGTGATCGTAATCTTAAAGACTGTCATTGATTGTAGTGATCGTAATCTTAAAGACTGTCATTGATTGTAGTGATCGTAATCTTAAAGACTCATTGATTGCAGTGGTTATAATCTTAAAGACTGTCATTGATTGCAGTGGTTATAATCTTAAAGACTGTCATTGATTGCAGTGGTTATAATCTTAAAGACTGTCATTGATTATAGTGGTTATAATCTTAAAGACTGTCATTGATTGCAGTGGTTATAATCTTAAAGACTGTCATTGATTGTAGTGGTTATAATCTTAAAGACTGTCATTGATTGCAGTGGTTATAATCTTAAAGACTGTCATTGATTGCAGTGGTTATAATCTTAAAGACTGTCATTGATTGTAGTGATCGTAATCTTAACCCTTTCGCTGCCACACTTTTTTCAGCCAAGTCTGGCCCAGTACCTCCACTTTTTTTGGACTTAATCAGAATTAATGGTCAAATTTTGAGAAAATCATAAAAAAATCAACCGATAAACTTGGTACCTTGAGACTTTCAGATAATGTTCGGATATGACTAAGCTTAACAATTTTGACATCATGTAACCTTGGGGGCCATCTTGAATTTACTCCTTTTATCGTAAAAAAAAGGGAATATTCAAATAAATTTTACAAAAATAAGATATTTGATTTCAATGCCAAAACACACTGATGACATGTTAGATGACATGCTATGAAACATTATTTGATGCTTAGATCATTTCTAACATGTTTTTCTTGGTGTTATTTGTGTCACAAGATGCTGTATTTTTTAGGCCAAAATAAAAAAAAAACACAAAAATGATATATATATTTTTTGACATTTATAAGTCCTGTTTTCACATCTACATTGCAATTAACTGTCTGTATTTACAATATATTCCATGGTTCATAATCCAAATGCTACTGTTGTTGGCGTTGCTCCCCATACAACACACAAAGCAGCATTGCACTCTTTACAAAAAAATGAAGTTTGGTCTCGCTTCCCAGCAGCATTGCAAACGACACATCTTGATTTGTATTTGGGATTGTCATATTTGTTGATGAAGTGCCTGGCGGATAGATGATCCAAAGGTGCACTGGTACAAGAAGCAGAGACGCTGCGAGCAACAGTTGCTGCCTCAACAAGGGTTGTGCTGAGAACTTGGCAAAACTTCTTTGATGAAATGATGTCCAGTAAACCTTGAATCTTGAATAAAGGATTTCCAAAAACGATGCCTATTACCAGTTGAACAGAAGAGAGCAGGTCGTTGTCTTCAGACTTCGCACTGGCCACAATAGACTGAGGTACCACCTATTCAACAAATTGAAGATAGGTGGTACCGACGAATGCCCGTGTGGTACCGAGAAAATGACCGCTGAGCATCTGCTGCAGAACTGCCCGACATACGAGGATCAGAGAGAGCAGATGTGGCCATCACCAGTGGAACCACAAGACAAGCTCTATGGCAGTGTCGACAGCCTCAGGATGACCGCCGCTTTTTTCGAAAAAATAATGGTTACTGTCTGACTGCGTACGATGAAGAAGAAGAAGAATAAAAGATTTTGATCCTGGTTGTCTCCTATCTATTCTTTGGACATTGTCACAAAAGTGTAGAAATGAACAAAGAATTTGGTAGCGGTTCCTGCTCATAAATCCAGTGAACGGCGTTGGAGTAAGCCAATGAGCCGTTTCCCAATAATCACTTAGTGAAGGCTTTTTTGCACAATCCCATAGTAATTTGAAGACCATGAAAAACTTCCTCAAAAGATATAGGCTGCCAATTCTGTTTACGGGATTTATCAGAATAACTATTACTGTTAGCATGTTGTTTGCATAGCGATTTGTCTCTTGGACAATAAGAGTGATTGCAGCGTCTGGGAAGTAGAGTCTAAAATAATCTCTAACTGAAAAGTTTGTTGTGTTTACCTGACTACCCTATTCAAGAACATATTGTGGTATTCAATTCTGTGCAAACACATCCTTTACAGTCTCTGAAACTTTCCATGTCTACTTGTTTTCATTATGTTTAAGTCAAGCAGTTACAGTGCCACACCTCCTTTTTTGAGGTGGGAGGTCCATCTTGCACCCCTACACCACAAGGACTATATCCTGTTGACCTATTATCATCATAACTTGAAAAAACATTCAGTTCTATATCAGATTCTGAATTCATTATATCACTAGAATTAGCTATAAAGTCTGAATCAGTCATGGACCTGGGTATCATCAACTGCATCGCTCATTGTGAAGTGTTTGTTTAAAAAATGCGATAAAAACGTTACATTTCGGACTGTCAACATTAAAATAATCAAATCCAATGCATAGCCATTTTGTAGACCTTTCTAACGTATGGAGGTAATATTTGGGTAAAGTAAAACCGGTGTTGTGTAGCAAAAATTGCCATAAAAAACCCACATACCACTCAACGACTATAGTCGTCTGTGGCATTGTAAGGGATATTGAGTTTGGACGACTTTAGTCGTTTGTGACAGCGAAAAGGCTAAAGACTAGTCATTGATTGCAGTGGTTATAATCTTAAAGACTTTTTGTTGATTTTAGTGGTCATAATTTTAAAGACTTTTTGTTGATGTCAGTGATTGATTCTAAAGACTGATTTTAGTGGTTATAATCTTAAAGACTTGTTGATTGTAATGGGCATAATCATAAAGAAATTTATTTGATTCAAGTGGTTATAATCTTAAAAACTTTTTGTGATTTCAGTGGTCATAATCCTAAAAACTGTCATTGATTTCAGTGGTCATAATCCTAAAGACCTTTAGTTGTTGTATTGTTGTTACAGATCCAGCAGCATCCGAGCTCTCGCCCTTCGACCCAATACCATCTAATGGTATCTGCACGTGTTTATCAGCTGTTGTCTAGTGCTATACAAAGTGTTCCGTGTATCTGGCCACAGAGGAAGAAGCATTTTTTAAAATCATTGAGTGCTTAGCACTCAAAGAGATGATGACCAATGGTTTCTTATGGGTATGTACACAGCTCAAAAGTATGTTGTGGTTGGATTCTGTTCAGGTGTTTGTTTAGTGGGATGTATTGGGTTCTAAGTCAGAAAATGGTGCTCTGATCCTTCCTTGTGAGTTGATTTACACTGTCATTTGGACTGGGGCTTGCCATCTGTCTGTAGACCTCCCTTCCTGTGCTTCCCATGGCCTATCTCAGCCAAATTTCTTTGTTCGCTGATCTTATGAGCTTTTCGTAAAGTTGTTGCTGTGTGTGGCTGTTCTTGTCTTGATCCCTCATTTGCTAGTGGAAGTGATAATGTAAAGACCTTTTGTTGATTTCGATCGTCATAATCTTAATCACTTTTTGTTTTCCACCTGATCACATTTTGATTCCTGAAAATGTTGGAGTAATTGATGGAAATGTTGGATGACTAACAAGGAAGAAGAAAACATATATGCGCTAAGAAAATAGACCATGTGTTTTGGCACAATCTATTAGAAAAAAAACATGTTAGAGCAAATTCAAACAAAGGTATAATTGCTGGAAAAAGAGAGAGACAATACTAGGCAATTTTACATCTGTTCATGGAAGAAAATCATAAGCAGCACTAGAGACAGGCATATGTAGAGATGAATGATTGCATGTACAAGGGAACATAAGGATGTAATGCCCATCTAGGTGTACAAACAAGCTGATTACAGAGATATGTCTTTTTATAACTTTGTATACAACTCTGGATACAGATGATCAGTGCTGAATTTTAAAAATAATATAAGCAAGACTATGTTTTATGACAGCTCAGCTTGTGACAATTCACTTTTACAACCTTTTTCAAATAACAAGCAAATATATATCTGACTGGTCAGTTGTGCATGTTTGCCTGCTGTCTGCTAATTGAATTTTTCACCTTTTCGCTCCAATTCGAAGCTTAGGCTATCACTGGATCTGGTCACTTTTAAACTGAACCTTGTTTTCAAACATTTGCAATCATTCACCAATTTTGCTCCAGAATGAAGCATAGTTTTAACTGCAGCTGTTCCTTTTACAGGAAGTCTGTATCCAAGCTTTTGCAGGGGCTGATTAATATTGGCAATGTTTTTTTTTTACATGATGCAGTTACCAGCTGAAGCACAAGCCTTTGTAGTCACCTTTTATGACATACTTTGAAAGGGTCAATGATTAACATGAAAACACATCAACTACTGTAGAGTCATGCTCAGCCTTTGTCGAATGAAGTACTAGAGGAATTAGTACATAAATTGACTGAGCACCAGAGAGAGCAACAAGATAACAAAGAAGAAGATTCTGTTATCAAGCCAAGACACACAAATATTTTTTGGATATTCCTACATCATTAGATGACACAGCTCAGCAATTCTACTGTCAAATAAGGAATTAACCCATTCAATCCCAGCTGATCAGAAAAACTCACAACTGAATTCGCAGGGCAAGGAGAATAGCTCCGCAAAAATTAGATGTGCTTGCGCAATAAAATTAATAACAAATACAATTTTAAATTTATTTGTGTGATTCAAACTCCAGTTTACAGATAAATGGAAGAGGTACTCTTCTGTGCACATGTTTTTTGTTAGTGTCATGTATGTTGGATGCAAAAAATTAAACAAGTGAAGAAAAATAAAAAGGTCAATATAAAATGTCTGTTTCACTCTTGTCAATTTTGCTGATATATGTCCAAGTAAAAAGCTGCAAAGCAATCTCCCTTGGTTCATTGCAACTAGTACATCTTTCATCTTCTTGTCCAATGTCTGACTTTCCAGTATACATCTCAAAGCTATAGAGGTATCTAGTATGAGGATCTGCAGCACACCAAATTTTAATTCCTCAAGGATCTTTTCCCCCTAAAATTCTGATGCAGGCATATGCATTGGTTTGCTCTGCCAAGTACTCAAAAAAAGGTCTGAAGTAGAAATGATGAAAGTGAAAGGTAATCAAAAGCAGAGTAATCTGGATTTATGTCATCTGCAGGACCTGTTCCCTCACTAAATCCTTCAATAATGATATTATTCCATTGCTTGGACTATTCTATTTAACCACCAGGGCCTGCCTGTGGGGCGGATCACTTTGTCACCGTCTTCTACCGATAATTCGTCATCACTACCGAGGCCAGTGTCGCTACTTTCATCTTCTAAGTCCTGAACTTATTCCTCATAAATGTCTGATTCGTTCTCATTCTCTTCAACTCCATCAACAAATTCGCAACCACTATCGTCTAACTCATAAGTATCTTCAGTCCGCACCAAGTTTTGAAGAAAATTGAAGGTCATTTAAAAAAAATCATGGCTCGAACACCATACGTGACAGAAACGATCTGTAAACTGCAATGGGAGCCACCATTACCGGTAGTCACGTGAAGACTAAATTTAGTGTGTTTTTTCGCAGGTAAAACGTAAGGAAAAATAATTTAAATCAGTTTTGATTGGGATTGAATAGGTTAATATCCAGCTGTGCTATTATTGCTGAATCATGCAAAACAACAAGAAACAAATCAAAGTAGCTAATGTGGCATTATTTCTTACAACAAATGGGATCGGCTTCTTTTGAAAAATAACAACAATTCACATTTAAAAAAAGTTCTTTTGAAAATATGTATGTGACAGAGAACATACATATATGTACGTGATATATATGTATGTGACAAATTCAATCAATCAATCAATCTAAGCCCACCGTTCCTCTTCGTGCATAGACCATTGACAACACCCCGCCAGCATGCACAATCCTGGGCTGCTCTTTCGGCTCACTCCAGGTGTAATCATTTCATTTGAGTTCCTTCTCACATTCTCTTCTTCAAGTATTTTTGACTGTCACTCTCTCTTCCCTTGAGGATTCCATGTAAGTGCCTGTCTGGCTATGTTGGACTTTTCCTTCACAGTGTATGTCAAATCCAGTCCCATTTTCTTTGCTTAATTTGTTGTTCCAATGGATGTCCTTGGCTCCTTTCCCGTAGGTCTTCATTTCTCACCATGTCCTGCTACTTTATGCCCATTATCCTTCGTAGGTATCTGTTAACGAAGGACTGCAATCTTTGTTGTGTTGCCTTAGTTGTTCTCCATGTCTCTGCTCCATACAGCAGCACCAACTTGACATTGGCGTTGAATATTATAACTTTGGTGTGAATCAAGATTCACATGTGGCAGATTACAGACATATATGAATATAGAGGAGTATGGGGCTGAACAATTTGGATACCAGTCTTCTGAATAAGGGGACATGGGTTAAAATCTTTGATAAGGCAGTTTTTTTCTGCTGTAAAAAAATAAAAAACCTAGCCTGTACACTGCATGGTAACTATATGTGCATTAAGCCTTTATTCCTCAGCACTATAAAACCTTCTACTGGACACTGACACAGGAAATAAATGCCTTATGGATATTTTAAAAATAGATAATGTGTTTGTCACATATAATTTAAGATTTTGATTGTGACACTTGTGTAAATTAAAATGTATATTCAAATGATATTGTTTGAACAAATGTTTTTCAATATGTATGAGTCTGGAAAATGTCTTGTTTAAATGTATTATAAATTGAATCCATTTTATGGCTGAGTTTTCAGAAAGGTAGCCCACCCCATCATAAAATTAAACTTTGCTGGTCAGTAAAAGTTTTAGTTTCCTGACCATATAAATTTGAAAACACTGAAAATTCTGACTTTTCAAAATTGAACACTTATTTAATTCCAATTTTTCTCTTTGTCAAGTGTTTAGTGTATTAATTTCTAGCTTTAACCCATTCAATCCCAGCCAGGCTGGCGACGTCCGCTATCAATTAACTCCTAGTCTGGCCGGGAACGGCCACCGTAGATATACTGATTTAAATGATTTTTCCTACATTTTACTTGCAAATAGACATGCTAAATTTACCTGACGTGACTACTGGTAATGGCAGCTCCCATTGCAGTTTACAGATTGTTTCTATCACACGTGGTGTTCGAGCCGTAATTTTGTGAATATGATCTTCAACTTTCTTCAAAACTTGGTACGGACTGGAGATACTTATGAGTCAGATGATGGTGATGGAGAGAATGAGAACGAATCAGACGTTGATGAGGAATAAGTTCAGGATTTAGAAGATGAAAGTAGCGACACTAGCCTCACTGGTGATGACGAATTATCGGTAGAAGACGCGGACAAGTGACCCACCCCACAGCCAGGCCCTAGTGGTGAAAGAGGATGGTCAAAGCAACTGAGTAATAAAATTATTGAAGGATTTAGTGAGGAAACAGGTCCTGTAGATGACATAGATCCAGATCAAGATTACTCAGGTTTTGATTACCTTTCATTATTTGTAACTCAGAACTTTTTTGAGTACTGGGCAGAGCAAACCAATGCATATGCCTGCATCAGAATTTTAGAAAAACCAGATACTTCGTGGAAACATGTTTCTCCTGATAAAATGAAAGGCTTACTTTATGTTAACTATATGTTTGGGGTTCATCAGAAGGTATCAACACAGAAGTATATAGCTCGATGAGAGAGAGTAAGGGGTTTGGGGGGTGGGGTGTCAAGAAAGAGAGATTTACAGTTTTATGAAGAAATTGGTTGTGGAACCAATATTGCTGTATGTAATGGCAACCTACCATACTGCACACTTGCTAAGAAACTTATAATAGCCAAATAGGTTGACGGTTGTAAGAAGTGAAGTTCTGCAAAGGGCATGCTACTTTCTTTTTTTTTAAGCAAAAAATTGCAATGTGTACTTCATGTTGTGCTTGGCAACTTTAGAACTATTGTATATAGTGTGTGCGTTTCTACAAATGAAACTTCCAATTGGTGGCAATACGCATGAGTCAATAATTTATTAATATCAAACACTAGAGCAAAGTAGACCCGCAGCCTGTTATGTGCCATCTATGCTACTCTAAACGAACCACTTAACCATGACTGGTGTTATGCCATGACACACAGTTAGTCGCCTTTTACGATATGCTCTCTGTGGGGCATTGGTGCTATTCTTGACCCTTGTCATACACATAGACCCCGACAGACCACTCGGAAAAAAAATCACATCGTTCCTGGGTGGACTTGAACCGTCAACCTTTCGGGCAACCTTAGAAAAATCAATAGCAGGAAGAGCAATTAGAAAATCTATGCTATGTGTGAATATGGTGAGTACATATTTGCAAATAATACGTATATAAATGAAATAAAAGCAGATAAGGATGTCAGAACAGAAATGATTTGTGTAAAACATTCCATTGAATTTATCAGGTAGACATTTGATAACGAGGGTCTACAGTTAACAAGCATTTATGCCTTTAGTGGTGACTTAAAACTACACTTCAACATATATTTTGTCAATGTGGTATTATTAATTTATTCAGAAAGGCACCTTCAAACATTGCATTCTACAATTTGTTATTGGTGAAACAATTATATAGTTTATTAATCTACTTAGATACAATGTTATTGTCCTATAGATATTTTCATAAACAACAGAATAAATGCCAGTAGTGATGGACAAATAATAGAACTCAACTTAGTAAAGAACCATTCAAACGATTCAAGAAAATACAAGTAAATATATCTATCTATCTATCTATCCATATATATATATATCAATCTATCTGTATATCTATCCATTCATCCATCAATCTATCTAACTATCTATCTGTCTGTCTGTCTGCATGTCTGTCTGTCTGTCTGTCTATCTATCTACCTACCTACCTACCTACCTACCTACCTATCTATCTATCTATCTATCTATTTATCTATATATTTATCTATGTATATCGATATTTATATATAAATATATATATATCATCATCATACGGTTTTGTGTATATGATGTAACTTGCGCTGTATTTGGATTATAATGATGAAGAAGCTTCGCTGGCCATCAACCTCACTCTCTGGTCCCTAACTGCCTTGAGCCAGTGGCAAGACTTAAGTAAAGACGACTGGACGCAATTCAGGACGCAGGCACTCTGGGGCCAACTCCTTTAAGACTAGAGATCGCTTGAAGTACGCGAACCTCGAACCCACTCCATTTCCATTGATCGTTTTGAAAGGCGAATGTCTTAGAACTCGACAACAGTGACCCCCATCTACCTACAAAGCTGCCTATTTACCTACGAATCTGCTTATCTATCTATCCACGTGGTTATATGTCTAATTTATGCCTGTCTGTCAGCCTATCTGAATGTATGTTTGTGTGCTCGTCCGTCTACCTATCTACCTACCAAAATATGTAAATATATATCTATATATGTATGTATACACACACGAGTGGCGCTGCAAAAGTAATACCTCCAATATTTTATTATGTCATCAGATGTGAAGTTTAAATCTCTCCATAAATAAATTTAAGGTTATGTTTCCGTCCGACATGTGGCAGTGGAGGAGCAGTCTGACAACATGTCGTTTGTAAATAGAACTACGTTATAAAAAAGTTGCCCTGTTAACTTTCTCAAAATGGAAAATGTTGCACCAATCGACATTAATAGACGCTTGTTTAACGTTTTTGGAGACCAAATACTGAATATTAGCACAGTGATTCGGTGTGTTGTGCGTTTCAGCAGTCGCGAATGCGACATGAAGTACAAACCATGTTCCAGATGGCCATGCACTGATGTCAAACCAATGAATAAAAAAACGTATCGATCAAATCTTAAGATTATGACCAGGGAACTGTCTACGGAGCTGGATATCGGCTTCAATGCGTTTGAAACAATGGTGGCATTGTTGGAATACCATACAGTTTGCGCCAAATGGGTCCCATCAATGCTGACACCCGAACAGAAATAACATCGCATGCAAATGTCGCTTGACCTCTTGAACCATTAAGAAGAAGACGGTGACAGTTTCCTTGATCGCATTATTGGTGATGCTGAGACGGAGTGCAACCATAACTATCCTGAGCCAAAACAGCAGTCCATGGATTAGCGACATGTTAATTTCCCATCGAAGAAAAATGTTCAAGACGCAACCTTTATTGTGTAAAATGATATGCACTGTCTTTTTGGATATAACACGGGTAAACCTTGAAGCTTTACAAGCCATCGACTTTGACCATTACATTGCGACACTGACGACTCGAATTTCCAGGATCAGGTCAACGAATAAGCCAACCTGTCTTTTGCAACACGATAATGTCAGAACCAAAACGAATTCGAGAAACGTTGAGCATATTGCTAGTTTTGGCTGGACTGTTCTACGACACCCACCTTATAGTATGGATTTGACGCCTTTTGGCTTCATTATGTTAGAAAAAATACCAAATGGACTGCGTCGGCAAGATTTTCCTAGCAACGACGCCGTATATAGCGGCTGTGGACACTGGGTCAGCTCCGCTGGTGCAGATTTTTACGAGTGCCGCATGTATGCTATTGTTCATCGCTGTGGAAAATATATAGTCTCGGTGGTGACTGTTGAAAAATAGTTTTTTGAAGGCAAGACAATGCTTTATCAAATGGTGTTATTGTGTTTTAAAAAAAACGATATGTTATGGTGTTTATGAAATAATATATGTGTATAATATATGGGTTTATTAGTCACTTGCGATGTATTTAGATTATAGTGTGAAAAAAGCGCTCTTTATCAGTTTCACTATCTAGTTCCAATCTACATTGAACCTGTGGAAGACTGTAAGTCGAGACGACTGGACGTAATTCAGGATTCACGCGCCATGGTCCCAACTCCCTTGAGACCAGGGGTCGCTTGAAACTTGTGGAACTCCATCCCCCTCAATATCCGGTTATCGCTTTGAAAGGAGAGCGCCTTATCTCCCGACCACAGCGACCCTCAATATATATATATATATATATATATATATATATATATATATATATATATGCTAGAGGCGTTCAAATATAACCGCGACTATTTGTTCTAGCACTACTTAAATAAGTTATACCCTGCTGGAATTATTATAATAAGTATCCTGTTACTGCTAGGTGACCCACTTGCAAGGGCCAGTTATGAGATCTATAAATAAAAATGATGGACAACACCAGTGGTGTTTGCATGGAACAACGTGTTGTGGTAAAGTTTCTTGTGAAAGAAGGCGGGAAACCTGCAGAGGTTTACAGAAGAATGCAATCAGACTACAGTGAGGAGACACTACTCAGATACACTAAGACATTTGAATGGTGTAAACATTTAAGAGAACGCCGTACATCCGTGAGTGATGATCCCAGCCGTTGTGGCTCTCAACCCACTACAGTCATTCCTGTGAATATCCAGATCGTGGAAGGTCTTATTCTGAACAATCGGCCAATAACTTGTCTCGAAATTGCACAATAGGCAAATCTTTCTCTGGGTACGATAAACACTAGTTTTTATGAACATTTGCATTTTCGGAATGTTAGTGCACGTTTGTGCCAAGACAGCTTTTCGCTTTTGACTGGCAGAGAAGATTCAAGCCAGCATTGAACTGAACGAACGATTTTACATGGACGGACGTGACTGTTTGCATCGCTTCATTACATGTGACAAAACCTGAGGGCACCATTATACTTCTGAATCGAAACGAGCATCAAAGCTGTGGAAGCATACCCAGTCATCACTATCCAAACATTTTCGGATAATTGCATACAGCTAAAGTGATGCGAGTGTATTTTGGGACAAACTTGACAGTATTCATGTTTTGTTTCTATCCCGGAGTGCAACTATCAACAGAGAACAGTACATTCGCATTTCGAATAATGTGCATAGCCTTTTGTGGAAAAAACAGTCAGGATTAATAAGAAACCGCATCCTGCACGTGCAAGATAACGCTCGACCTCAGACGGCTCACCTGACAATGTGCAACTCGAACAAGGGGTATTGCAACATCCACCTTGCAGCACAGACCTCACTCCAAGCAATTTCCATCTGTTTGGAGCCCTAAACGAATTTATGGGAGGTCAACATTGCAGCACAGACCTCACTCCAAGCAATTTCCATCTGTTTGGAGCCCTAAACGAATTTATGGGAGGTCAACATTGCAGCACAGACCTCACTCCAAGCAATTTCCATCTGTTTGGAGCCCTAAACGAATTTATGGGAGGTCAACATTGCAGCACAGACCTCACTCCAAGCAATTTCCATCTGTTTGGAGCCCTAAACGAATTTATGGGAGGTCAACATTGCAGCACAGACCTCACTCCAAGCAATTTCCATCTGTTTGGAGCCCTAAACGAATTTATGGGAGGTCAACATTGCAGCACAGACCTCACTCCAAGCAATTTCCATCTGTTTGGAGCCCTAAACGAATTTATGGGAGGTCAACATTGCAGCACAGACCTCACTCCAAGCAATTTCCATCTGTTTGGAGCCCTAAACGAATTTATGGGAGGTCAACATTGCAGCACAGACCTCACTCCAAGCAATTTCCATCTGTTTGGAGCCCTAAACGAATTTATGGGAGGTCAACATTGCAGCACAGACCTCACTCCAAGCAATTTCCATCTGTTTGGAGCCCTAAACGAATTTATGGGAGGTCAACATTGCAGCACAGACCTCACTCCAAGCAATTTCCATCTGTTTGGAGCCCTAAACGAATTTATGGGAGGTCAACATTGCAGCACAGACCTCACTCCAAGCAATTTCCATCTGTTTGGAGCCCTAAACGAATTTATGGGAGGTCAACATTGCAGCACAGACCTCACTCCAAGCAATTTCCATCTGTTTGGAGCCCTAAACGAATTTATGGGAGGTCAACATTGCAGCACAGACCTCACTCCAAGCAATTTCCATCTGTTTGGAGCCCTAAACGAATTTATGGGAGGTCAACATTGCAGCACAGACCTCACTCCAAGCAATTTCCATCTGTTTGGAGCCCTAAACGAATTTATGGGAGGTCAACATTGCAGCACAGACCTCACTCCAAGCAATTTCCATCTGTTTGGAGCCCTAAACGAATTTATGGGAGGTCAACATTTCAGCACGGATGATGAAGTGAAAGGCTGTCCTAGATTGGTTCTGACATACTGACAACTTTGTGTACGCTGAAGTTTCTGAAGCATTACTTAAACGCTGGAAAAGTACTAATCGTTGCAGGAGATAATTTCGACATTATGACATTTTTACTATTTGACAAATTTATTTTTGTTCCTTGCAAAAAAGTCCCGGTTTGACATATACAGTGACCGACAAGAAGAACAAGCCACTGTAACAATTGGAAGGGTATGTACAAAGGAAACAAAGCTAAAACCCTGATTTATGCTTAACGAAAGAGGTGAACATTCAAATTACTACACTTATGCAGATATACTAAATAATTATATACTTGATAAGAACACCACAAAATGGCAAAGACGTCCTAAAGGAGTAGAAAGAGTCACTGAAAGAATGCCAGTGGTTGGCATACGTGATTTTGAAAAATATTGCTTCAGCATCTTTGAGCTCAATTACTTGTTAACAGTTTGAAATTGTATATGGATAGAATATGAAATATTAATAGAAATATAAAGGACTTTGAGTGTTTTTGTTTGACATGATAAGCTAACCGAATCTCACATACATAATATCATAATTATATTTGCAATAATCTGCGTAAATGGGAATTAGATTGGGTATCACAATATAGTATGCACAAACCCAGTAATCGATAATTATTAAAGATATATTGGTTGATTATAATCCAATTTAAATTATCATTTCTGTTTGAATTTTGAGCTGCTCCAACATTTTAGAATATATAGCAAAAACCGGTGCACATTCAGATAAACGCAGTGATAAAGAACAAAAAAGATTTTCAAACACTTCTTGGAAACATTATGGAGACGAAATGCGCTGGAAGACATATTTTGTTTCCTAAATGAACCTGCTGTTACAGAAAAAAATGAATGTGTATGAAACATCAATACATACAATTAGGGGACAGAGACCCCAAGTTAATTATGTAGCTTAAACAGCAAATGGGTTCAATGGTTTAAAACAATGTTTTTAATATGCCACTTACCCTGAATTGTATTCTCAGTTCATCCCGTAACCGGTGAGGTCGTTGGGGCATACATGAAGACATCCCCACAACTCCACGCCATCCCTCTCTGTCAGAAGCCGCTGCCTGTGACTCTTCTGGTCGGAGACTGGTCCATTCTTTTATGTTGTCTTCCCATCTCTTTTTGGGCCGGCCTCTTCGTCGTCTGCCATGCACCTTCCCGTGGAGGATTGTGTTTGCAAGACCATTTGATCTCGATATGTAACAGTACCAAGTGAGTTTCCTTCTTTTGACAGTTGCCAAGAGATCTTCGAAAGGCCCTATTGCCGTCGTAATTCTATTTCGGATTTCCTCGTTTGTAACTCGATCTTTGTACGTGACGTTTAAAAGTCTTCGGAAACATCTCATCTCCAAGGCCTGTATCCTTCGTTGAAGGTCAGCTGTAACTGTCCATGTCTCACGCGCATAGAGAAATATTGACAGGACCAGTGTACGCATTAATCTGATTTTCGTGCGTAGTGCTAACCGTTTATCTTGCCAGATTTTGTTAAGCCGTGCAAGCGCCGCTATTGTCTGTGCTATTCTGGCCAATACTTCACATTTTGATCCTATATCACTGACAATCGACCCAAGATATTTAAAACAGTCAACTACTTCGTGTTCTTGACCGTTTGCTTTTATCTTGCTGTTGAAGCCCGAAGCGTTGTTTGTCATTAGTTTTGTCTTTATAGCGTTTATCTCCATACCATAGTCAAAATCTGTTTCATCGAGCCTTCTGACCCATTCCTGGAGTTCTGCTTCTGAACCCGCCAACCCGTCTATATCATCTGCAAAACGAAGGTTAGTAATCGTTCGGCCCCCTATCTTGACAGTACCAACGTGACCTCCAAGTGACCTCAAGGAATATATTGAAAAGAGTTGGAGAGAGTGTACACCCCTGTCTCACACCAACTGATGTGCGAAACCAGTCTCCTCGCCTCCCATTCACAAGAACTGCACTAGACGCCTTGTCATACAGGTGTTCAAGGACCGTTATAATATTTCCGTTGATATTATACATCCTCATGGTTGCCCAAAGCACTTTATGCCATACCCTATCAAACGCCTTCTTAAAATCCACAAACACATGATACAGTGTTTGCTGCTGTTCTAGATATTTCTCGCTTAGCAGCCTTAAATTAAATATCTGTTCTGTAGTTCTTCTTCCCTGTCTGAACCCTACTTGCTCCTCGGCAATAATGTTCTCTGCTTGGGGTTTCAATCGGTCGAGGATTAATTTAAGCACGACCTTGCTAGGGTGGCTAATGAGACTTATTGTTCTGTAATTTTGGCACAGCTTTAGGTTTCCAGACTTATGTAGCGGTATAACTTTTTGATTTCGTCCATAAGTCCGGCCAGTTTCCTGTCGCCCATATTTTGTTACAGATGTGTGTCAGGCCTTCCACCACTACCTCTCCACCTGCTTGTACGAGCTCTGCTGGTATATTGTCCACGCCGGCCGCCTTCCCTCTTCTCAATGTCTTTACCGCTGCAATTACCTGTTCCTTCGTTATCAGTTGGTTATCCTCTATATTTGTTGGTGTTGGGGGGAATGTTTTCTCAGGTTTGTTTCTCCCTTCATAGTTGTATAGCTCGGAACAGTACTCTGTCCATCTTGCTAGTACATCATTTCCCTCAATGACTTGCGTTTTTTTCATGAATCATAAGGTTCCTGCTTTGTCTTGGTGTTACCAGTTCTGTGACCACCTTGTATGCTCCTTTAGCATCATTTCTGTTTAGTCTCTCTTCGATGTTTGCGCATTGCTCACATATCCACGCTTCTTTCGCCTCTCTCATCTTTTGTTGTATGGCTTTCTTGACCTCTTTATAACTGCCGACCTCCTCCGGTGGGTGATTGTGTTTTTTCAGTGACCTTCTTTTATCACACAGATCTAGAATGTCTTTGGTCACCCATGGCTTCTTTTTTGTTTTGTGGCATCCCAGGATCTCTGTTACAGTATATATGAGAGCTGCGTTAAGAGACTCTGTAACTGTATCTATATCCAGTTCCTCTCTGAGAGCCAACAGTGGCGCAAATCTCCCTCCTACCCTTGCTTGGAACACTTCGGTGATTTTTGGGTCCATTAGTTTGTCCAGGTCAAACTTTAGTCTGGTCACATCCTTCTTTGCGACTCCCTTCAATCGCAGACGCATGGTCATCACAACCAGATCGTGGTCGCTTCCTATGTCAGCTCCGGGGAAACTTCTTGTTTTGTCGGTGTTGATGCTCGATCGGAACCTCCTCTGGACCAGTATATAGTCGATCTGGGTATGCACTTCATTGCTTGGCTTATGCCATGTCCAGCGTCTCGACGACTTGTTTCACCCAAACGTATTTGCCACCAACAGCTGGTTGCATCTTGCAAATTCTAGGAGTCTGAGGCCCCGGTCATTGGTTTCTTTATTTCTGTATGGTCCACATGTTCCCCTCCAGTCGTGTACTGCATCTTCTAAAAAAAACAAAAAAAAAATTTGAGAAAATTGGAAAATTGTATTCTACTAATAATAATAACGTTTGCTTAGGTGTCTGAGTTCCGTTGCGTCAGTCTGCCACATCCATGACCTACAGTGTAGCGTGGTTCCAGGCCTCGTCCAGGGCTCCGGAGAAGGTGATATTTATTGCAGCCATACTGTTCGGGGACGGCCTCTTCTGCGCCTCCAGCCGGTCGGTAGAAGACGTTTGGCGCTATCCAGCGACTTGTGTAGTATATTGCGGGCAGGTGTTTGCTGGTCCAGCCGTACACCATGACCGAACAAAGATACTCGGCGCCGGTCTAGTGTTTCTGAGAATGGATGGAGACATGTTTAGGCAGAGATCTCCACGTAGTCATGCCATACTATGCCCAGGAAATGCCGCTGGTTGCGCATGTAAAAGGCTTCCAGTCTCGACATGTCATGTTTTAGCAATGTTCAGGTTTCGAAGCTGTAAAGCAGGACTGGTACCACTTAGGACTGATAGAAGTGGATGTTTGTCCCAAGGAAGATCTTGCCATTTCTACTACTATTTGCAATATCAAACCAAACACACCTGAACATATAGATTCAAACTAATGCCTGAACATATAGATTCAAACTAATGGCTTGGAGTGAAGTTAAATAAAAACATGTCCAATTTTTTTCTTGACTGTAGAACGACATTATAAGTATTTATTGAGATGTTATAAATCATTTGAGGTTTAAATCATTTTTCGGAGTCTCGATTTTCATCAAGCATTACCTGATACCAGAGCTTTACGATCTGTTAAAATTGCTGGCTTATTTATTTGTGTATCCATCAACTATGGTTTATAGCCCATGTAATGAAAATAACCAAAACATGCGTACTCTGAAGGCTGAAAGCAAATTCACAGATTCGCTGTTGGAAGCAGGTGAAAGCAAATATGGAGAAACAGTTCAAATATCCGATTGATGTTATCCAGAAGTTCAAGATCCGGTTGAGCAACTTTATGGAGAATTAGATTTTAATAAATGTTTCTCTCGTCAGCTTAAACAAAGAGCCATTGTGGCTGTGACCAAAATCATACGAAATAAATAATCGCATGTTGCAATACATAGCAGAACAATAAAGACTTTATGAAAGATTCGATACCATCGTAAGCACAGATGAAATAGAGCAGCTAGCATACCTAAAGGAATTTTTAAATAACTAATCACCAACTGGAACGCATCTGCAAACAAAGATTAAAAATAGATAATGGCATTATATTACACAGGGATTTTCGTTTCAATGAGACTGTGAAATATGCGAGACTGATTAAATGACATAAGAGGGACAAAAGATATACATTTACATAAATGTTGAATTATCAATCAGATTAGCGTTACCAATTACCATCAATAAGTCCCAAGGAGAACGATTTAATTACAAGTTTAATTTACCTCCAACAGCGAATATTTAGACAAAGAATGTTACGTGTTTCTCTCGCAATGAGATCATTTGAATCACTAACAATTTCACCAAATCGTAATACCTGATATTTGGTTTCTAAATTAATTCTTTCAATTTGTTTTGTTTTCTTTGCGATACATTTATAACACCCACAATGATTAATTTGAGATATAAAATGTCATGTAAAGCCGGAACGCCCCTCCAATTCATAGTGCAGTATGCGACAGTGATCATTCATTAATTTGCAGTAAAGTGAAATTGTAGCTAAATAAGTTCCGCCACACTAGATCAATGCATCAATACAAGAAGAATGCCTTGCCCTGCGCTGATCAAAACATTCAGCAATGCTTTTGAGGAAAGTATACATAACGTAGATGTCAATATTAGCAATATGTATCAATTCCCTTACCCGATGTCCGTCATCTAAAAAAACTTTCGCTAGACCCAGAAATATACCATAATCACAGCGATTACTACATTTGCTTACCCCAAACGCATGAAAACCATAAACTCATAATTAAAACGAAGACCATCGTGGCGAAATGTGGACAACTTATGTCAAATAAGGATTACCATTTTTCAATTTATGGCGCCAGCCTATCATTATTTGAATTACATGAATGGATAGAATGACAATACCAGAGGTGGACTCTCGCAGCGGCCTCTAAAGCATGCACACTCTCCTTAAACAGCAACAACTACAATGGATTGGTTATGTGTGGCGCATGGAAGATGGCAACAATCCCAAAGATATGCATGGCAAGTTGGAGGATGGTAGAAACAATCGGCCGACTACAGTTTAGATTCAAAGATGTGTGTAAGTGTGATATGACGGCCCTGAACATGAGTCTGACGTCGTGAGAAGTGGAAGCTGCAGACCGATCAAATGGAGTGTACCTTAGAGGGCCTCCTCACGCTTAATAGGGAAAAGCTATTGCAACTCAGAGAAGTGAAACGGCAACGTCACAAGAAGAAAGAAAACAAAAAAGCTTAGTAGATATTCGTGTTTACCACTTCAATGTCTTATCGCCCTATAGTCAGTCATGACTGAAATGGACTAGCATTAGTAGTAGTAGTAGTAGTAATAGTAGTAGTAGAAGTAGTAGTAATAGTAGTAGTAGTAATAATAGTAGTAGTAGTTGTAGTAGTAGTAGTAGTACTACTACTACTACTATTACTACTACTACTGCTGCTGCTGCTACTACTACTACTGCTATTACTTACTACTACCACCACCACTATTACTACTACTACTACTATTATTACTACTACTAATACTTCTACTATTACTACTACTAAATTTACTACTACTACTGTAATTACTCCTGCTGCTGCTACTACTACTACTACTACTACTACTACTACTACAACTACTACTACTACTAGTACTACTACTACTACTTCTACTACTACTACTACTTTGTGTTATTCGTTTGTCATAATTGATGAAGACTACTTTGTCAACATTCATTATTCGCATGAGTTCGAAAATGACAAAATAAATCAATTTGATCCCTAAATTGTATGTTGCACTTAGTACACAGAAATAGGAAATCCATTTTCACCGAGGATGAAGAGGGGTTTATGTGAGCTGATTTGCGAAACGATCGTCTCTCGATAGCTTTATTTATTCTTGCTATTTATGTCTCTGAATGCCCTCCAAAACAGGGCTGCGCCAATGCCAGTCGTCATTGTTAATGCCGCACTAGATCAATTATATCTTCAGTGTTTATTTGTACCGATTTCGCTGCCCACCGCTTGCTCTACTGTCTTTTTACAGTTCGCCATGTCATGTCTTGATGCTTTTTATCCGATTTTCTCAAAACAGATTGTGATTCTGTAGTTTGAATTGTTGCTTTTATCATTACTATCTGATATCTCATATCTACGAACTAATCCTGCTATTGACAGCTGAATGTCATTCTTATATAATTACAGGTTTTCTTCGGTTGGTTCACTGTGCCGAACAGTGTATTGGCGATTGTCGGGAGCACTTCTAAGATCGTTTTCTCTTGTCGGAAAGTGTTTTACAATTAATGACTACATGTCTGATTGTTTAATCAAGACCCGACAGAAGTGTGTACAGACGGGCAAGGCGCTGAGAGCTGATGTGGTAGAAGTGAAGGGACGTGTTCAATTGTTGTCTCTGCATGCGCTATCCATGACGCCCGTCTCTGGATTCTTGATCCCTTGATGTATGATATACTACTGCACAGAGGGTGCCGCGTGTATGTGGTGACACGCATATAAGCTTTGACTTGTGCCATTTTATGTCTGTATGTCACCGATAACAATCCCAACATGTACCGCATAATCACAATCGGGATATCTCTAGTACAGGCAAAAACCAGTCGCATACCCTCATTCTAGACGAAATCAAATGTCACTCCAAGGTATTTCAACCTGTCACATCTGGCAATGGTGCAACTATCAAAAATAATGCCCGGTATTTCAGCCTTTATTATGGAATTATTCAAAGAGTACCAAATCATGCAGGCCTTCTTCGGATTGATCTTGGAGCTTAAGTCCCCATACCACTGTGAGAATACTTGCAAGGTTTCCTGGATGTCTTTGATCAACTCTTGTCTGTCTGTCCATGTCTAACCGTGTAATCACTGTATGCTATATTCTAATCACAATGTCCAGCGACATCAATTCCCTTAGTTCAGATTATTGGTGTACAATCTCAACTGTTGTTTTTATGGCCTCAGCCTTCTCTGTATCATTTGAACAGTTTTCGCAGCATGCATCACACAATTCATATAAGAATCCATCAAGATATTTGGCTTCGTTGGCTTGGCTGTTCGTTTTCAACCTTCCGCTACCAAACCCTAACAAGTGCTTAATTAGCTGAATGTAGTCCAGAGAACGGAATGCGTTTTGTCGTAGTTTACAGCTTGACTGCGATATTTGCACCAACACATCCGACTTCATCTAGAATTTTTTAGTAACAGGTTAGCATTCTTTCTTCGATCCATTCTCGTTAGGGTCTACTATGTTGCATCCTGTTATCCAGGATCACCGCGTGGAGGTGTAGAAGCGTCTTGGTAGCTCTGGTTCACTGGCCCTGGCGCTAGCAGTCAGCTATGGGTCGCTGGGCGCTGCAGCTCATGAAACAAGGTATATAATTTAGATATATCTTATAAATTTAACATACCTTAACTTCTTAATACTGGTTTAAAAGACGCAGCAGAGTCTGAATATAACCAGTTTAATGTAGTTTTATTTGTTCTAAAAATGATGCTCATCCAATCGATCCTGAATGCATTAATTGTCCTTGCATCCACTAATTCATGTGGTAATGCGGTCCTTGCATCCACTAATTCATGTGGTAATGCGGTCCTCGCATCCACTAATTCATGTGGTAATGCGGTCCTTGCATCCACTAATTCATGTGGTAATGCGGTCCTTGCATCCACTAATTCATGTGGTAATGCAGTCCTTGCATCCACTAATTCATGGGGTAATGCGGTCCTCGCATCCACTAATTCATGTGGTAATGCGGTCCTTGCATCCACTAATTCATGTGGTAACGCAGTCCTTGCATCCACTAATTCATGTGGTAATGCGGTCCTCGCATCCACTAATTCATGTGGTAATGCGGTCCTCGCATCCACTAATTCATGTGGTAATGCGGTCCTCGCATCCACTAATTCATGTGGTAATGCGGTCCTCGCATCCACTAATTCATGTGGTAATGCGGTCCTCGCATCCACTAATTCATGTGGTAATGCGGTCCTCGCATCCACTAATTCATGTGGTAATGCGGTCCTCGCATCCACTAATTCATGTGGTAATGCGGTCCTCGCATCCACTAATTCATGTGGTAATGCGGTCCTCGCATCCACTAATTCATGTGGTAATGCGGTCCTCGCATCCACTAATTCATGTGGTAATGCAGTCCATGCATTCAACACTCTCTTAAAAACAATAATTCAAATAAAAGAATTTCCTAATATCTAATCCTGTCCTTTCTTTAGCTAGTTTGTAGCTGTGCTCTCTTGTTCTTGTAGGTGGTTGTATTTTGAAATAAACACTTCTTATATTATAATGTATCGTTACCGTCAATTTTCTTATAAACGTGTATTAAGTCATCTCGAATTTTATTTTTTTCTATACAATGTGCCAGTTTTTCAAAGTCTTTCCTCACAACTATAATTTTGGAATCCAACTATCAGTTTTGTCGCTCTTCTTTGTAGAATTTCCAGGCTGTGTACAGCCTCTCTGCGATAAGGACTCCACACCTGTATACAGCAATCCAATTTAGGTGTTACTAATGCTTTAATAAGTTTTTCAATCACTTCCTTGCTCCTATGTTTAATATTTCTTTTCATCATACCAAACATTGTTTTTGCCTTTTTTCACTGCTACCTCACCTTACCTGTATGATCTATTAAAAGCCCTAGGTCTCTTTCATATTCTATCTTGTTATCGCCCATTCTGTAATAATGTTTCAAATTGGATCTACTTGTGTGGATGACTGTACATGTATCTACAGTAGACGCCATTTGCAAGCTCTCAGACCATTCTGGAATTGTATCTGAATCAAACCTTAACTTATCCACTTTAGATAAAAACCACTGCATAGTTTTGTGTTATCAACGAATTTTGCAATCATGGAGTTGATAGCATTGTCCAAAACGTTGATATATCAAAAACAAAATGTGTCCCAAAACGGAGTCCTGTGGCATTCCACTGCTTCCTTCATAGCACTCACAGTACTCCTTATTTATTGCAACACTCTGCTTCTTTGTCTCTCTGCCATTAACCAATTGTCAATCCATCTGGGAACTTCCTCACATATTCCATGTGATTTTAAATGTTTAAAAATTCTTTGAAGAGGTACTCTTTCAAAAGTATTTGCCATATCTAAATAAAGAGCATGCACTGGCTCCCCTCTATCTATTATTTGAATAACCTCCTCCATTATTTCTATAAGATTTGTTAAGTACGATCACTTTACTGCAAATTAATGAATGATCACTGTCACATACTGCACTATGAATTGAAAAGGCGTTCCGGCTTTATATGACATTATATATCTCAAATTAATCATTGTAAGTGCTATAAATGTATCGCAAATCGCGATTTGGTGAAATTGTTAGTGATTCAAAAGATCTCACAGCGAGAGGAACACGTAACATTCTTTGTCTAAATATTCGCTGTTGGAAGTAAATAAAACTTGTAATTAAATCGTTCTCCTTGGGACTTATTGATGGTAATTGGTAACGCTAATCTGATTGATAATTCAACATCATGTAAATGTATATCTTTTGTCCCTCTTATGTCATTTAATCAGTCTCGCATATTTCACAGTCTCATTGAAACGAAAATCCCTGTGTAATATAATGCCATCATCTATTTTTAATCTTTGTTTGCAGATGCATTCCAGTTGGTGATTAGCTATTTTAAAATTCCTTTAGGTATGCTAGCTGCTCTATTTCATCTGTGCTTACGATGGTATCGAGTCTTTCATAAAGTCTTTATTGTTCTGCTATGTATTGCAACATGCGATTATTTATTTCGTATGATTTTGGTCACAGCCACAATGGCTCTTTGTTTAAGCTGACGAGAGAAACATTTTTAAAATCTAATTCTCCATATAGTTGCTCAACCGGATCTTGAACTTCTGGATAACATCAATCGGATATTTGAACTGTTTCTCCATATTTGCTTTCACCTGCTTCCAACAGCGAATCTGTGAATTTGCTTTCAGTCTTCAGAGTACGCATGTTTTGGTTATTTTCATTACATGGGCTATAAACCATAGTTGATGGATACACAAATAAATAAGCCAGAAACTTTAACAGATCGTAAAGCTCTGGTATCCGGTAATGCTTGATGAAAATCGAGACTCCGAAAAAATGATTTAAACCCCAAATGATTTATAACATCTCAACAAATACTTATAATGTTGTTCTACAGTCAAGAAAAAAATTGGACATGTTTTTATTTAACTTCACTCCAAGCCATTAGTTTGAATCTATATGTTCAGGCATTAGTTTGAATCTATATGTTCAGCCATTAGTTTGAATCTATATGTTCAGCCATTAGTTTGAATCTATATGTTCAGGTGTGTTTGGTTTGATATTGCAAATAGTAGTAGAAATGGCAAGATCTTCCTTGGGACAAACATCCACTTCTGTCAGTCCTACGTGGTACCAGTCCTGCTTTACAGCTTCGAAACCTGAACATTGCTAAAACATGACATGTCGAGACTGGAAGCCTTTTACATGCGCAACCAGCGGCATATCCTGGGCATAGTATGGCATGACTACGTGGAGATCTCTGCCTAAACATGTCTCCATCCATTCTCACAAACACTAGACCGGCGCCGAGTATCTTTGTTCGGTCATGGTGTACGGCTGGACCAGCAAACACCTGCCCGCAATATACTACACAAGTCGCTGGTTAGCGACAAACGTCTTCTACCGACCGGCTGGATGCGCAGAAGAGGCCGTCCCCGAACAGTATGGCTGCAATAAATATCACCTTCTCCGGAGCCCTGGACGAGGCCTGGAACCACGCTACAGAATTAGCTTGGGGTCTCTGTCCCCTAATTGTATGTATTGATGTTTCATACACATTCGTTTTTCTCTGTAACAGCAGGTTCATTTAGGATATATGTGTTTTCTTTTATTTATATATATAAATATACAAATATATATTTACATATTTTGGTAGGTAGATAGGTAGACGGACGAGCACACAGACATACATTCAGATAGGCTAACAGAGGCATAAATTAGACATATAACCACGTGGATAGATAGATGGATGGCTAGATAGATAATCGGATTCGTAGGTAGATAGGCAGCTTTGTAGGTAGATGGGGGTCACTGTTGTCGAGTGCTAAGACACTTGCCTTTCAAAACGATCAATGGAAATGGAGTGGGTTCGAGCTCCGCGTGCTTCAAGCGATCTCTAGTCTTAAAGGAGTTGGCCCCAGAGTGTCTGCATCCTGAATTGCGTCCAGTCGTCTTTACTTAAGTCTTGTCGCTGGCTCAAGGCAGTTAGGGACCAGAGAGTGAGGTTGGTGGCCAGCGAAGCTTCTTCATCATTATAATCCAAATACAGCGCAAGTTACATCATATACACAAAACCGTATGATGATGTCGGCATCATCGCTTCCAAGGGCCAACTAACGTATTTGTTATGTAGGTAGGTACATGGTAGATACGTAGGTGTGTAAAAAAATACGTTAATAGACATACATAAAGACGAAAGGATGATCGGACAGACGGACAGACGGAAAGACATATATATATGTATATATATTAAAACAAAATAAATAAATATATATTTATATATAAATATCGATATAGATAGATAGATAGATAGATAGATAGATCGACAGGCAGGCAGGCAGGCAGAGACAGACAGACAGACATATAGATAGTTAAATAGATTGATGGATGAATGGATATATATATATATATATATATATATATATATATATATATATATATATATATATATGGATAGATAGATAGATAGATATATATATTTACTCGAATTTTCTTGAATCGTTTGAATGTTTCTTTACTAAGTTGTGTTCTGTTATTTGTCCATCATAACTGGCATTTATTCTATTGTTTATGAAAATATCTATAACAATGTTTGAAGGTGCCTTTCTGAATAAATTAATAATACCACATTGACAAAAAATATGTTGAAGTGTAGTTTTAAGTCATCACTAAAGGCATACATGCTTGTTAACTGTAGACCCTCGTTATCAATTGTGTCTGATCTGTAACTAGTTTTACTTTCAACGATAAGAATGTTGTTTTCATGACTATCAAGAGGTTTGTAATATAAAGATGGCAGTATTTCTTTCAACATGACTCACATATATCACATTGGCTGCCGTTCTTCTGTTATCAATAAATTGTACACTAATAACGTGTGTCACCCGAGTGGAATCAGGGTTGACAAGAAAAGGTCTACTGTAACCGTCCAAAAATTATGTTTAAAGGGACTAAAGAAGATAGTGCACGGGCTACTAACTTTTTTTGCAAGCCATCGCTAAATACAACCGCTATTCCACGTGGTCGGATACAAGATGCTTTCAGCAAACGACACAGCTGTAGCGAGGACAATATTCCTCACGTGGAATAAATTGGTAAGGAATCATGGATCGTCCCTATAGTTGATAATTTATCGTGCATAAAAGACAGCAGGTTTCAACAGTTGATTCATTGTTGTTCAACTGCTTAAAGACACAGACACATAATATGAGATAACGCAATTCAAATTAAATAAATTCCTTATTTATCCCGTATAGCTCTTATTGTACGGCAAAACATTAAGTCCAGGTATGTATGTAATTTATTTAAATTAAGACACTAAATTCATTCACCAGCGAAGGATACAATAATTATAAACTAAATTGAAGAATAGCAAAGGAATCCCTACTCCCGCCGCGCCAGTTGTTGAAAAATTTACGTGAAATATATATATGATTTGCCAACCACCAATTACTCACAGGAAGGATCAAGGAGACATGAAAACACTCCTGCAACACGGAAAACACTAGGTTAGGTACATACAGATACACACACGCATCCAAGCACTGGTTTATGCGTCCTGATATCGCCCAATGGACTACGGTCTGGGGTGGAAAATGGCGCGCCTCCGCCAGTAGAAACTAGTGAGGCAAACATCTAAGCAAAAAAAAAAAAAGGAAGATTTGCGTCGAACAAACCATTGACGTATGTTACATAAAATACAAACATGGCACCCACAAGTTGAACAGCCCCGTCAGTTTCCACAGAGAAATCTGCAGAAAATTAAAGTATATTTTCTTTGACAAACAAGTAACTGTGTAAAGAAATATGCCGAAAATAAACACAACAATAAACTCGTATGTTAGCTTTAATCAAAGGCCATGTAAATTGATATGCGTAAAATGAAGGTTAGTAGTCAGACGTAGTGTTCAAATATTACGCTGAATATAATCTGCAATATCAATTACAGTCAGAGAAATCGAAATCCTGCCAAAATAGTATGTATTTTAAATAATGGTAGTAGCCATGTTTGAATCATTATAATTGCACACATTTAGCAGAAATGAACATCAGTTTTGCAGCAACAAACGTATGAGAGTGTCGCAACGTCTTTCAAATCTTAAATACGGTTTGTTTGAAATGATGAAATATGTAAATAAAATAACTTCTTATCATGTTGAATTGCATCTAATACAAGAAGACATTTAGATTGAAATACATCAATGTTGCTAAATACGTTCCAATCTGTTTATTAAGTCAATGAATGCGCGCCCGGGGCAATATCTTTATTATTTATTGTTGATATCAATATAATGTATACTCTCATACACCATGACTTGGACTTTGGCTTCTTCTTTTGCTTCCATTTGCCACAGATACAATTTCAATTTAGCAAATACATTTCAACATACTGCTGGATATATCCATTGAGACTGAAATGTATGTATAGATGTTACACATGCACATTGAAAAACTTGTATTTTTTGGTTTAAACTTTGGCTGCTAACCTTAAGTTTTTCCGACTCCAATCGTAAAGGGCTACACTTTCTAAAAATGTAATTGAAACACATTCTAATATTGTGTGTATATATATATATATATTATTCATAATAAAAAAACCAATTACAGCAAAGAGAATACTTTGAATTTAATGTTAGAAAGAATCATGCCTGTTCAATTAAAACAAAAATGGGGACAAAATAACATTAAAATATATGCACAGCAATGTGCTTCGAAAAAATGGAAATTAATACCAACATTTTTTTACATCATCGATGCAACAATAAACAGCATCACAGAAGGACGAAAACTCTGGTATGTTTAAGAGACTTTAACGTGGGACCATGATTTAACAGAACAGGAGCTGAAAAATATGGCTAGAGAAACGAGAACTGATGTAGACTTCTAGAAATGTGGTGATCACGAAAATGAACTTCAAAATCACGAATTAGCACTAGTTTTTTTTTAAGGTGGTTGGGTGGGTGGGGGCGGTATAGGTTAGTTCAGTGAGCTAGTGGCCTGATCATCCAGACGCAAATGACTCAGTTCTTTCGTTTTCTAAAGCCATGGCACGCAATTTCGCATGACGGAAAGCCTTGAGCACCAATTCGTTGACGCAATCTGTAGTTATCATTGCTCAAACATCTCATTGTTAAAATTTGTGTTTTGGATTACGTTGGTTATATTTGCGGACATATAACTTTGCTATCACAAAATCATCGGATTACATTCACGCAGACTCGTATGGTGTCCATACTTTTAGAGGAAGGTGATGTAAATGTAACTGGTTGTTTACAGATTCTGCAGGGTCTTCTAAACCAGTATAAAGACGTTAAGTTAAGTTAAGATACCATGCAACTAACCCGTTCTGCTGGTTAAATCTGAAAGGACGATCGATGCGTTTTACTATTCCGATGATGTTGATGAAAACGATAAATCATGTTAATGAATGTTATTCTTGCAGTTTTCAGTTTCTTGCGTTGGTATAGTGGGTCTGATGGCACTACTGCACATCAACTACATATATGTCGATTGGAGTATATTAATTGATTCGCCCAGAATGAGCGTAAAAGCTGTTGTACTCGAAAATGGTATCGTTTTACCATCTGTTCCAAATGGGTATGCAGTCCATATGAAAGAAAGGTGCACCAACACGAAACACCTGCTACATACATCAACCGTGACAAGTACAATTGGCAGATGTGTAGTGGCCTGAAGGACATTGCCATCTTACAGGGGCTACATCAGGGCTACACATAATTTTGCTGGTTTTTATGTCTGTGGGACAACCGTAACATAACTTCCCACTACATGAACAACATGGGCCCCCAACAACGACAATCTTCAACCGGGAGAAAATACTGTACTTAACGAACCACTTGTAGAATACCAAATGATCGTGCTCCCTCTTTTCCAGATAAAACGTGGATTAATCAAGATATGTGTACCGACAATGCATTGTAATTGGATAGGATTTGTATGGCTTCGTAAAAAATGTCCAAGACTTAGGGAGGTCAAAATCAAGGAAGGCTTATGTATCTGTCCCCAAATACGTTAGCTATTCCGAGATCAGCGATTTGATGATGTCCTAACAGGGCATTGAAAGTTAGATTGAAATGCTTTACATCAGTTGGCCCAAGCTTTGAAAGACATAATAATGTTGGACATTACCAGAAACTTGTAGAAAAACTGTTGCAGCGTTACGAAAGACTAAGGTGCAACATGTCCTTCAAATTACACTCGTATGTTCATTTCTTCCCGCTAACTGCGATGCTGTCAATGACGAGCATTGGGAACCATTTCACCAGAACATTACTGCCCTTGATGAAAGGTACCAAGACAATGCAGCAATGCTAGCAGACTACTGTTTGTCAATTGTGAGAGATGTTCCAGAAAAGCATTACAAGCGACAGACAAAATGGTGCTGCTGTTATTCATTTCATCAATTAGCATTAATATCAGATGATATATATATATATAAATATGCAATGTGTGAAACTTGTTTTATCGATATTTGAAACATTTGAGCTATTCTGGTGTTTTAACACTTTGAAACCCGGCTACCCCGGCGTTTTCGGCAAGCCCGCGCTATCGCTCCGTCTGGCGGGACTAAGATCGCTATACGAACACTGGGTGAGAGTCAATCGCGCCGCGAGAGAACTACCCTAGATGGCTGTGGTTTCGCTAGATAGAAGATAGGGACAGTGGGAATCTCGTTAATCCATTCATGCGCCTCATTAATTAGATGACGAGGCATTTGGCTGCCTTAAGAGAGTCATAGTTACTCCCGCCGTTTACCCGCGCTTGGTTGAATTTCTTCACTTTGACATTCAGAGCACTGGGCAGAAATCACATTGCGTCAACACCGTGTGACGGCCGTCGCAATGCTTTGTTTTAATTAGACAGTCGGATTCCCCTGGTCCGTACCAGTTCTGAGTTGGCTGTTGAATGCCAGCCGACGCGGACGACACCTGGGAAGGCGTCGCAGCATAGGTTGAAGCCACGTTCCGAGCTCGACCGGCCCACCGACTAGCGGCGGCGGCCTCGCCCAGCCCGGGCCCATCCCAGTCCCACTTCGTACCCCGGCTCGACTGACCCAGCCCTCAGAGCCAATCCTTTTCCCGAAGTTACGGATCCAATTTGCCGACTTTCCTTACCTACATTGTTCTATCGACTAGAGGCTGTGCACCTCGGAGACCTGCTGCAGATATGGGTACGGCCTGGCACGAAATTCACACCGTCTCCGTGGGGTTTTCAAGGGCCGACGGGAGCGCACCGGACACCGCAGGAGCCGCGGTGCATTACGGGACCGCGGTCCCTATCTCCGGGCAAGCCGATTCCAGGGATGTGGCTCCTTACAAAGGAAAGGGAACTCTTCCCGGGGCTTCCGCCGACGTCCCCCACTTCGTTTGCGTTTCCGCACGTGGCCCCAGAGGACCAATCTCTGTGTCTAGGTTCGGGAATATTAACCCGATTCCCTTTCGATAGGTTGCGGGCGGGCTCATTCATATCATCAGAAAGAGTGCCCCGGGGTCAGAACGGAGTTTTCCTATCTCTTAGGACCGACTGACCCATGTTCAACTGTTGTTCACATGGAACCCTTCTCCACTTCAGTCTTCAAAATTTGGAGATCTACATCACTGAATAAACGTGTTAAGGTCAGGATTCTTAACTATAATGTCATCTCAGAGCTCACATACGGCCGAGAAAGTTTGAAAATAATGACACTTGAAAAAAGATTGAATGCATTGGAGAACACATGCCCTAGACGTATATTGGGTATTGGCTGGAGATAATTCATCGCTAATGGGGAAATAGAATCACAGTCCAATCAGAAGGTTCTTGTCATCAGGACGAAACGTTGGTCACACACCGGGCACCTGCAGCAGATGAACAAAAATAGACTCTTACTACAGACAATTATGAAGCAGCCTAGTACCAAAAGTAATTTGGGTAGATCCAGAAAGACTCCATGCAGAACAATCAAAGGGAGGGTTCAACAATGGATCTGTGGAACATGCAACAACTACAATTGTTACATTTAGTTAATAATTATGTGTTAATTATTTGTATATATGTATGTATGTATGTATATATATATATATATATATATATATATATATATATATATATATATATATATATTTACACACACACACGCACACATATGTATATATATATATATATATATATATATTTATGTTTGAATGATTAATTACAGAGAATATACCAAGGGGAGTCCATAGCTCAATGTTTGCAAACGATCTGGCTATGTGGACCTCTGAAAAGAATCTCACCATAGCAAGAAATCGGATGCAGCAGGCCCTAACATCGCTGGAAGAGTGGGCGAACTCATGGCTGGTCAAAATAAACGAGGAGAAAACCACATGCACAATATTCTCGCTTTCAACAAAACCCCAAAATACCAAATTAAGTCTAAATGGCAAATTCCTGCAGCCAAACGACAACCTAACCTATCTGGGAGTCACATTTGATCGGCGCATGACATGGAAAAGTCAGATCGAGAGAAACCGAATGAGAGCCAGAGAAAGAATGGCAATCATGAGGAAACTTGCTGGCACAAGCTGGGGAGCAGACGAAGGCATACTAAAGAAACTGTACACTGGAAGAGTGAGACCAGTGCTCGAGTATGGCATTGCGGCATGGACAACAGCAGCAAAGGCGAACTTCGATAAAGTTAGCAAACTTCAAAACCAAGCCATGAGAATTATAACAGGAGGCATGAAGTCAACGCCAATTGTAGAACTTGAAAAGATTACAAAACTGCAATCCATGACCGATAGAAGAGACTGCAGAGCCCAGCTGCAGTCAGAGAAACTCCGAAGACTGACCATCCAATGCACCAGAGACTAAACAATTTGGGAAATGGGAAACTAAAGCGGAGAAACTTTGCAGAAATAGCCAAAGCAAAGATGCACGAAGATCCCATAAACACACTAACAACACCAAAACCCATCACTACTGTACGAAAACCTACCTGGAGGCAGGATATATTTCCAGAGGTGGTAGAAAATATACCAGGTATTGGAAACAAAAACTGCCAGACTGAAAAAAAAGGAGAGATACTTCCTTAAGCTTCATATCGAAAAGCTACCCAAGCATGGACTGGACCCATGCATACACCGACGGTTCTGTAACAAACACTACACAGAACGGAGGGGCAGGAGCATTCCTGAACCTACCAAATGGCAGAAAAATAACACTGTCATTCGCTACTGGTAAGTACACAAGTAATTTCAGAGCGGAGGCAGAGGCACTGAGGGCGGCAGTGGAAGAAATGATGACACAAAATGAAAATGAAAGCCATATAGTCCTGCTTACAAATGCTCTCGCCGTAGTCACAGCGCTAAAAAGCCAGAAAAACACTGAGCTTAATGACATAAGAGCAGCACTCTGCAAACTGTGCCAGCAGTCCGCACCAAAAAGGGTAGTGGTACAGTGGGTCCCATCACACTGCAACATCCAAGGCAACGAGGAGGCAGACAGACTGGCAAAAGAAGGTGCAATACTACCACAAACAGATACTAGTATGACGTACGAAGAGTCAAAACGGCTTATCAAAGCCAGATACATGACCAAATGGGAAACCGAACATACTGGTTACACCAAAAACGATGCCTATTACCAGTTGAACCGAAGAGAGCAGGTCATTGTCTTCAGACTTCGCACTGGCCACAATAGACTAAGGTACCACCTATTCAACAAATTGAAGATAGGGTGTACCGACGAATGCCCGTGCGGTACTGGTAAAATGACCGCTGAACATCTGCTGCAGAACTGCCCGACATGCGAGGATCAGAGAGAGCAGATGTGGCCATCACCAGTGGAACTGCAAGACAAGCTCTATGGCAGTGGCGACAGCCTCATGATGACCGCCGCTTTTTTCGAAAAAATAATGGTTACTGTCTGACTGCGTACGAAGAAGAAGAAGAAGAAGAAGAAGTTTGAATGATTAAAATATAAATAGTATAGCAAAATAAGTATGGATAAGACCAGGCGTAAGGCAGAAAAACAAATTAGCGTTACCAACAACCTGGTGTGCAAGTTGCGTGAAAGTGTTGGTGTTAATATAGGAATAAATGCAATGTTGGAAGATGATGGAACAATTATATGTAGCTTGTGCAGAAAAGACGATAGGCTAAAATGGAATGCAAGGTTAGGACAAATGAGAAGAGATAGGGTGAGTTAGAAAAAAGGCAGAAGAAAATAGAAGAGAATCAAAAGTAAATTGAGGAGATATCAAAGAAGATGTATTTGTGTATTAGAGATGATGGTAGAGAGTTTTGCTGAGAAGTATGCACATTTAAAGGAGTGTTCAGTGTTGATAGTAGGAGATTCAATGGTTCGGGAGATTGGCAAACATCTGTCAAAACAACATCATGTTTTTGAAAACAATTATATAGGTGGTGATAAAATTGAGGATGTAGTGGGAAGACAAAGATGCTAGGTGACAGAGTGAACAGTCATGTTGTGGTAGTGGTAGGTAAAAACACTTTCAATAGAGATGGTACCGAATAAGTGATGCAAGAGTGTCGAGGACACTTGACAAAAAAGTAAAGGACGGTCACCATGATGGGTATATTAGATAGAGCAGATGCGTCACACTATCCATGCAGTAAGAAAATAGGTATCAACCTCAGACAGAGCAGATGGGTCAGACTATCTATGCAGTAAGAAAATAGGTATCAACCTTAGACAGAGCAGATGGGTCAGACTATCTATGCAGTAAGAAAATAGGTATCAACCTCAGACAGAGCAGATGGGTCAGACTATCTATGCAGTGAGAAAATAGGTATCAACCTTAGACAGAGCAGATGGGTCAGACTATCTATGCAGTAAGAAAATAGGTATCAACCTCAGACAGAGCAGATAGGTCAGACTATCTATGCAGTAAGAAAATAGGTATCAACCTCAGACAGAGCACATGGGTCAGACTATCTATGCAGTAAGAAAATAGGTATCAACCTCAGACAGAGCAGATGGGTCAGACTATCTATGCAGTAAGAAAATAGGTATCAACCTCAGACAGAGCAGATGGGTCAGACTATCTATGCAGTAAGAAAATAGGTATCAACCTCAGACAGAGCAGATGGGTCAGACTATCTATGCAGTAAGAAAATAGGTATCAACCTTAGTCAGAGCAGATGGGTCAGACTATCTATGCAGTAAGAAAATAGGTATCAACCTCAGACAGAGCAGATGGGTCAGACTATCTATGCAGTAAGAAAATAGGTATCAACCTCAGACAGAGCAGATGGGTCAGACTATCTATGCAGTAAGAAAATAGGTATCAACCTCAGACAGAGCAGATGGGTCAGACTATCTATGCAGTAAGATAATAGGTATCAACCTCAGACAGAGCAGATGGGTCAGACTATCTATGCAGTAAGACAATAGGTATCAACCTCAGAGCAGATGGGTCAGACTATCTATGCAGTAAGAAAATAGGTATCAACCTCAGACAGAGCAGATGGGTCAGACTATCTATGCAGTAAGAAAATAGGTATCAACCTCAGACAGAGCAGATGGGTCAGACTATCTATGCAGTAAGACAATAGGTATCAACCTCAGGTTGCTGAAAATGTATCCATATATGGATATAGATTTTATTGATGTGAAAATATACAAATGTAAAATGGGACAGGAAAGGTTTCCATCTAAATGAGATAGGACATGTTGTAGCAACGTTTATGTTTCATCAATGTATTAAAAATGTTAACTAGTTAAGCCTATGAAGTATGAGACTAAAGATAGGCCTAAAACAGGGTGCTATAGAGGAGGCAGTCAAAAAGGCAAAGTTCGAGTCAGGGAAGTGTGAAATCAGTAGTGGAAAAGTAAATTTAAACCCAATAAAGCAACAGCAAACATTGGAAAATCCACAAAATAACAAACTAAAATGTTTTTATGAAAATCTTAGAAGTATAGTAAATAAAACTGAAGAAGTGGAACTGTATGTAGAAGAAAAAAACCCAGATATAATAGGATTAACAGAATCATGAACATGTGAGGACATTGCGGATATTGAACTTGAAATAGATGAAATACAATGTTAAGGACAGATACGGTAGTAGGTTGGAGACAAGGCTAAAGGAGGTGGCGTTTGATTTCAATAAATGCGAATTCAGTATAACTGTACAAGATGATCTATCACCTGACAACAAAAATGAAAGTGTATGGGGGGGGGGGGGGGGGGGGGGGGGGTAATAGATAATGGCTGTAAAAAAAAAAAAACAGTGGCTGGCGTATTCTACAGTTGCCTTTCAAGTCCAAAAGAGGAAGATGAGGAGCTAATTAGGAACATAAAAACGGCTAGTGAAGGGAAATTATTATTAATGGGGGATTTCAATTTTCGTGAAATAAAATGGGAAAAGGCAGAAGTATTTAGAGAGTAAAATCCTTTTGCACAGTGCACAATTGACCCTTTTTCTGATTCAGCATATAGAGGAAGCTACCAGAGGCAAAAACATATTCGACATAATATTTACTACAAAGAAAAATATGCTTGAAAATGTTATCGTTGGGGAACTGTTCGGCTGAAGCGACCATCAGATCATCCGTTGGGATCTTATAGCGAGGAGAGAAGTAAACATACACTCGCGCGCAAACGACTACTCTAAGACAGATGTTCAGAAGATGAAAGAGACAGCCAGCCACATAATCTGGAAAGATATTGTCAGAGGTACATATGTTGAAGAAAAGTTGGAGAGTTTCAAAACAGTTTTAGAACAACTAAAAGTGGAATGTGTTCCATGTAGAGGTAAACTCCAAGCATAAAAAAGTTAATAACTAGATTTGTAGTTAAATGTAGAAGAGCTAAAAATAAAGCATGGATAAAATATATAGCAGCAGGTAAATAGAAAGACACATATTTAAAATATTTGGATAATCATAACATAGCTCAGAAAGTGAATAATACAGTAAAAATTGACTTCGAAAAAACAAACTTACTAATAGCATCAAGACTGATAGTAACAAATCTTTTCTGATGTTAGAAATAAACAAAGAACGAAAGACAAGGTAGGCCCTCTCATAGATAGCACAGGTAAAATAATAAGAGGACCTAATGAGAAGCTAATGTACTAAATCAATACTTTGGGACTTCCCACAAAAAGATTGCTCCAAGATCCTAGAAACTATAACTATTTTCAAATTTAAATTGATATAGTGGGATTAAAATCAATCTGTATTACCAAAGAAATAATTTTTTTTTACATTGGAGGGATTACAAGTGGATAAATATCCAGGTCAAGATGATATTCATCCAAAATTGCTATTTGAAATTAGAGACCAAGTAGCAAATCTATTGGCTATAGTATGTTCTCAATCACTTGCGAAAAGGATTGTTCATAGAGATTCGAAGGATGCTGGAGTGATCCCCTTATTAAAAAAAAAAGAAAGAAATCAGATCCAGCAAATTATATACCGGAGAGTTTAACAAGCATAGTCTGCAAATTGTTAGAAACAATAAACAAAGAAAACATTGTAATGCATCTAGACAGGTTTAATATAATCAGAAATAGTCAGCAATTGTTTACTAACGGGAGATCGTGCTTAACAAAATTATTTGCATTTTTTGATGAGGTTTCTAAAACGATAGATTAGGGGGAACTAGTGAATGTTATTTATCTAGATTTTCCAAAGGCTTTTGATAGAGTACATCATCGAAGATTATTTTTTATTTTAAAAGTTAAAATCACATGAAATAGACGGGGAAGTTGCCAAATGGATTGAAAATTAGTTAACGGAAAGAAGGCAGAGAGTGGGCATAAATAAGGAGTACTCTGATTCTTGTAAAGTAAAAAGTGGAGCGGCACATGGACAGTTTTGGGACCAATATTGTTCTTGATATTTATAAACGATTTGTGCATTGACATTGGATCCATGATTGCAAAATTTGCGGACGACACAAAACTATGTAGGAGTGTCTTATCTATTGCAGAAGTGGATATATTGAGGTCGGATTTAGATATAATTCAAGAATGGTCTGTGAAATGGCAAATTGAGTTTATCATAGATAAGTGTACAGTCATCCACATTGGTAGATCCAATATGGAACATAATTACAGATTGGCGAAAACAATATTAGAATGCCAGATAAGGAAAGGGACTGTGGGTTATAATAGACCATACAGGTAAACTGAGTGAGCAAGTCCAGTTCTCAGTGAATAAGGCAAATGCAATTGTTAGGTATGATAAAAAGACATATTAAACATAGGAGCAAGTAAAGGATTATCAAACTGCATAAAGTATTGGTTAGACCTAGGTTGGAGTACTGTGCACAGGTGTGGAGTCCTTATCGTAGAGGAGCTATACACACGATGGAAAGAATACAAAGACGAGCGACAAAACTGTTAATAGGATTCCAGCAGTTATGAGGAAAGACTCCGAAAAACTGGCCTACAGTGTCTAGAAAAGAGAAGAATTCGAGGTCACTTAGTAAAGGTTGATAATATGATCAGAGGAACGGATAAATTCGACTATAACATGTTTACAAAAAATACAATCACCAATGAGAACAAAAGGGCACATATGCAAATTAACTAAAGAAAGGTCCAGATTGGATTTAGGAAATATTTGTTTAGTCAGAGAGTGGTGAATGCTTGAAATGCATTGCCCCAGAAAGTAGTGGAGGCAGGAAGAGTTAAAGGATTAACAATATATAAGACCCGCATAGATTTTAGTGCAGGGTAAGACAGATGTAACTGGTTGTATGCAGCCTCTAATGAGTCTTATAAACCAGTATAAAGACGTTAAGTTAAGTTAAGTTGAGTTAGATAATGTTGAGTTCTGTTGCTATAGTCAAGCTATTTTAACTGTCTTAATTCTTATTTTGATTTTGTTCACTTAATCATCATTATCATGTGTCCCCTATAGAATAATCGTCTAAAAGAAACTTGACCTATTGCCACGTACCCAGCATGCATCGGCGTGTATGCCTACGAATTCTATGACATGTTGTGAGATCCCATTCTTGGGCTGCCTCACTTACCCAGCTTCAAAGGTATTCCATTACCGTTTTGTCAAGACCGTTGCATTTTTGATGTAGTAAACATATTTCGATGCTATGTTCACGATGTAATTTATAACTAGTTATCTTCTATTCCAAACACATGTCGAATGTCAGCATTCTTCTCTTAATTTTACTCATAGCTGTTACTACTTTCTCCACCTCTGATCCAAGGAAGCTGGGGTTTCAATACCTAACTGATGATGGTTTGTAGATTTTGCTGTTACCGAAGATGTTCCTTCCACCCATTAAAATAACTTCAAGCAAGATATCTCCGTACTTATTTACTTATTTACTAATGTTATCATCAACTTGAATAAATCAGCGGCCCGTGAATATTACAATGCGTTTACGTGGGCCACGTCTACTGCATCTGATTCTCTAATCCCGTGCTGTAGAATGTATATTAGAGTATCTATCATTCGGCCTCGCAGACTTCCTCGTACCTTGTTCCGACATATTGTTGCGTTGTTGGGTAGCCTCCAGTCAACGAAACATACCGCATTAGTTGCCATTCCAATGTGGTGAAGCAGGGAATGGAAAGACAGACAGGTTTGCAAGATATGAAAGAGAAAATATGAACATTAAAGCAGTAACATCACATACTGTGAGCACAATGAAACTATTCAGGCGGTTAGAAGATATTCTAACCTACAACTATTGACGGAACTGTTATGTACTTTCACCTTCAAAGAGGTGACTTCAAAATTGAAACTATTCAGAAACTTGTGTAAAGATGAACATCTGCGTGGTCCCAACTCAAGTATTCAGAAACATGTGTAAAGATGAACATCTGCGTGGTTCCAACTCAAGTATTCAGAAACATGTGTAAAGATGAACATCTGCGTGGTCCCAACTCAAGTATTCAGAAACTTGCGTAAAGATGAACATCTGCGTGGTCCCAACTCAAGTATTCAGAAACATGTGTAAAGATGAACACCTGCGTGTTCTTAACTCAGCGTTCACCTGTTTTAAGAGGCGCATTCGGACCTGGAAATAACATGCCGCGCACATCGTATAAGACACGCATATTAATGTTCAACATTATGTACCTGTTGTAGTCTTCAGTTAAGTACTTTTGACACGTCAATGAGTTCCAAACCAGCTTATGTAGAAATGTAGTGAAATATTAAATGTGTGTATGTATGTATGTATATATATATAAATATTACTAACTGTGTTTGTTGCACAGGTATGCAGAAGAGTGCTTAAAATTGTAGCTTGAATGAATGTTAACTTTTGGCTACATTGATTCCTTGTTGCTGCTTCGGAGTTATTTGGTGATGGTATTGTCAAAGACTTTAGTCAGTCTAGCAAAGTACAGGTAGCATGTTCCTGACGTTTCTTCTGGAGTTGACGTGTTCCACATAATATATCCAGTCGACTGTCCCAGAAACTGGCAAACAAACCTCTGTGATTAGACGGGTCTGCTCAAGATGATCATTTAAAAGATTGACTTATTATTCTAAGCTGGACCTAAACTACTATTCATATGTGCATGAATGTTGCCATTTTAATTGTTAAAAATGGATAATATTGTTAAAAACTGTAAAGACGTTGTTTTACAACTAGAAATGTACTGATGCCTTCATCGTTTTCCTTAAACCATTCATATTTATGGTATGCTCCACAATCTCTGACATGTCAGAACACACTGCCATCTTCAAAATAGTTTATTGGTTCTACGCAGTAGGTTCACATAACTGTTCACCCTTTTACGGAATGTCCATAGCACTTCACAGATTCTCTACGGCTGTTCCGCTCTACAGTTCTGAATACCGCTTAACGGATCGACTCCAACGGATTTGCATGGGATCTGTGTATAGGTTAAATGTAGACACAATCACCCTATGGGCCACTCTAAAAAGAAATGGTCGATGAACCCTGGACCTCAGCATTGTCATCTCATCGACTACGTTATCTCTCGACGGAGGGATAGATTGGATGTGCGTATGACCAAGGCAATGAGTGCTGGACAGACCACAGCCTTATTGTCTCCAAATACAACATGAATGGGAAGCATATGAGTCGTCATCAGGAACGTAAACCGGTGAATAGATTAAACATCTTCAAGATACAAAACGACACACACACACACCTACCTTGGCAGTGGATCTGAACGGTAGTATGGTGAGGGAGCAGTACACACTGTGCAGTGTGGAAGATAGATAGGCCTTTTCGCATGGAAACCATCCATCTCTCTGCAAATCAGTGTTTGGGTCATCTGACTCGTAAGATACATTCAAAGATTCGTTTGGATTTTCCATCAATTTCATGATGGCATGATGGCTCGTGTATTACACGTGAGAGAATTATATGGAACCTTTCCATTTACCACCGATGTCAATAATTGTGTGCTGGCACCGATACTCGTTGAATTGGTCTTAGCAGCAATTGTCCCTGAAGATGTACATAGCGCTGTAACAGGGATTATTATCAGGTATAGAACGCAGGGCAAACTGCTCAAACCGAGAGGCCTGACATCCTACATGAAGGTGAGTGAGACCACGATCATGGATTTCCTTTTCTCGGACGATTACGCCCTAAACACTTGCTCAGTCCACCATGACGGGGTTATAAGCGGCATGGAGTAGTAACTGTGGTCTCACGATTAACACTAGGAAATCAGAGGTACTCTTCCAGCTTTCTGCTGGGGAGCGGTACATCGAACTGAACATTCCTGTGCAACACCATTGTTTTTTTCGCTAGATTCACTTACTTAAGCAGCATTCTCACTAGAGAGGCGAATATTGACTGAGATGTCAATAGCATGATTGGTAAAGCAAACTTTGAGTTTGGGTGAGTCCAACAACCGTCTGGAACCAACAAGACATCAGTCTTGCCACTATGCTAGGGGTATATTTTCTGTGGTATTGTCAACTCTTATACGTGCATGTGGGACATGTGCATTATATACCAGAAATGTCAAACAACTCAATCGTTTTCATTTGAGCTGTCTGTGTAGGCTGCGAAGATCAGGTTGCAGGATAAAGTGCCTAAATTTGATATTTTTGTAGGAGAATCTTGCTAATCATCAATACACTTCTGAAAATAGCTCAGCTAAGATGATCGGTAAGTGTTGTTTGCAAGCCATATGAACGCATCTATAAGCAGATGTTGCTCAGGGAGCTCACAACAACATATGTTTGCCAAGGTGGCAGAAGAAACGCTACAGAGACTCCTTGAAAGTGTCTCTGAGAATCTTCAAAATTTATGTCACCTACTGAGAGATGCTTGCACAGAACCGTACTTCAGGCACGCCAGTATCACCAAAAGTGCTCAGATCGCAGAGAGTACAGCCATCGCAAATGCTAAACGAAAGTGTGCTGCCCGAAAATACAAAGCACACGAGTTTTGCACAGCCGGCTCGCCATATATATAATCCGAAAGTCGCATGGTATGCGATTCAAGGATTGGTCTTTACAGACATAAACGTATATATTTTATAGCAATAATCTGATGTTTTCCCCATCTTTACTTGCGATGTGCAACTATTATTATAATTATTATTATTAATGTCAGTTCAAAATTCTGCACCCCATAAAGCTTTTACAAAGTGTACATCACATGTATTTCGGTGATGATATCGTCATTAAGATATCAATGCTTAACAGAGGGATGCATTCAGGATGTGTTTTAGTGAGTGGGCAGGCATAACATTTTATTGTAATAAAGATATCGTGTGTGGCATACGGGCTTAGCAAGGCCATTATAGCTGGATGTTTCCATGTCATGTAACTCGATTGTTCACTCCAGAGTCCGATAGTCGGTCCCACCGCTAGCGTTGAAGCTGCAAAGATGAACTTTGGTTCTGATCATTAGACAGAGTGAATTAATTTCTTAATAAAACTAACTATTAACATCCTCTGGGTTGCTCAACGAAGGGTATAGACACCGAAAGAGTAACGATTTTTCGAGAGGAATTAGTAGAGGCTTAAAGACATCACTCATAGCTTTTGTTAGTTTGGTGAACTCTTTTAGCAAATATATCATCATCATCGCACGTTTCTGTCCACTCCAAAAAGAACGTAAATCTGCCTACAGCTTATGTGACTTGATCGTCACCAGATAGACGTGTCTGGTAACATTTTCTTGTTGCTGGTTTATAAGAATCTGCATAGTGTGTATACATGCATTTGCTTATACTCCACTTGATCTAAAAACTATTATGTACATTCAATCTATTCTTGAATGCATTATCTGACCCTGGACCCACCATTGTATGTGGTAATGCATTCCAAGCATTCACCACTTCATGAAATACCAACATGTTTTTGTTTATAATCTATCCATATATTTAATGTGTAGTTATGCTCTCGTGTTCTAATATGAATTCCACAGCAAGTCGGATTTAGACAACACAGATCCACTAAGGACCAGATCACTCTCATAGCACAGGAAATAGTGGATGCTTACCAAGAGAAAAAACACACAGTAGCGGTTTGGGTGGATCTAGAGAAGACATTTGACAAGGTGTGGAAAGAGGGACTTAAAGTCAAGCTACGAAAAAGTGAAGTATCTGGAAAAATGTACAGATGGATCAGTCACTACCTCGAAAACAGAACAGCCATAGTTCAAGTACAAGGGCAGATGAGCAAAAAGGTGACACTGGAGCAAGGCGTACCCCAAGGTGGAGTACTGTCACCAACACTTTTCCTGGTGAATATAAACAACATCACAGAGAATATACCAAGAAGAGTCCACAGAACCATGTTTGCAGACGATCTGGCTATGTGGACCTCTAAAAAAAATCTCACCGTAGCAAACAATCGGATGCAGCAGGTCCTAACATCGTTGGAGGAGTGGGCGAACTCATGGCTGGTCAAAATAAACTAGGAAAAAACAACATGTACGATATTCTCGCTTTAAAAAAAAACACAGAACACCAAAATAAGTCTTAACGGCAAATACTTGCAGCCAAACGACAACCCAAACTACCTGGGAGTCACATTTGATCGGCGCATGACATGGAAAAGTCAGATCGAGAGAAACCGAATGAGAGCCAGAGAAAGAATGGCAATCATGAAGAAACTTACTGGCACAAGCTGGGGAGCAGACGTAAGTATACTAAAGAAACTGTACACGAGCATCCAAGCAGTGGAACTATATACAATCACCATCACCCACACAATTTCAGACATTGCGTGAGAGCGAGTGTTAAGTTGGACAAATTTGGTATCATTCATGTTGACTTTCTACCCTATGGTGCCGCCATCAACAGTAAACAAACAGTACATACGCATTTTAAGTTATGTGCATAACCATCTGTTTAAACAAAAAAAGACCTAGTTTGACCACAAAGGGTTTCCTGCTCCTGCAAGATAATGCTCTAGCTCATACGACTAACCGAACTTTGTACTATCTGCAGCAACTCCATTGGGATGTATTGCCACATCCACCTTATACCCAGACCTCGTTTCAAGAGACCTCCAACGATTTGGACGCCTAAAATAATTTCTGGGAGTTCAGCATGTCAGGAAGTGAAACATTCTGTCCTGGATTGGTTAAGACATACTGGTATATCTTTCTACACTAAGACTTTTCAAGTATTACTTAAACGTTGGGACAAGTCTATACACAATGCAGGAGATTATATACAAAAATAAATGACACTTTGAATACTTGAATAAAACTGTTTTTCCTTACACAGCTAAATTAAAGTCCCGGTTTGACTTGAACGCTCTTTGTAAGAATGGGTAACCAATAACAGATTAAGAGAGAAAAAAAGATGGAGACAAAATGTTAACGAACTGAGTGAGAATGGGATCCCACTTCAAACTAACAAACCGTTAAATGACATGCTTTTGATAGAAGAGAGATTACCTAGAACAGGAGAAGAATTTAAGATGGTGTTTTACTTCAGGAAAATATGAGATACGCTAACAAAATCACCTGTTTTGTTTTCGCAAGACTAGGAATCTGCATCCTCAGAAGTAAGGAATGAGAGTCTGACACGGCAACTTCTCTTGTTACAGAGATTTCATACAGTTATCTCAGAGCTGATATCGTTATTTCCATCTCCCTTATCGTACCGAAGAATGTTCTTTTGTCTGCCCCTCCGCTCAGCAACAGCCCTTACTCTCACTCTAGTAGAGAAGCCTCAACCTGATATCTCAATGTGTTTATTCACATGTATTCACTGTATGGGGTTGTGCTGACGGTAACAACCTGCTGTTCTATCACTAGTGTGAACTCATTCTTCTCCCTTGATTCTCGTCTCAACTGCGTTCACCTGTTAAATTGTTACTTATGTCTGTGTCATCCATAAGGTCCATATGTTGATTCTTTAACCCTTGTTGTATGAGGTGATATTATGCAGCAGGAGCTGTCTGTCTGAGGCAACTCGTTTATACGCTTTGACTTGCGCTAATGTATATATATATATATATATATATATATATATATATATATATATATATATATATATATATATATATATATATATTTATGGATATTACAAACAAAAGTCCCAGCGTGGAGGGTCTTACCAGATGTTTTCCCACTTTTCACGCTGTAATCTTAGAATGAGGGATGGGGTGTGTACATGCTATAATCAGCAACTTACTGTACCAACTGTTGATATATAATGAAACGTAGTGGCTGTTCCTTGTTCCCTGCAGCCATATATGTGAGTGTTTCTATATGAGTGGTCTACATCTCTGTGTGGTCTAATTAGTGTGGTACATATTTGAGAGAAGGTGATTGCAAGTTACTTCAAAGTATTTCAACCTGTCAAAATGCCAATGACACACCCAGCTAAGCTAACGCCAGGGACGCCAGTATACCGGATATAAATGTTCAAGAAACACGATTGCATGCAGACCATATCATAAATACGCTGGAAATTGGAACCTCTACACCACTGCAATATTGCCTGCAAGGTCGCATGAATATATCTAACCATAGCAGGCATAGATGAGCCAGTTGTGAATGTCAGGATGTCATTTGCAAATATTAGTGTTCACTTTGACCCTGTGGTTTGAATCTTGGCCACTTATGCTGTGCAGATATTAAATATCCCCTGTGACAGTGGTAATCATTGGGGTAGTTTTGGACATAAATTGCCTCTATTCGGATTTCCAAGATCACACGATGAGTTCACCTGTTCTCTCCACCAGGACAGCTGATAGGAAGCTCATCAACCGCACTGTGTATTAAATGGTACTTAAGATTAGACCAGAATAACAATTTATATACACTTGATTTATACTTTTCCAAAGCAGAACATGATCTAAGTAAAAATACAACACCGAAAAACGTGAGTATACAGTAAATGGAAGAAGTAATTAAACCGTGTTAGCCTTTATAACAGAATGCGTACATTGTTTAATATATTCAAGAACATGATTTGGGAAGACAAAACGCTATTCAAGACACGCACTCCTCCTAATGTACAAAGTAAACGTGAAGTGAAATATGAGTGTCAACCAGTAATATTGAAATGCAAATGTTCTCATAACGTGAACACAGCTTACTCATAGATTGACTGATCAAAGCGACACACGATAATCACGAACATATCAAAGTATTTGCTGGATAATGTGAAGACAAATTCTCAAACTATATAGTGTTCTGTTTCTGCAGGACGCACGCCCGTTACTAACTTATCTAGTGATACATGTCTTTATAATGCTATTTACTTGATGTTTAACTATTAAATGATTAATCAAACCAAACATTGTAAAGGGCAACCATTCAAACGTATTCCACATCTTGATATAGCTGTCTAAACTTGAATTTGTTATAGTCCAAGAAAATTAGATTATGCGAATTGTTAACAATTAGACTCCTACAATAGATTCAACTTCTAAAAGGACAGCAATAGTAGATAAAATGTAAAGTGCTCTTTGATAAGTAAGATAATTCGTGATCTTATACGGAGTTTATGGATACAGTTTAAAACACTAGCTGTGCTAATAGAGTATTGGGCTGGTCGTAACTATTATATGGATGCCCAGTGTGAATTGTATTGACAAATGAGAAAAGCAACTGTTCTGACTGACACTTAAGCATGTATTTATAAACTAACGAACTCTCTTATTCAACATTCAAAACAAATATATCATAAAACAATTTAACGTGGTTTCACAAATTTAGGTTTTACGGAGAGAAGAAACGAAAAAAGAACGCTTCTCTGTAATGCGACCCGAGAACTGCTATAGTTCATTTCAAAACCTATGCCCTCAGATTGTATATATTATCTCAAGAACTCTAGCACGTATCACGGTTGAACATTTGCACGTGTTCTTACATATCCCATGCTATTAAGATTGTATATTTCAAAATAGTGATGATAGTGCCATTTTCATAAACTGGCAAGTTTCTTTAATCCTTGCCCGGGGAATAATTATTTTGCCCCTAAAAATATAATGTACAGTAGTTTAACAAATTTTTGAGGAGTCTTATGTGTATCACCAACTCCAATTACGAAAATACATGAATGTGAATACCGAAACATAAAACGCTTCAATTGACTCGTGCTTATATATTGTGTGATCATTGCGACGAAAATGTACAGCATCGCAAACTGCTATGGATATATAGTCTGAAATTAAAAGGAAGTAAAACAAATTGTGCATATGTGTAGATAGCTTATAGAACGGACACAAATAGTCATATGTGTAGACAGCTTATAGAACGGACAAAAATAGTCATATGTGTAGACAGCTTATAGAACGGACAAAAATAGTCATATGTGTAGATAGCTTATAGAACGGACACAAATAGTCATATGTGTAGACAGCTTATAGAACGGACAAAAATAGTCATATGTGTAGACAGCTTATAGAACGGACAAAAATAGTCATATGTGTAGACAGCTTATAGAACGGAAAAACAAAAGTTATATTTGTAGACAGCTTATAGAACGGACAAAAATAGTCATATGTGTAGACAGTTTATAGAACGGACAAAAATAGTCATATGTGTAGACAGCTTATAGAACGGACACAAATAGTCATATGTGTAGATAGCTTATAGAACGGACAAACAAAAGTCATATGTGTAGATAGCTTATAGAACGGACAAAAATAGTCGTATGTATAGACAGCTTATAGAACTGACACAAATAGTCATATGTGTAGATAGCTTATAGAACGGACACAAATAGTCATATGTGTAGACAGCTTATAGAACGGACACAAATAGTCATATGTGTAGACAGCTTATAGAACGGACACAAATAGTCATATGTGTAGATAGCTTATAGAACGGAAAAACAAAAGTTATATTTGTAGACAGCTTATAGAACGGACAAAAATAGTCATATGTGTAGACAGCTTATAGAACGGACACAAATAGTCATATGTGTAGACAGCTTATAGAACGGACACAAATAGTCCTATGTGTAGATAGCTTATAGAACGGACAAACAAAAGTCATATGTGTAGATAGCTTATAGAACGGACAAACAAAAGTCATATGTGTAGATAGCTTATAGAACGGACAAAAATAGTCGTATGTGTTGACAGCTTATAGAACTGACACAAATAGTCATATGTGTAGATAGCTTATAGAACGGACACAAATAGTCATATGTGTAGACAGCTTATAGAACGGACAAACAAAAGTCATATGTGTAGATAGCTTATAGAACGGACAAACAAAAGTCATATGTGTAGATAGCACATAGAACGGAAACACAAATAGTCATATGTGTGGACAGCTTATAGAACGGACAAACATAATTATGAGATCAAATTTCCTGTTGTGTGGTCCTGAAAAGGACCTCCTTTAAAGATGATAATAATTAATGGCACTAAAATGTATTCATTCTAATTGTTATTTTCGGATGTTTTCTGTTAAATATCACTCACTCACATTCATTCACTCTCACTCACCCACACACACTCACCCACACTCACCTAAGCACATTCACTTACTCACTTCCACTAAATTAGCTTACTTTCACTTTCTCTCACTCACTCATTCACATACACTCAAGCACACTATCACACATTCAAACTTTCTCACACACACACTCTCACAAATATACACAAACACTCACACACATACACTCTCACACACATACACACACACACATTCACGAACACTCACACTCCACACACCGCTTACAATCTACGCTCACCACCACCACCAACCACCCATCCAAACCTACACACGCACGCAGAATACACACACTCTCACACACACATAAGCACGCACATAGTAAATATATATATATATATATGAAAATATAATGGATTAAGTAGGATGTGTGTGCAGGAAGATTGTCATGCTGTAAACATATATAGTTTATAATCGTGTTTCTGGTAGTCATGCAATTCTAAAACCAAGAGTGAAGGTAACGGTAGTTTCATGCCAGGCACTGATGTCGGAATAATGCGTGAATAGACTTCAGTGGACGACATGAAAGCGTGTTTATGAGGTAGTGAGGTGGCCAGTTCTTTTCTCGCTAACTTTCGTTCTCTAACAGTAAGTCAGGTATCTATATTCATCTGGATCGACTGGGGGGTACCGAAAATGGTAGTTGATTTACATGCATTTGAGAAGTTGTGAAACATTAAATATATGACATATAGGTAGCAGAACACAGGTGTAACGTATTGCTAATCAACAGTCCTACATTGGCATTATCTAAACAAAAAAAAGAACATATGAATTATAATTTAATCATATTTCATTGCTTCGAACATGAATCAATATTGTCTATTGTACAGGATACATTATTATGTACACAATTATAAGCGCAATACATCATGGCAGTATATACACTGAACGCATAAGTAATAGTACATGGACACGTGAGCATACACATACGTGTGAATGTAATCTTAAGCATGAAGTTACGTGTAAGTATCATTGCATGTGCAGTTATTAAGAAGAAATAGCAACGTTGTATGCATTTATATATATATCAACAATATCTTAGCTCAATATATGTAGACCATGCGCGTGGTGTCCCGCGAGTTGTGTTCAGCTCTGTATGCTGTATTTCGAAACTGTCTGCCGTGACTTTAAAGGCCGATCCGAGAGTGACATAACTAGACTCTGATCGTAGAACGATGCTGAGAAGGCTAGCCTGTCGGGATGTTTCTCGATATCTTCAATCTTTCTTTTTCCTTTGCAGCCAAAAAACATTAGCGGGCATCGGCAGCGACTATGCCCCTTCCAACTGATGGTCTCCTAACTGCTCGAACCGATTGCTTCATTGCCCTCGAATCTGATGTCGCAGAAATTTATGTCCCGCTTGCATACTCCATTAAATCGCAGTGTGGGACGGCCGATTCTTCTATCTGTAATGGACAGCTGTCCATAAATGATATCCTTTTTACAGCCTCTCATCTCATCTCATTTATGTAGAAAACATGTCCCAACCATTGATGAAGTCAGTGGCTCAACTGTGAGTGTTTGCTCGTTGCAAGACCGCATTATGCTATTTTCTCTTGCCACCCAATCCCCAATTCACGCCGTAGACACCTCACGTGAAATGGTATGTGAAAGGAAGGTCGCCTCTCCTGGTTAGTGTATGTGCTCCAAGTCTCGCTTCCATAATTGAGTGACAAGAACGCAGGTATGATATACCCGACATTGGTGTAGTGAGACAGGGCATTGTTCTCCCAGACTCTCTACGTCAGGCGGATCATGACAGTACTCGTCCTTTCAAGCCTACTTTCTATCTCGTTCTCGAGCGAGAGCGTTTTTCTGATGGCATACCCCAGATAACTAAAACTGCTGACAACCTCCAGAGTAACGCCTTTAATTTTTATGGAGGGTGAAGTGGTAATGCCCTGTTTGCAGACCTTTGTTAGTTCCAAGCTAATGGTAAGCTTGCACCAATCGGCGAATCTTTCACAGTCTATGTAAGGCCTTTTAACTATTCGTCACTAGAACAACATTTTCCGCAAATAACAGCTCTCTACTGAGCACGGTCCTCACATCGGTCCTTGCACGCAGTCAGTTGGGACAGGTTAAACATCCGTCCATCTGACCTGGAATACAGATAAACACCGTCCACGGACATGTTATAAGCGTTCGATCAGAACATGAAGAAGAAGATCACAAAACGGTTGGTGCATACACACACCCCTGCTTCACTATACTCTTGAGAAAAAGAGAATTTAAAGAAGAGAAGATCCATCGTATAAGACTGCCCATCATATCAATGTGAAAATAAATTATCATGATACGCAATTTCGGTGGGCAGCCGATCTTTTCGAGTTTGATTAGACCCTTTCTGCTTACCAAGTTGAATGCCTTGATGAGGTCTAGAGACATCATATAGATCGGCTGGTCCTATTCTCTGCACTTCACCTGGATATGGCGAAGAGGAGAGAAAATCATGTCCGCTGTCGATCTACCAACTCTAAAGACACACTGGATTCTGGGTACACCCTGTCCACGAGCAATCTCAACCTATTGAGTATCATGGGGGCCGTAACCTCTTTCTACAACGCTCAGGAGCAAGATTGCTCTATAATTATTGCCGTCTCGCGGTCATCTTTGTTTTTGTAAATCGTGCTCATGCGATTCTTCATTCGATTAAGACAGATTTGCAGGACTGCGACCGAGGATGATGTGATGTAAAGGTAAATGAAAAAAAAGGAAACGAGCATATAAATATAAAACGTAAGCAACTCCTTTCAAGTCATGTCTGACCAAAGGTTGATGCGACCTTGGAGTGGCCACACTCTACTAAGATTTGCCTTTTCCTTTTCCTTGTGACATTAACTTGTCATTTCTCTGTGTTACTTGAGTTTATGTGTGCACAGTCTGAGGTGGCTCTTCATGTTGCATCTCTATTTGTATCGGTCTGCAACTGTGTCTTTCCAAGATGTCAGATCCATATGCAATGTCTTCATGTCCTGATAACATGCGTCTTTGAAAATACTCTGTGGTCGGCCAACAGTTCTTTTACCACACGCCATTTTCCGGGAGAGAATATCTTTGAGGATGCGATCGTCATTGCATGCGACGAACATGGCCAAGCCATCGCAGTCTTCGTTGGTGAATAGGGTGTACATACATGAAAGACCGGTGCGAAAATGGGCATCAGTATTTGTCACCCTGTCTCTTCCATGAGACGCCAAGTATGGAACTCATGCGTCGTAGGCGAAAGGTGTTGAGTCGATGCTCTTGTTTGGCATAACTTTCCCGTGCTTCGCTGGCATACAGAAGCGTACTGACGAAGGTAGGTGAATTGGTCCACATTTGCTAGTTTGTAGTTATCAATAGTGATGGTTTGGTGGTATATAAGTCTTCTCCCAAAATATTTGTTTTATTCAGGCTTAATATGTGTTCGAAATCGTTACACGTCTGTGAGAAGCGATATTTCAATCTATGGGGTTTACGCTGACCGTGAAGGCAATTGTATCGCCATAAGCAAATAACCGGTCCATGACAGTAACTCACCTTATCTTGGTTTTAGCTTTAGTTTCGCAAGATTAAACACAGGGGCATCTGTTCTAGTGGGAACGCAAATCCCTTTGTTGCAATACCAAATATGTGCGTCAGTAGCAGCGCAAAGCAGATTCGGAATAGTGTAGGGGCCAGAACACCACCTTGTTTAACACCACATTGAATACCGCATGCAATGAATGCTCATCCAAAATCACTCTGTTTTACATACTTGGTGATCTTAATGATCGGGTGGGATCGGACTGAATTCATGGCCAGTTTGTTTAGTTAAACACATTATTGGGTACATGAATGATAATGGAGAACGGCTGGTGGAATTCTGCAAAAAAAACAAACTAACAAAAAGAAACGATCTCTGAACCACAAACTCTTTATTAAAAAAAGCTTTAATATATCATGGAACACTCAAGATCCGGTCATTGACACAAGCTGGACTTTATTATCACCAGGAAACATCTAAATCACACACAATTAACACGCAGCTACCCGACTGCTCACTGATACTGACCACATGTTGGTCGTTGTCCGAGTCAAGCTGAGACCTAAGAGAATCTTTGCAGCTAAGTACAAACCCATTTTAAGGATACATTTAACAAACACCAAGAATCCAGAAAAATGTGCTTCAAGTTCCAACAACAGATGTTCTCACTGATAGATCAGAGAGACTGTACAGCTAGTGAAAGGTGGGATGTAATCAAAGAAGCTACCCTCAAAGCAGCGGTAACAGATAATGGCAATAGAGCACACATTAAGCAAGACTTGTTTGAGGCAAATAGTCCGATACTGCAGCCTTTGATTGACAGGAGAAGGGCAGCACTAATAAGAAACAAAGACAAGACAACACAAAACTCTAGTCTGTATTGAATCAAGCGAGAACAGACGTACAAATGACAACTAGACAGTGTGTAAATGAATACTGGATACATTTATGTGAAAATATCCAACATGCCTTCATTAATGGAAACATCAGATCATTACTGATAAGATGAAGCAGTTAGACAGATGGGATGAGCAATATCTTGAACTCTACTAAAGGCTCGAGGATAGGATGGAATCCCATTAGAGGTCATTGGGAGTGGAAAAGACATAATTGCCCCACAAATACACCAGTTGATAAAAGTATGCTGGCATGAAGGACAGATCCCGCAGGATTTCAAATATTTGAGCATTGTTACCCCGTACAAGAACAAGGGGGACCGGAGTGACTCCAACAACTACGGAGGAATTTCGCTTCTGTGTACCGTTAAGAAGATACATGCCAGAATTGTTCTGCGCAGACTCCAGGTCATAGGAGACCAGAGTTTCCTAGAGTCACAGTGCGGTTTTTGTTTAAATAGGTCTACCACAGAAAGAATATTCTCGTTACGACAGTTACACAGCACGTTATGATCCAGTGTGCAAACAAGCCACCAGTAATCTCCATTGATGATGAAGATCTCGATAAAGTAGATCATTTTACTTACTTAAGAGCTTCAGTCAACAATAAACTACCCCTGGACCAAGAGATCAATATCAGGATAGGCAAGGCAGCAGCAGGAATGATCATATTAACAACATGGGTTTGGGGCAACACAAAGCATATTATTACAACAAAAAGAAGTGTTTATCAGGACTGTGTCCCCAGCACCCATCTTTATGACGGGGAGACATTGTCTACGTTACATGCACCAGGAGATGCGGATAAACAGCTATCACATGACGTGCCTGCGCATAATTTTGGAGGTCAGTGGCAAGACAATATCCCCAACGCAGAGGTGTTAGAGAGAACAGGGTTGTCACAATCTTGTCCGTGCTTAGCCTTCAACGGATCCGATGGCTGGGACACATTCGGAGTATGAATGACGCCTGAATACCAAAACAATTTTATCTATGGGGAATTTCAGTTGAGGAAAAGGTCTCGGGGCCGACCACTACTTCGGTACAAGGATGTATGCAAGCGAGATATGAATGGTGCAGGCATCGATTTGGAATCATAGGAACAAGACGCACGATCCTGATACATGGAGGGGCATGATTAAGCATGGAATACAGTCAAAGGAGGTACTGATTGCTGATAGGATCATCTGGTAAATATTTCCCAAGACCTCTGAGTAGTGAGGTCAGACACCCGTGTGCAGTGGTGCGTACGTTAAAAATATCTTAGCAGTTGGAAATCGAAAAGATTTGGTTTAATGGGCGCTGCTCGGGCTACATTCGATGTTAAAAATCTACTCAAATTATTCTATGGAGTCTCGCCTCACAGAGAATATGTCGCAAAAAAGGGAACGGTGTGGCTATAACATCATGTTTTAGCGGGGTTAACGGAGCGGCATAGATGGCGCCTGATAGACTGCGTGTCTATTTTGCTCTAATTTACGCGTCCACTACCACCAGTCCCAAAAATAGGCCATCGTATATTCCAGCGGCTAACATATACTGGGATTGACCTGGCAAGACACTAATGGATATTCTCGCGCCAAATAAAAAATATATAAAACACAGGAGGTCACACCTCTCACGACATCTAACCACATTAGTGGACTAAAGATAGATATATATGTAGATAGGTAGGTAGATATATACATAGATAGATATATATATATATATGGATATATATAAATAGATAGATAGATACATAGATAGATAGGTAGGTAGGTAGATAAGTAGGAAGGTAGGTAGGTAAATAGATAGACAAATAGATAGATAGAAAGATAAATATATAAATAGAAAGATAGATAGATAGATAGATAGATAGATAGATAGATAGATAGATAGATAGATAGATAGATAGATAGATAGATAGATAGATAGATAGATAGATAGATAGAAAGATAGGCTAACGACTCGGCGTTTGAGAACACACTCCACACCGTGCGACGGCACAAACGGTCCTGACTATCCTGCACACACTGTGGAAGACACTTATCTGCTTGGATTAGTCTTAAGTCACATTCGTTAGTGCCGTTGACTGTAGCTACGTCCCTTTTCAAAGCACAATTACTATCATCTGACAAGACAGAAAGAGCCAATGTATGCACTCAATACTGAATAACTACTGTGATGTATTGCCGTCGGATCGGGCTGTTCCTTTCATATTGTCATGAAATAACACTATTAACTGCAAGAGTTTGTTAAGGCAGCTTATCTTTATAAGGATTTTGATGAGGCCAGCATTTTCAACTAAATTGAATGCTTTAGTCAGATCAACGAAAGCGTTAATAAAAGGCTTGTTCTGCTCTCGTGATTTTTCTTGTAGCTGCCGTAGAGAGAAGATCATGTTGATCGTTAATCTTCTAGATCGGAATCCGCATTGTGAGTCTGGGTTCACGGTGCTCAACCAATTTGTGTAGCTGCAGTACGATCACTCTTGTACATACTTTACCAACAACACTGAGCAGTGAGATGCATCTGCATTTACTATTGTCACTTCTATCACCTTTTTTTTAGTCTAATGTGACAATTTTTTAATCCCTCATAGATTGAAGTATAATGGAATCTTTTCGAAGCTGAAGTAGCAGCAAGTGTAACGGTTTCAAGAGTGCATCTTCACATTACTTTATCAGATCAGGTGAGATCCCGTTCCTGTCTGTTGCTTTGCCCAGGACCAAGTTGCTAATGGATGTCTTGAAATCTGCTAAAGGTTCCACATCTAGCTCCTCCGTTCTAGGATATCCTTGAACAGCATTAAGGGCTGTGACAGTGACCGAGCTGTCGCACGAGTAGATCTCAGAATATTGGTCTTTCCATTGATTGTCCGCCTTCCTTAGTCAGTTATTTTCTCACTTCTGATGGAATTGAGCGCAGCTATCTTTCTGTGCACGGAACCAATAGTTTGTATTTATTCCATCATACATTTCTCTGATGTTTCCTGTGTCATGTCTATGTTTTCACTGAGATGGAGCCAGTACTCATTTACGTAGCGACACGCTGAATGCCGAGCTTTGCTCGTGGCGGATTTTAGAGATGGCCCAGTAAATGCATTTGGAAGACACTTTTAGTTACTCAGAGAAGTGTACTTAGCCTCGATGATATGTGTCATGTGCTTTATTTTCACTTCAAACGAATCACTGGAATTTGCAGTGCTTCTTCCTATGATATCAAGCGCAGTGATTTGAATATTGTTTCGAAGTTGTTTCCAGGCGTCTGTACCCATGGTCCACTTTGTGGAATTCTGAGTTTCCTCCCGTCGTTAAAGCGACTGATCAGCTCAGGATGTGACATTTTGTAAGTGTCAATGGTTGATTTACGTCATATAGCGACCAAGATGGCGGTGCCTTTTTGCACTCCCCAAAAGTAGAAAATAGTTTTGTTGGTTTGTAATTAATGTAATCTGGATTTTATTCGACCTTTAAATATAGATGTTGGACACATGCCACTGGTGTGTAGGATGGCTGGAAGCGTGTTATATCTGCTGCACATTTCGTCATTTAGAGGATTAATGCGTTTTTTCAAGACAAACATAGTCTGTAGTATCGATCATCACCATAATCAATATCCAGGATATAGCCAGAGAACAGTTATGTTAAATTCGCGGACTATCTGTGATATATTCGCTATTCTGCGATCGAACTAATTGAAAGTACATAGGTGGTCAAGTGACATTATTGTGACTGATACGCACTGTCAATGCAACGCATATTTCTAAGGCAGCCACTGCCTTGTGGGAGACCTGTTCACGGGGAAAGCTTTGCAAACCCTGAGGAACAATCTGGAGTTGGAGTCCCTAGGACATTCAAATGGTGTTTTCACCAATATTCTGACACCTACTGTGACGTCGATCATTCCAGGCAGTATTGACTAATGTCGTGTCCTTGTATTAATAGCTTCGTGGAGAGAGATGAACTGCTGTAACGAACACAATGACTCGATGTGGACATTGCAGCGCTTTAGGTAATATCATCAGGATCAGGATGCATAAATCTGGTAAGTGAATGACCCCAATGAAAAAACTGAATATGGAGTTGGCTTTGCAATGAAAAAGTCCATAATACGCATGGTTGAATCATCAGGCGAAAGTGGACCAGAGCACCTGCTCATACTCCTTGCCCATACTACTGTCACCATTGTCAATGTATATACACGAAAGACACAGTTGATAGCAGACAACGACAATTTCTAGCTGAATTCGTAAGGCTTGACAAAGATCGTATTCCATCTCCAAGACACGGTACTGGAAACATACTGCACCTGTGCAGTATGGCTATACAATTATGATCAATGAGAGAATGCAAACCAGATGTCAAAGGCACTGTGATAACAAGGCATGTGTTGGCTAGAAAAGTGTAGATATCGCAGCCTTGCTCTAAACTATGACATGATGTTTAATTACATACTTCTTAGGGCGAACGGAGATACAGATTGATTTGAATAAAAACGTTTGAAACGTTTCTATATAAATGAATAGACAAATTAGAAACAACGATCGACATATACTGTAAAACACTGAGAAAATTTGCACATTCAACAGCAGAAAAGAAGCTAAGTAACAGACAATACAAAAAGTATATTTCAGAACTCTGGAATACTAACACATCACATCTATCGTCAGACAACGACAGGGTGACACTCTAAGATCAGCAATCGCCGTGTCTCCGGCTCCAACATTTTGCAAATATGGAGCACAGACGATACATTTATTAAGCGTATTACTATGTTTCTGTGCGTACATGTTCATGTGTTTGGGTGGACACGTGTGTAAACCTTTATGCAGATATGGGAGATGCGTGGATGCATTTACAAATAAAAGGCTATTAATGAGCAATATAGTCAAATCAGGAAGACTATCTTCACTTTACATATTTAATATTCATAATTAAACATAATTTAGGGATGAGAACACATACATTATAGTTGTTACCACACACCAAAAACGAGTATATATTGTAGAATAACGTCACTATTAGTTCATTCACATAACGCATACTATCAATACGACCATGTGTCTGAACTTTACATACTGCTTCTACTTGTAAGATACCTTTGACTTAGATGCATCTGTTAAGCGCACACGGCGTTTGTGTTCGGAATAGGCATCGCTCAACAAAACAATAAAGTAGTTGAGTACTATGTAAAACATCGTACAGTACAAGGAGAAAATGTAGACTATTCCAATCGCCGAAATCTTAGATGTCGGGACTACAGCGGTCGTATCTAACATTAGTACAGTTACACTAACAGCAGCAAGCGTAATGGAGTCGTAATCGTGTAAATGTGATTGGAAAAGCAGCGATCCCAGGAAGCCAAATCCGATAATAGTTATAAGAGGAAGAAACATTGACTGGAACGCTCGTACTACCATATTTACAAAAACTGCCATCTTGCCAGCATCCCTGTTCAAAATACATAATTAATATTTAGATGCTCAACATATTGTAAAAATAGAATGGATCGATTATCTCATAAAAATATAACCCAATCATCGGGTTTAATGGTAAATAATAAATCAGTGGTCTCCATTTAAGGTGTCTGCCTCGGCAGCCGGAGGTCGCTTGATCGAATCACGATGGAGCCTGGCATTTTTTGTCACGCTGGTCTTCTGGTAAAAATGCCCCTGTCCTCTGGTTAGAAAGATCGGACTCCTGTGTTCAGTGTCGAGCATGTTAAACTTTTCTTAGCAGTTGGAAATAGAAAAGAGTAGGACTAACGCCCGTTGCCCGGACAAAGTTTTAATAAAAGATCTACCTACGTTATTCGCATCTTTCCCGATGCGGTTTGTTAAGAATTTGTGGCGCTTAACTGGCTGCGGTCTATTTAGCTCTAGTGTTTGAGTCTATTAAGATGGACTCGCACATCGGCAAAACAAATCACCATCCAAGAAACTGGTTAACTATATAATCTCCTAAACCAGTGTATAGAGGTACAGTAACGTTAACTTGTCAAAATATTCCCTAAAGATCGCACACAGTGGTTTATGTAAGAGAAAAACGAGTTGTAACAACTGTGTCTGCTGTAAGTAACTTATACATTTGTTTTTGGGCAAAGACTATTTGCAGTTGCCGGACACGGAAAGTAAGAAAGTAAGTAAGTACTTATTATTCTGATATTTAGTCCTGTTTGTCCCGTTCACGTATTCACAACACATATTTAATGATTTCACTATATTTACTTACTAGCTTCTCATCTACTCTCTCATCTATCGTGGTGTGCAGATATCTTTTCTGTATATTGTTTAAATTACGCTAAAATATGAAAAGTCTCTGCTGGTATTTTGTCGGAAAGTTGTATAACAGGGCTTTACATTTGCCTTCAACACTTTCGTTGCTTCTATTAGTTAATATATTTCTTATTTCCTTAATTTTGTTATCTTTAAGCCAGCAAATTTGACTTGCACACCAGTTTAAGTTACTACTACGAATGCGCCTCTCTTAAATTTACATCTGGTACGGAATGTTCCCACCAATCGTTGATCGACAATTTTTCTGTCTCTGCAATTGAGTGAGTCCCATTTTCGTTTGTGGAAGTATGTGTAGCGCTAGGTACATGGACATATAAGTTCACTATTCTTGTTTAATGTTCCTCAAACAACATTGGCCATGACTCTTTCGCTGCATGTAGTGTACATCCCTATTATGATCTCTCATTATTATTATAACATCATATCTGTGTGTTGTTCTCCTTTCATTGTGCAACTGCTGAATGCATTCGTTCTTTCCGTCTTAATTACTTTTATATTTATCATCATCACCATCATCACCATCACCATCACCATCATCATCATCATCACCATCATCATCAACATCATCATGTTAATCAGTCTGGATACTGGTGTTAAAGTCTTCTGATCAACTCACGTCACTACCCTCTGTTTCTAGCAGTTCTATGAAGCTCAGTCTAAGTCTACACCGAGATGTTCTGGCAAACCTGTGTGATATAATTGTTTCTTCGACGTCTAACTATTCTTTTCACCTAAATTGTGCCTTCTAGTATTTCAGATAAGAGTCCTCCTTATGCTATGCCCAATACAAGACAATCTACCTTTCTTTCTATTCGTTAGTTATTGTCTATGTCGCCTTATATCTTTAAGCAATTGTTTTTTTGACCTTTTTTTTAAATTTCCAGCTCACTCTATGCATCCTGCGAAATCATCACATCTCTAAAGCTTCTAATGTTTTTTTAAAATCCTTTCTGTTTAGTGTCCATGTTTGAGAGCCGTACAATGCGGCCGACCAGACATGTAAAGTGATATTATTAGAAGTTTTAGTTTCACACGGACGCCTGTTTTGTGTACTGCGACCTTAGTTCTAATTTCAATCGCACGGTCGTTGGTGCTCGCTAAAGTCTGTCTGAGTTCTCAAGCTGACAAAACTAAAATTGGGTAAATTTACCTGTCCCGGCTGTCGCTATTTTTCATTAGCACATATTGCATTTGTATTTTTCTTCATGTAATAACGTTTTCAAAATCGTGTCATGTCTATACACCTTAAAATTGCATCGTATTAATATACACTTCTGTTGTTCCTTACACATCCATAAAATCTCCAGAAGTTGTTCAATGTTTTAAATTCGTGCTCCTAGAAATGCAGCTTAGTTTACTGTATAAAATCGATCCGCTATGTAGGCTGTCTAAGAATGACGAAAATATTTAATTTTAACTAACACATTATAACTAAGGTGAGATCTGGAATAATCCAACCTGTAACGAACTCAGACAACCAGATACAGTGGACGGCTATAGCATGTTTGCTGTTGCAAATCACTTCTTTTGAGTTAAGATTCATAATATGATGGATGCTGTCAGTTATGAAAGATATACACGTCAAACCTTCTACATCAAGCTACTTCTAAAACTTGACAAACAGTCATTTACACTTACCGGAAACTGAGTAACACTTTTATTAAACACATTAACAACAGTAGACAACTGATGAGGATGAAATTATATCTTCCAGTAGTAATATACTCAAAGTCAATGAAAACTGTGTCTTCCATTTGATCAAGATATGCTTCTTGCACTTGACCTATCTGGTATAAATGAAAGTTCGTTAGACAAATATTTATGATTGTGTACACTTAACTAGAATATATTGCCGCGGTATTACAAACACAGCTTTCCGACTTCCTGTCCGAAATAGAACCACATGTATGCACCCAAGGTCCCGCCACTGGCACCTCATTGACTACATTATCATCAGACGTAGGGATCGAGCGGATGCTATGGTAACGAAGAGCATGTGGGGTGCAGAATGTTGGACCGACCATCGACTTGTCATTGCTAAGCTAAACTTAAAGATCCAACCTAAAATGCGCCCCCAGGGAAAGAAACCACCGAGGAGGCTAAATGTCTCTCAGCTGAAATACGAACCCACGAGAGAAGGCTTCCAGGAAGAGCTTGAGGGCAGACTATCTGAGCTTCATTTTGAAAAAAAACGACATCGAAGAGAACTGGGCATCATTGAGATCCACACTCTACGATACAGCTGTTAAACACATTGGCCAACTCACGCGCACGCATAAGGACTGGTTTGATGAGAACGTTCTGGAAATACAGGGCCTTCTCGATGCAAAACATGAAGCGCACAGGGAATACCAGGGGGATACATCATCTCCGGCAGCAAAAGCTGCCTTCAATACTGCTCGCAAAGCTGTCCAGACCAGGCTTAGAGAGATGAAAGACTCCTGGCTCAGCAAAAGAGCTGACGAAATTGAGATGTTCGCCGAGCGTCATGACACCAAACGGTTTTACGAGGCATTGAACGCTCTCTACGGCCAGCAGCCCTCTAGTAATACTCCAGTTCGCAGTGCGGATGGATCACTGCTAACAGATACGGTTCAGATCTTAGACAGATGGTCAGACCACTTCTGCAAAATACTAAACCACCCATCGTCCATAAATGGAGAGGCCACCCAGCGAATGTCGCAGGTGGAACTGAACCTAGCGTTGGATGAAGTCATCACTGAGGAGGAAGTCGACAGGGCAATCAGTTCACTATCTATAGGAAAAGCTCCAGGAGCTGATGCAATACCAGCAGAGGTATATTAGACAGCAGGCCCATCCCTCACCAGAAGGATCACTGAACTCTTCTGACACATGTGGGCTGAAGGAAAAACTCCGCAGGAGCTAAAGGACGCCTCAATCGATCACCTGTACAAAAGAAAAGGCAACCGCCAGGAATGCGACAATCATCGTGGAATATCGATACTCTCTGTAGCAGGCAAGATCCTAGCGCGCTTACTGCTAAACAGGCTCAACAAACACCTTGAACAAAGCCACCAGCTGCCAGAAAGCCAATGTGGATTCAGAGCCGGAAGAGGAACTGTGAACATGATTTTTGCCACTCGCCAAGTACAAGAGAAGTGTCGAGAACAAAATCAGGCCTTGTACACCACATTTATTGATTTGACAAAGGCATTTGATACAGTAAATGGAGGAGGGCTGTGGATGATAATGTCTAAGTTTGGCTGCCCCAACAAGTTCATAACAATGGTGAAACAGCTACACGAAAGCATGTGTGCTCGTGTACTGGACAGCGGTGTAATCTCTAAAACGTTTCTAGTATCAAACGGAGTAAAACAAGGATGTGTACTCGCCCCGACTTTGTTCAGCATGATGTTCGCGGCCACGATGACAGACGCCTTCAGATCACTGGAGCTTGGAATACCCATAAAGTATCGCACAGATGGCAAATTACTCAATCCCAGAAGAATGAAGGCCAAAACCAAAGTGGCTGGCGACATAATCAGGGAACTTCTATTTGCTGACGACTGCGCTCTAAAGAGCAACTCAGAACTGAACATGCAGGTTGGAATGGACCAGTTCTCTGCCACATGGAAAAATTTTGGCCTGACCATAAATGCCAAAAAATAAACAGAGGTCATGTACCAACCATCACCAGGCATGCCGTACACAAAACCAGAGACTACAGTCAGAGGGCAGACGCTGAATGTGTAGACAAATTCACATATCTGGGCAGCACGCTGTCAGCCTAGACGATGAGGTGGCAAGCAGAATAGCAAAGGCCAGTGCAGCCTTTGGTAGAATGCGATCGATGGTCTGGGCACGTCGTGACATCAGCGTCAATACCAAACTCAAAGTCTACCGTGCAACCATCATTCCAACCCTACTATACGCTTGCGAAAGCTGGACTGTATACTCTGGACATGCAAGGAGGATAAACCACTTCCACACAGGTTGCCTGAGACGAATATTCCACATCCGATGGCAAGATCGTGTCACTGACATCGAGGTTCTCTAAAGGGCTAACATGCTCAGCATTCATGCACTGCTAGAGAAAGCACCACTAGGATGGGCCGGACACCCCGTCCGTATGTCAGACGAGCGGCTCCCAAAGAAGCTTCTCTACGGCGAACTGAGAGAGGGATGGCGCGAGAGAGGGCACCCAAAGAAACGTTTTAATGACGGTCTGAAGGACTCCCTGAAAAGTTGCCAGATAGACATCGACACCTGGGAATGTCTTGCGCAAAACATCTGACTGGAGAAGCGCAGTCAAATCGGGTGTAGCTGCCGGTGAAGACGACCGTGTTTTGAAAGGCCAGAGCAGACGCGAGACGCGGAAATCCCGAGCAGCGGGAACACCATCCCCTTCTACAAACCTCGTGTGCCCAATATGTAGTAGATGTTTTCGTGCCCGCATTGGCCTGTTGGACAGCTATTATTGCCCCGCTATAACACTCTACGCAGAGCAATGCAACATGATGCAACGTGTTTGTCATATACTTACTATATAAAAAAAACAAAAAACTGTTCATGTACTTTAGACACTCTACATTGGCTTGGCCACACTTTGGGCCATGGCTTCTACGTATCAAACTTTTGTTGCCACTTCCAGACTTGGAAATAAACTGACAACCTTTCTGTAATAGGACCGAGTCAGTTACATCTGCTAGGTCTACTTCTGTACTACATTTGAATGGCCATTACGACTGATTCACATCCAGCACGATACATTTTCAGCTGTCTTTCCAAGATATTTTGTTTCTCTTAGTTCTCGCTTGTCATGACTAATTGCTTTACATTTCCTATTGGTTCAAATAATACAATACATCATATCACATTTTGGGAATCACGTACGGAGATGGTCGTCTCCCAAGCATTTAGTAGTAGGACAGTTGGGCATGAGCACGGCTACACCATCGTATAGAAACTATAAGCAAAAGGAAAAAGAAAACAAGACATCTACATTCCAGCATGCAAATACTAGAAACTATTATTATCGTGCACCTAGATTTCATAACCATAATTATAACGTCGATGATCTGTGAAACTTGGTACATTTCACAATATCTTTTTTGTAAGGTACATTTTAGCAGTGGGTTGGGTTTTAGTTGTTGTTTCGAATGCACACAATGAGTAGGTAGATTTAATCTTTTGTGCGCCCTGAAAATGACGTTGAGTGGCAAATTGCAGAAGGTGTCCTCACATCCCGAGCGTACTGATGAAGGTGAACCTAGATCCTACAGGCGGCTGTGTTATGCCTGACTTAATCTGCTTGTCGCTCACTACTACGGTGATCACGGCAATCTCTCACCTCGTTAGCCAGACTGCTATGAAAACATCCCGTCTACAGGGACGGCTACGAGGAATCCGAGGTGATGGTCTTGGCCAGTATATTTTTCGTGACCCTGGCTTACATGTTTTATCAAAATGGTGTGCCTGACCCTGACTAACATATTTGATCAATACCATGTGCCTGACCAGACGTTAATCTTCCTCCCTCGTGGGTTTTAGTCATCTTTACACTATCATGCCTGCCTCTTTTCTTTCTATATCAACGAGTTTTGCGAGGGCAGAGTTTCTCCAGACTGGCGCGGCGAATTTCGCTGCTGAGAGGCACATGGCGACTGTTGATGTTCAGAGGTCAATATATAGGGCTTGACATTTTTTAGGGTGGTCCATCAGTCAGTCAATTTCACCATTCAGCTTAGCCAGACTACAGCCATGTAATTTATGTTTACAAACTTATACTAGACACTCATACACTTTTACTTGTACATAACAAACCAACATATATTGTATTACTTACACAGTATCAGTCTATTTGTGAGATGCGAGGGATCAGAAATGCTGCAGGAAAGACGATTTGGGACAGAATCAGTAACGACGCACTTAGAAAAATAGTGGGGACTACACCAGTATACCACTATATTGAAGCACAGAGGGTAAAGTGGTTCGGGCATCTGACTAGAATGCATTTTGAACAACCAGCAGCGAAATCATATTTCTTGAAAGTGGATGGTCCTCGAGCAAAAGGGCGACCACGACGTCGTTGGATCGAAGGGGTCAAGGAAACTCTCCAAAAGTTCAATATGACAACCACACAAGCCTCCCTCCTAGCGCAAAATAGAAATCTACGCATACCCCCTCTCTGCGACGCTACGCATACCCCCTCTCTGCGACGCTACGCATACCTCCTCTCTGCGACGCTACGCATACCCCCTCTCTGCGACGCTACGCATACCCCCTCTCTGCGACGCCGCAAGGTAAGAGCAGTGGGACAAAAGAAGAAGAAGAAAGAAGAAGGAGAAGAAGTCTATTTTTTATTAAGAGAAAATACGCTGTTGTCAGAGGCATGGCATTTGTGTCCTTGAACATGGTTGGCAGTTCTAGCCCTGAAGTACCATTTGCCAATGGCTTTAGTAGATTAAATTGTTGTATCATAATAGCATCTAAACTTTCAGTCTTTAAAAAGGATATAAATGTAATTTTGATCATATGCATCTGTATGAAACCACTTTCACGGCTAGTTGTATAAACTAGTACAATAAAGGCAATGTTACGAAGCTTCAGAATAACACGAAACCTATTACCATGGGCCACTGCCTTTCCCAGTTAATCTACTGATGACATGTCTTTTGCACATATTTTAAATTCATACCATTCACCCACGGCTTTCATAAATATGTCTTATTTGCTCTCGTGTCGCGGAAGGTCTTCGTAATGAGATACACCTACTGTTATTTCTTTTTTACCAAAACTTGCCAAGACAGTTTCTGACCATGTGAAAAGTATCAACTATTAATTTATGTGCTAATACGTCATTCGTTGTGGTATTTCAAAACCGTCACTTTGTGTCCGCTATTCCGTTCTCAGTAATTTCCTTTCTATCACATTCAAGCTTGTTTTGTCCATTTACAATTTCACGAAGCCGGATTTCACTGCATATTCCAATCACTGAAGTACCATTTAGAAATTAATTGTCCATAGGTTCTGGATTACTTGCATGCACCTCATGCGAGGAGCCAATATGTTGTGAAACTTGAAAGTCTCGTGACGAAATGATTCTTTGCACCCATTCACCACATGTGTTGGTGAATCGCACAATTCTTTGAACTGCGGATATTCTAACCATCTTGCCGACAGCAGTGTCAACATTGAACTCCAGCTATTACTCTATGGCAGTGTCGACAGCCTCAGGATGACCGCTGCTTTTTTCGAAAAAATAAAGGTTGACGTCTGACAGCGTACGCAGAAGAAGAAGAACTCTAGTCAATAAAAGTACACCTTAAGAACACATAGGCTAGATAATATTGGAGCACCTTGTATGGTACAGTTTCCATTGTTTTCCGGTCTTGACGTTGAAATTCATAGTTTTCGCTGCGTAGTATGATAAAGACACATCTATTTCCAGTCGCGACCCTGAATATATTGTGATGTCCATTTCAGATTAGGAGAGAATCGCTTTTTGATCATGTCAATAGTTTATCTAGGCTTCCGCGGAAGAGTGAAATCGGTATCAACATTGGGGAGACAATGTTGGATCCAGTGTAGATGTTCGTTACACACTTTACGCCTCAACATTTTATTCGCTGCTTATGCAATTCAATACCAGCAGGAAACGCAATGCAGTAAGTCTATATTGCTAAATTACAATTCATTTTCGTTAAATGTGACGCCGTTCAGTGTACAACAAGATATGTGGAGAATACGAACACACTATTACTGTACTGTATACCTTATCAGATGTAGCATCCACCACGGAAAAATGGATCCATAGAACAAGAAAGGTCAAACATCGCTCAGTCAGTAGAAACCAGGATTGTGGAAATGAGAAGTAAACCAATGGGCCCATCTTGAAGAGCTGTAGATAAGCACGTACACAGTTTGTAGCATACATAAACTGCGGTAAGGAACAGTGTCTCACATTCGTTGGTAATGTTCGGTCATACAAATATAATAGGACAATAAATGAGAAGTCGCTTACATGACATTCATAAATAATTAGCACGTATGTTTCGATCTGTAATGATATTGTCTCATTGTTTATTCTGATGCAAACCTTATTCTTCATTTTGTCGCATAACGCAAGGCGTAGAGATCATGTGTTTGGATATATGTCTTTTAAACTCACTATGCACTAATAAAGCAAAGTATCGTCTTCCTTTGATGTTATCAATTATTCCACAATACGTTAGCAGGGCTTTACATTGTGCTCTATAGTCCGTTCAGAAACATAGGCCGCTTAAAAATTATATATAACTGAACAACAACCAGAATGGAATTCCTGGAAATATAATATTTTCTACAATAGCCAATTGTTTCAAAATCGTGCAGCGAAAAATGTATCTTGTTCTTATGGGAAATGAAACTGGCTAACTACAAACTATACCAGCTGTTCCTTAATGCAATATAATTGCCCGTGCACGTGTTATTTGAATACCACTGCATATTATACGAAGGCGTAACATTAGTCCGGCGAGTATATTACACCGGTGACGAAAGTTAAGAGGCTAAGTGTGAGAGTCTGTATCACTGTATTTCATAAAAAGAGAGGAGATCAATGCATGGATTAAGAAAAATGCGACTTTCAATCTGACGCTAGATCATAGACTGTGCACGTCCATTTTCAATGACTATGAGAAAGCAAAGAAGAAAGAAACGTTTTGTCAATGCGATTAAACGAAACATGTATGGGGTGCTTGATTCTAAAGAAACCGTTATAATAACAAATACGAAAGGTTGCCACTGCAAAAACAACACCATTGCTGTCTCAAATCTATCTAGATTTGTCAAAATTGTAAGGTGTTAAGATTTCATTTTCTGCAAGTACTCAAGCACAAACATATACTTTGTGAAAAATCACGCCTAGAAAGTATGTACGTATAGTTAGAGAACTACATTGATCATGTCACTACAGAACGGATGATAGGATTATACCAGCTAGAAAAAAAGAAAATATACCCGTTTACACAGCGCGTGGTATGGTATGATAGGAATATGGTATTATCGTGTGCTATAATGGAAATATAGTGTTATGCCATATTTCCTTGACCAACGAAACGTATGATAAAGGTATAGATTCTTCGTAAATGGTTGCCTGCGCACAATACAAGGGTGGAAATGGTACGACAAGATCATCAACGTGGAACTTTTAGAGGAAACGGGACATATACCAGTGGAGCATGGAATACTTTTTCTTCTTCTTCTTCGTACGCTGTCAAATGTAAACCTGCATTTTTTTCGAAAAAAGCAGCGATCATCCTGAGGCTGTCGACACTGCCATAGAGCTTATCTAGTGTTGCCACTGGTGATGGCCACATGTGCTTTCTCTGGTCCTCGTATGTCAGGCAGTTTTGCAGCAGATGTTCAGCGGTCATTTTCCCGGTACTACAAGTGCATTTGTCAGTGCCACCTATCTTCAGTTTATTCAATAGGTGGTACATCAGTCTATTGTAGCCTGTGCGGAGTATGAAGACCACGACCTGCTCTCTTCTGTTCAACTGGTAATAGGCATCATTTTTTGTGTAGCCAGTATGTTCTGTTTCCCGTTTGGCCATGTATCTGGCTCTAATAAGCCTTTTTGACTCTACGTAGGTCACACTAGAATCTGGTTGTGGTAGTCTTGCAACCTCTTTTGCCAGTCTGTCTGCCTCCTCGTTGCCTTGGATGTTACAGTGGAATGGAACCCACTGTATCACTACTCTTTTTGGTGCGGATTGCTGGCATAGCTGACAGAGTACTGCTCTTAAATCATTAAGTTCAGTATTTTTCTGGCTTTTTAGTGCTGTTACTATGGCCAGGGCATCTGTAAACAGGACTATCTGGCTTTCATTTCTTTTGCCTGTCAGCATTGCTTCTACTGCAGACCTCAGTGCCTCTGCCTCCGCTCTGAAATTACTTGAGTATTTTCCAGTTGCCACTGACAGTGTTATTTTTCTACCATTTGGTAGGCTCAGGAATACCCATGCCCCTCCGTTCTGTGTTGTGTTTGTTACAGAACCGTCGGTGTATGCATGGTTCCAGTCCATGCTTTGGTAGTTTTTCGTTTTGTATCTTAGTGTTATGTTTCTTCTTTCTTTTTTAGTCTGGCTGTTCTTGTTTCCAATACCTCGTATATTTTCTACCACCTCCGGAAATATATGCAGATTCCAGGTAGGTTTGCGTACAGTAGGGATGGGCTTTGGTGTTGTTAATGTGTTCATAGGGTCTTCGCTCATCTTTGCTTTGGCTAATTCTGCAAAGTTTCTCCGCTTTAGTTTCCCATTTCCAAATCTATTTAGTCTCTGGTGCATTGGATGGTCTGTCAGTCTTCTGAGTTTCTCTGCTTGCTGCTGGGCTTTGCAGTCTCTTCTGTCGGTCATGGATTGCAGATTTGTAATCTTTTCAAGTTCTACAATTGGCGTTGACTTCATGCCTCCTGTTATAACTCTCATGGCTTGGTTTTGAAGTTTGCTAATTTTGTCAAAGTTCGCCTTTGCTGCTGTTGTCCATGCCACAATGTCATACTCGAGAACTGGTCTCACTCTTCCAGTGTACAGTTTCTTTAGTATTTTTTCGTCTGCTCCTCAGCTTGTGCCAGAAAGTTTCCTCATTATTGCCATTCTTTGTCTGGCTCTCATTCGGTTTCTCTCGATCTGACTTTTCCATGTCATGCGCCGATCAAATGTGACTCCCAGGTAGTTTGGGTTGTCGTTTGGTCGCAAATATTTGCCGTTAAGACTTATTTTTGGGTTCTGGGGTTTATTTGAAAGCGAGAATATCGTACATGTTGTTTTTTCCTCATTTATTTTGACCAGCCATGAGTTCGCCCACTCCTCCAAGGATGTAAGGTCCTGCTGCATCCGATTGCTTGCTATGGTGAGATTTTTTTCAGAGGTCCACATAGCCAGATCGTCTGCAAACATGGAGCTGTGGACTCTTCTTGGTATACATTCTCTGTGATGTTGTTTATATACTCTAGGAAAAGTGTGGGTGACAGTACTCCCCTTTGGGGTAGTCCCTGCTCAAGTGTCACCTTTTTGCTCATCTGCCCTTGTACTTGAACTCTGGCTGCTCTGTTTTCGAGGTAGTTGCTGATCCATCTGTACATTTTCCCACAAACTTCACTTCTTCGTAGCTTGACTTTAAACCCCTCTTAAGCCCCTACTGTGTTTTTTTTCTCCTGGTAAGCATCTTCTATTTCCTGGGCTATGAGCGTGATCTGGTCCTCAGTGGATCTGTGCTGTCTAAAGCCTGCTTGCTGTGGAATTAACATGTATTTTTCTTCCAGATGCCACATCAGTCTGGTGTTAATCATACTCTCCATCAGTTTTCATACGCAGCTCAGTAGACTGATAGGCCTGTATCCATTTGGACCAGTTCTATATTTTTTTTCTTTAATTACTGGTATAAGTACAGCGTCTTTCCATGCCTGCGGTACAATTCCCCTTTTCCAGCTTTGGTTCAGAACTGATAGTAACATCCTCTTTGCTGTTTGGCCCAACCTCATCAGTATTTTGTTTGTTACCCCATCTTTTCCGTGCGATTTCTTTTTCTTTTAAGTTCTCATGGCCTCTTCTATTTCATTCATTGTTAGTTTTGCCATCATATGCTCCGCTGGTGCCATATTGATGTTGTGGTGAATCTTTTGTTCTTCACTAATGTCTGTATGCCTATCAATGTGGTTTGCTCTGGCATAATGTTCTATATAGGCGTTTGTTACTATTTTTCCAGTAAGCATGTTGTCGCTCTGCTTGATTGTAATTTGTTTATTTGTTGGTGTTTCGTCATTCATGGCTCTGACTAACTTCCATAGTTTGTTCCCTTCTTTGTCTAAATTGAGGCTTTCTGTTTTGTTTTTCCAGCTGTCTCTTGTTATTTGGTTTAGTGTTCTTTTGTATTTCGCCGTGATGGCCTTGGGGGCGATATTTGCCTCCATAGATTGTTCTCTCTCTGCCATGTTCCTAGCATTTGATACTTCGTCTTCAGTTTTCTGCAATTCATCATTTCAATATGGCTTGTAGTTTTTCCTTGCCCCTCATGGGATGGTTTCGGTGGCTGCTTGCATTATTGCTTTGCTTAGGCTTTCCCCCATGGGTTTCATATTTTTTTCCTTGGGTTGATGGTTTCGCACTCCCCATCTGTCAGCATTGCACATCTATCCCAGTCGGCTCGTTTATAGTTCCAACGTGGGAGCGGTTTTGTTTCCTGTGGGCCTACTTCCATATCAACTTCTAGCCTAATTGGCCTGTGGTCCCTACCTACCAATTGGTTGAGCACCTAGCGGTCTATTTTGTGGTGAAAATCCACTGTGGAAAAGGCCAAGTCTGGAATAGAGGTGGTATACCATGTTCTAGAATAGAAGTTAGGGCTGTAATCCGGCCTATTGATAAGATAGAGATTTGTGTCTATCTCCCAGTCTTCCACTTCATCACCTCTGTTGTTTGTGTCCGAATATCCCCATCTCTTCGAGTGGCTGTTGAAGTCTCCAACTACTAAGCAGCTGGAGTCCTTGATTTCCATACTCGAGAGCGACATGTCTTTGTTTGGTGGGCCATACAGGTTGAAGTTGCGGATCTTCGTTTCTTGTGTCATTATGTCGACTCCTACAATTTCTGCTTGTCCAGTGTGATTGACAGCTACCGCCCCACTCGGTATGCAATTACGTGTCAGTATCAGAACCCCTCCTTTGTGACCTTCTCTATCAAGACGGAAGGTCTGGTATCCTCTAATAGAGAATTTGTGGTTGTTGTTGAGGTGCGTTTCTTGGATACATGCCACGTCAATCTTACCTTCATGCAGGTGATGTGTTAGGGAAAGCTTTTTGTTAATGTCTCCCTCCGTATTCTACTGTAGTATTGTAAGGGTCTTGCTTTTTTGGTCAATAGTTTTTGCCCCATTACCTTGTGCCTTGACTCCACAGCACATGGGTGGGTGACAACCAGTAGCATTGGGTGGGCCCCTTCGAGTCGTGGGGCCCGGCACTCTCGCTGCCTGGCGTGACTCTACAGGATGAGCACCACACGTTTTTCTGTTAGGTTGTACCGTCATCATACAGCGATATACGTTGCACTGTTTCGTTAAGCCTGTTGCCCAGTGCATCCGATTTCAACAGGCGTTTATTTAGGGATGCCCTCCTTAGCCTTTGGCTGTCCCCAGCCTATTTGCAGTTGTTTGTGATCAGAGTTGTCTCTCTTAGGGAAGTTGTCTTGCAGGACTATCGAGTCTTCACCACTCGTGTCTATAGGATGTGGTTATGATATGATATGATATGATGGACTATGTACTAGTTTGTACTATCCCGGAAGAGAGGCAGTCCAGTGTGTCTGTGTCCCAGGATCGTCACGTCCTGCCAGAAACGTAGCATATGCATGTGAGTGAGGTAACTCCTTGCTCCCTTTATTTTCTCGGCCCTTCTGCAGTGATGGTACGCTTAGTATTCCGCGCCACCTTGGAGGTTGTATCAATAGGGCAGAGGTGCAATGTCCGCTGGCCTGCATCACTTCTGCGTCCATTGGGATGACTGATAGCAGACAGAGGTAGAGAGCGAGGCAGGAGTGCATTTAACCAGGGGACAAGCCTGGTCATGGCACGGAGATTTTGTTCGCCTGGCGTGCGAACATATCTCATGATCAAGGGCTGAGTCTCAACAGTTTGCAGTGAGGTGGCTGCTCTACTGCTTACGACACCCCGACCAAAAACTAAGTCTTCTACTAGTGGATTCACACCTCAACGCCGTTTGGGTGAATATCGAGCAGCTCCCCGCCCGCTTTGATCGGCGGGACGGCAGAGAACTCTTTCTGCTGCTCGACCGGGTCGGGCTGAGACGCGAGTCCCAGGTCCCAACCATATCGTTGCCTCTCGTCGCAGTGGTGCTGAGATTCAGGGCGGGATTCCGGCTTAGAGACGTTCGGCCGTAATTCCTCAGATGGTAGCCTCGCACCATTAGCTTATCAGCCTAGCACGTGGACCAAGTGTCTCAAATCTGCGTTTCCTCTCGGATTGAGCAGGATTACCGTAGCATCGCCCTGTCATTATTAGGGTAAAATTGACCTATCTTCCGAGGGTCTAATACCAGCACCCGTTCACTATTAGACCCAACGAATCAAGAGAGAGCTATTAGTCAGTCAATTACTAAGTGTCTGAAACCTGAGATTCCTCTCGGATTGAGCAGAATTACCGCAGCAACGCCCTGTCATTTGTAGGATAAACTGATCTGTCTTCCGTAGGTCTAATTCCATCACCCGTTCCCTATTAGACACAACGAAAATGCTTTCGGCCTGTCAGTCATTACAGTGTTGGCGTATTGAGTCAAATTAAGCCACAGGCTCCACTCCTGGTGGTGCCCTTCCGTCAATTCCTTTAACGAACACTGGATGCGGACCAATCGAGCGACCGAGAGACTAGCCCCAAATTTCCGAGGGTCTAATTGCAGCACACGTTCCCTTTTAGACCCAATGAAAGTGCTTTCGGCCTGTCAATCATTACAGTGTTGGCGTGTTGAGTCAAATTAAGCGGCAGGCTCCACTCCTGGTGGTGCCCTTCCGTCAATTCCTTTAAGTATCAGCTTTGCAACCATACTTCCCATGGAACCCAAACACTTTGGTTTCCCGGAAGCTGTCCGCAGAGTCATCGAAGCAACTCCTGCGGATCGCTAGTCGGCATCGTTTATGGTCAGAGCTACGACGGTATCTGATCGTCTTTGCGCCTCTGACTTTCGTTCTTGATTAATGCAAATATTCTTTACAAATGCTTTCGCAGTAGCTCGTCTTGCGGCGATCCAAGAATTTCACCTCTGACGCTGCAATACGAATGCCCCCGTTTGTCCCTGTTAATCATTACCTCCAGTTCCGAAAACCAACAAAATAGAACCGAGGTCCTATTCCATTATTCCATGCACCATTATTCAGGCAGCCGAGGCCTGCTTTTTGAACACTCTAATTTTTTTAAAAGGAAACGCGTCAGCCAACCGGGACGCTCAGCGAAGAGCACCAGCGGGAGAGAGCCGGCAGACGGTAGGACAGGAGACAACAGGTAGTGAACCGGCGGGAGCCGGACCGCCGCCTGCGCATGAGATCCAACTACGAGCTTTTTAACTGCAACAACTTTAATATACGCTATTGGAGCTGGAATTACCGCGGCTGCTGGCACCAAGTTTGCCCTCCAATAGATCCTCGTTATAGGATTTAACGTGTACTCATTCCAATTTCGGGGCCTTGAAAGAGTCCCGTATTGTTATTTTTCGTCAATACCTCCCCGATCCTTGAGTGGGTAAGTTGCGCACCTGCTGTCTTCCTTGGATGTGGTAGCCGTTTCTCATGCTCCCTCTCCGGAATACGGAGGAGGAGATGACGATGGATTATCTACACATTATGGAAACCATACAAGCTATGTTCTGGAATCCACAGGGCAAGAGAACTAGAGAAAGACCGGGACAGTCATGGATGAGGGAACTGGAAGCAAATGTAAAGGCAGAAAACATGACGTAGTACAAATTGGCTCTGATAGCTCATTATAGGAAGACTTCGCGAGTTTTTGTTGAGGACATATGCTCCAAAGGGATCTGACAGGTTTTTGATTGATTGGTATTTGGCCCTAGTATTACAAGAGAACGACGTACCGACCTCATCAAGAACAAATGACGAAATAGTGTTGTAGTTAGCAAAGGATCATTTGGCATTCAGCGAAATATCTTCCAACCTGCAATGGTGCCTCTTGTAAAGCAGACTGATACGACAAAGTTATTTCATATTGACACAATAATCCAGGTGCATGGGCACATGTGTTTGAGACTTGGACCTTACAATTCATACATTCTCGGTGTATGCTTCTTGCAACAAATAATCGTACTTAATATTTCAGGTTTATACGTCGAACGAAATTCTGATTGGTCTGTGGGGTTCTTTGTTTATGTTTTGGACAAAATAAGCACAACTGCCTCACAGAGAACATTTAGTAAAATGCGAGTAACTGTGTGGCATGGCATAACACCGGACATGGCTATATGGGTCGTTAAGAGCACCACAGATGGCGCCTAACAGACAGCGGGTCTACTTTGCTCTAGTGTTTGAGTCTATTAAGATGGAGTCGTACAAAGATTAGCTACCTTCCGTGGCACTTGAATCAATGCAGCGGGGTAATACGTTGCTAAAGCCTAGCTATCAAAACAGGAAATCCTCCTCTCGGCTAAATCTAGCTCAGGCAAAAGCTGGAGCCTGCACAGGCGCATCTGTACATGTAAAAATACAGGTCGACTAAGACTAAGTCGGCTCGGGAAATTCACTATATAATATTGCACACATACATGCATGCACGATCGCACAGACACACTCAGAGGTAGTGACGTTTGATGGAAGAGGAAGTGCAGGTACATTAATTTCAGCCGGAAGCAGCTATACCAGCTCATGTTTCAAGAAATGATCGAAAACACGACAAAATTACACGTAGCATCAAGGGAGGTGGGGTGATTTAGTGCCCAGTCATACAGGAGATAGACAATACATTCAGATGTGTCGTGTACACACTGTCAACATAAATTAACATTTGGCATTGTAAAATCGAAAGGGTCAACACGTATGCCAGTGTCCACCGCAGCGAAGGCGAACTTCGATAAAGTTAACAAACTTCAAAACTAAGCCATGAGAGTTATAACAGGAGGCATGAAGACAACGCCAATTGTAGAACTTGAAAAGATTACAAAACTGCAATCCATGACCGACAGAAGAGACTGCAGAGCCCAGCTGCAGTCAGAGAAACTCCGAAGACTGACGGACCACCCAATGTACCAGAGACTAAACAATTTGGGAACTGGTAAACTAAAGCGGAGAAACTTTGCAGAAATAGCCAAAGCAAAGATGCACGAAGATCCCATAAACGCACTAACAACACCAAAACCCATCACTACTGTACGAAAACCTACTTGGAGGCAGGATATATTTCCAGAGGTGGTAGAAAATATACCAGGTATTGCAAACAAAAACTGCCAGACTGAAAAAAGAAAGGAGAGACACTACCCTAAGCTTCATAACGAAAAGCTACCCAAGCATGGACTGGACCCATGCATACACCGACGGTTCTGTAACAAACACTACACAGAACGGAGGGGCAGGAGCATTCCTGAACCTTCCAAATGGCAGAAAAATAACTCTGTCATTCACTACTGGTAAGTACACAAGCAATTTCAGAGCGGAGGCAGAGGCACTGAGGGCGGCAGTGGAAGAAATGGTAACACACAGTGAAAATGAGAGCCATATAGTCCTGCTGACAGATGCTCTCGCCGTAGTCACAGCGCTAAAAAGCCAGAAAAACACTGAGCTTAATGACTTAAGAGCAGCACTCTGCAAACTGTGCCAGCAGTCCGCACCAAAAAGGGTAGTGGTACAGTGGGTTCCGTCACACTGCAACATCCAAGGCAACGAGGAGGCAGACAGACTGGCAAAAGAAGGTGCAAGGCTACCACAAACAGATACCAGTATCACGTACGAAGAGTCAAAACGGCTTATCAAAGCCAGGTACATGACCAAATGGGAAACCGAACATACTGGTTACACCAAAAACGATGCCTATTACCAGTTGAACCGAAGAGAGCAGGTCGTTGTATTCAGACTTCGCACTGGCCACAACAGACTGAGGTACCACCTATTCAACAAATTGAAGATAGGGTGTACCGACGAATGCCCGTGCGGTACTGGTAAAATGACCACTGAACATCTGCTGCAGAACTGCCCGACATACGAGGATCAGAGAGAGCAGATGTGGCCATTGCCAGTGGAACTGCAAGACAAGCTCTATGGTAGTGGCGAGAGTCTCAGGATGACCGCCGCTTTTCTCGAAAAAATAATGGTTACTGTCTGACTGTGTACGCAGAAGAAGAAGAAGAAGTATGCCAGTGTCCGTGCAAAACTGTCGACAAATAATCAGATTACTACCTTTCCCTAGCCTAGCATGCGGCAAAAAGTACAATCGCAAAAATAATTTAACTGTTGATTGCCTTCCATTACCTGAAAGCAGGCATGCACTTTCCTTTTTCAATACCAGTTTTCCAAGTAATTTTCAAGTAAAAGGAAACTATATTATTTTAAACGTAGCAGAGGCAATACTATTAGACGTCGGAACCGTGATGATAGATACATATATGTGTACACTTACACTAGAACAAAACAAGATCAGTACTTTGAAAAAAACGTTAAACAAGCAAATATACAGGTAAGGAAGAAAAGCTTTTGAATGCCTGCATTTGATCCGTCAAAAATTAATAGATTAGTAGATCGCAATAGTAGAGGCTGTCTAACAAATAAAAAATCTCTCTAGGTGGGCTGCTCTAATATTCATTAAAACATGAGCAATAGACGTGCACGCACACGGACGACATAAAAAGATCTCGAAAAGTGTATGTGCAGCTACTTGAAACATAACTAACGATATATTGATGCTTGTGAAATAGAGAGCAAACACCGTCGACATTACACGTGTATAAATGTATGCACCAAAACAAGTAGGCAGTGATAGTGAAATATAAGATTATTATGACTACGTATATCAAGGCCTTTGCCAGTAATGAGGGAAATCAACGCAGAACAAGAAACGTAAAGGCAATTCTATAATAGGGCAAAGAAACAGCAGAAGGGGCGGACTGATACACGTTTGGCAATACATGAAATCATTACAGATAAGAAATGGCTATTAATGAAATAGAATGGGTGTGAAAGAGATGGAGCAAGTGAGAAAGAGATGGACAGATAAATAGAGATCGCGATAGAAATTTACTAGGTTTTGTAGAGTAAATAGTTATATTTCGGTACGAATTGTGGATAAGGACCAAGCAAATCACTCGCATGTTCTGAAATGTAGTTCTCGAGAGGAATAATACGTCCTATATAAGGCACTTAAATTTAGAAAATTTATTATAAGCTGTTGCTTGTCTATCGTTTTCGAAGAGGATCATATTGCCATCTGTCAATCCTGGAGTGGATTATTATAAATTAAAGTTCTTGCTCATCGCAAGCGATGATGACCACAACATCAGACGGCTTTGTCTTAATAACGTGGTGTGCGCTGTATTTACATTATAGTGATGAATGCGCTGGTCATCAATCTCACTCTTGTCCTGAGTTACCTTGGATCAGTGGAAAGACTATTGGTCGAGACGACTGGAGGTAACTCGGGATGCAGGCACTCTGGTCTTACCTCCCGTGAGACCAGGGGTCGCTTGAATCTTGCGATATTCGATCGCCCACCGTTTCTGTTCATCAGTGTGAGAGGCGAGTGCATTAACATCTTGACTACAGCGACTTTTCTGAATAATCTGGCACCATTTACCCAAAGTGGACTCGCCCACCGGTACGGGATGGTGAGGGAGAGCTAGTACATCTTGTCATGGTAACGTCGAGCTTCTACTGAAATAACCTTACCAACCTGTGCTCACCTGTGCTGACATGTGCTCTATATTTCAAATGAGGCCCCGATCAGCTGCATCAAATGCAGATAACACACATTAGGACACTGTTTAGACTAGCAATTGAAGCAGGTGTGAGTAGCTAAGAGAGAGTTCTTTCAGAGAAATTCGGTATGCCAACCCAAGCATGGACTTTGTCATAGATAGCGACGTTCTATCTAGAGAAATCATCTTTGGGGTTTACGCACTTTTTTGGATAGACCTTGATAGATTCCCAAATAAAAGGATCTATAAAGGGCTTCTGTATATCGAGCTAAGTGAGGGATGACGATAACGGCGATATCCACGAACAAGTTTCAAGGACATCCTGATTGAGTCTCTTAAGTGCTGTCAAAAAGGTTACACCCTGGGAAAACCTGACTCAATTTCGTTCACCCTTGAACAGTGCGATCAAAAGGGAAGTGTAACCAGCGAGGCATACGTGTCCAGGCAGACCAGTATAGATGCGCGATCAGAAAATGTAGAGCAGGAGAACGTCAGCATGATAGAGAATTGCTATTACAAGAATGAACTATTGAACTAAAACAAACACACACAGTGACAATGCAGACAACGTTGTTTGGAAATATACCGAGACCAAAAAAATGACAGACAGTCAATCAAATTTCTCCAGAATAGCGACTACAATAATTATTAAATGCACGATATATATATATACACACAAACAAGGGGCTTGTCAGAAGTCTGTGCCCTGACCATTAAGAAGTAGAAGGAGAAAGTTGAAATTTGGCACAATGCTTATTCCTGCTCAATGTAGCCACCACCTGAATTTATTCATTTCTGTCATCTCTGCGTGACCTTGAAAAGACCTTAAGAATAAAGTAACCTAATTTTCGAACTATACCAGTTATCACAATCCAGTATAACGTTTTCGTCACTGTTAAAATGATTTCCTTTTAGCTGTTTTTTTTTAAGTTTTGGGAAAAGAAAACAGTCTGATGAAGCTAAATCCGGAGAATATGGTGGGTGTGGAAGAATTTCAAGATTTAAATCGTTGGGTGTTTGCAGCACAGGCCTTTGCTTTTTGGGAGGGCTCGTTGTCTTGAACCAAAGGCAACAATTGAATGCACGCTATACCTCATTTTCTGGTCACAGTCTTTCTTAGTTTTGAAAGGAGATCTGCATATTATTGCCTATTAACCGTGTTGACATGAGGCTTGTAATCTTTTAATATGACACTTTTGACGTTCCAAATAACAGTCAGCATCATATTTCTTGCAGATTTATATGCTCTTGGCTTGACATGTGTTGCTGAGCCCGGGGTTTTCCACTGCATGCTGGACATTTTGGATTCTGGGTCATAATGGTGAACCTAAGTCTCATCTACTGTTACTATGGTCGGCAACATGTTTTTCGACTGACATATTTTGAGCAGCTGGTCACAGCAATCAACTCCCCTTTGTTTCTGTTCACATGTCAACAGATGCGGAACCCAGCGGCACACATTTTTCTTATGTTCAGTCGGTTGTGTAAAATTCCAAAAAATGTACTTTTATTCAGTTTTGCTGACCTAGTTATCCCTGAAATTGCCATTTCCCTATACTGGTCAATGATTTTCTTCACTCTTGCAGCATTTTCATCGCTGCACTCTGAGGATGATCTTCCTGATCTTGGAAAACCAGCAACATGGAAACGGCCACACTGAAACTACCTACACCAGTTTTTTACAGGAACATTCGAAGGACAGAACTCCTCAAACTCTGGTTCCATCTTCGTGTGTATTTATGTAGATGTTTTTCCTTACAACATCAAGAATTGTATCACAGCTCTGGCCTCTGATTTCTCCATTGTTCTGACAAACCGTTAGAGTAGCAGATCGGGTCAATAAGGTGTGTTGCGCCATACACGATTCCGGGTAAGCCCGTTGAGGAGGGGAATTCATACTTCTCAAGTCCAGTACAAATTCAATGAGCTACATGTCTGTCAAATTTCAACTTTCTCCTTCTACTCCTTCATAGGGTAAAGACTTATGACAAGCTCCTTGTGTATATTTACACACATACACACACACACACACACACGCACGCACGCACGCCGTTTGTACTGAACCATGCACCAGGTATTGAGCTTCACCATGCCAATGCCCGTCCCATATTGCCAGAGTCATAAATGATAAACTCCAAGCCAGAAACACTGAAATTTTGTCCTGGCCAACCATTTCCCTATACCTGTCACCAATTGAACTTGTCTGGAACGAGCTGAAAAGTCGATTTCAGCAACCACAGCATTCACCACTGACGGTAGTCAGAAGTCGTGCAGTATTGGCAAAATATTCCATATAATTGGCTGAGGCATTGCATTCAATCCATGAGACGGAGATGGCAAACAGTGATTAATGCACGTGGTGGACATATGCGGTACTGAGCGTTGTCATTTAGAAGACACCCCCCCCCCCCCCAATGCTTGCAGACGCTGTAGAGACAATCACACGTGATACGAAAATGTTATTTCAGTTGTTTCAGTTTCGAACTATAGAATACGGGATCCAGATGCTGAGCAGTGGTCAGCGACTCATAGCTGACTGCTAGCGTCAGGGCCAGCAAACCATAGCTACCAAGACCCTTATACACCTCCACGTGGTGATCCTGGATAACAGGCTGCAGCAGGGCAGACTGGCTAAGGAGAAGAGATCGAAGAGGGAATGCTAGCCCGGTACTCAAAAAATGCTTGCTGAAGCCGGATGTGTTGGACCGAAAGGTGTAAATGTCGCAGCGAAGCTGTAAACTACGACACAACGCATTCCGTTCGCTGGACTACATTCTGCTACTTAAGCCCTTTCAGGGTTTGGTAGTGGAAGATTGAGAACGAACGAAGAAGAAGAAGAAAGAAGAACTATAGAATACAGTTTCTTCTCCCCAAATGTCGTTGTAGTTTGGTGATACAATTAAAGTCTTGATGAAAAACATTATCTAGTAAGTTATTTTTTTTCTTTGAGTATATATGCATATATATATATATATATATATATATATATATATATATATATATACACACACACACATACATGCATATTTATATACACATTCGAGGGACATGCATTTACTAACTGCAATGATATTAATAGCATTTTGACAAGAAATTTGACCATAAATACATTGTTTGTAGTTTTGTTTTACATTCTCCCTGTACCTGTCAAAGACACTTTGTCCACCCGTCCACTAGCTTGTGGGTACCTTCTAAGAAAAATGATTTCGGTGCGAACTTAAACCAATTTTGCACGCCTCTATTACCTCGTTGTCATCTGCAAGCCTGGTATCCCTCAAAGTGTCTGTCACAGGTCCATATAGATGACTGTTTGATGGATGTTCCAAGACCTCCAATGTTAGAGAGGCTTGCGTGGACCTTCGTTGTAGTGCAGTAGCAATTCACCTTTTGAGAAATGCCCTTATCGTACCGATCGTTTGACCAGTTTAGCCTTTTCAAGCATGCCGCGGTATCGTGCACTAGTGACCACTTCACCATTTTCTGGAAATGCTTTAATATTGGGATATTAACATTCCAAGGGATGGTCATGATGACTTTCCTAGCAGGAAGCCAATCCTTTGGATGTTTAGTTCATAGCCGGAAACATCGGTTGCTTCCATTGCATCGACCAGCTATTATTCTTTGGTTCGTAATGGTGCATCGTGGAACGTTCTCCTGTCACAAACTTACTCTCCAAATGCTCCTGACAAATCGTCTACCGAGCACGCTTGTAATCATCGGACATATGATTTAGGACCTTTCTGCTACACACTTCCATTAACCGAGGACATCATCGACAATTTTTGCAATGTCATGACCCAATTTCAAATCTACGACTATGTCATCAAAACTGACTTGCCTGTTGCCACGGACTAGCTGGTCGATTTCCTGATTCACTGTGTCATTTGTCATGCTTGTTAAATTTCTACGCTGCGGTTCATCAATGCATTTTCGTCTTTCGTTTTGAAATCTTTATACCATTCATATTCTTCCCCAACTCAAATAACTATCTCCTTCCTGAATCTACATTTTCCTGTAGATTTCATAATGTTTGAAACATAACAACCACAAATAAATAAATATGGCCTCGTTATTCTTTCATTGTACAAATTAACTGTGGTGTGGCCATGCTGTACCCTACATTGCACATGCACATACTGCTCGATCCTCACAATCTTTACCCGGAGTATTTCTACATAGTGATTGTGTGTCCTGAAATAAGATTTTCCACTGTACATACTCTTTCAAGCACTTTATAATAAAACATGTTTCTAAATGACTGTACCTCGTATGTATATATATGCGTGCGTGCGTGTGTGTGCATGCGTGCGTGCGTGCGTGTGTGTGTGTGTATATGTGTGTGTGTGTGGGTTGGTGTGTGTACCAGGATGAATTAACCATTTGTGCCCTAGTAATGAAAGAACAATAGTAGGAGGTTGAAACTGTGCACTGTCATTGTTTCTCATATTTGCACTACAGCTGACAATTTTTAATGTTTTAGGAACATAACTAATTTAAAGATCTTCTGTTTCAACACAATAAATAAGTCAAAGGCCAGACCAGTGATTTTTTTGTATGTTACAAAGAAAAGTGCACATATGGATAGAGGGAACCACTGTTTCCTCATTAATCTACTTCATTTGAGTCCGTAATTCATTGATTGAAAGAGTTGAAGCTGCTATATACAATTGAAGTTCTGAAAAATCTGCCTCAGTTCAGCGATGAAAGTGCAGTAAGATGGAAGAACATAATTGACCATTATGGACAAAATGACAGTTGCAGATATAGTTAACGTAGCAAAAAGTACTGAAACAGGAGAATTTTGCATAATCAACTGATCATGAAAACAATGGCGTACTATGGGTTCTGCGTCTGCAGACAGTTGGTCAAAAGCAAACTCTGAAAAAATTGTGAAGACTTCCGTGGCAGTAGATGAGAGTTCACTGAGTCGAACATGTCCAGTATGCACAAGAAAATCCAGCCTTAACCATTCCTACTCGCCTCCCCCCCTCCCCTACAGCAGCAACTCAACGCATATCAAGCCAAGACATTACCTTACTCTGGTAGTATTACACAAATCAACTCACAATAGTAACAAATCAATTTAACCAGAAAACAAGGGAAAACAGGTACTCAAAACTTAAATATCTTCTTTTTTTTTTGTGCTACAGGACAGCGCGTCATTTCATAAAACTAATATTGTGCACCAAGCCGCCAAATATTTAAATGTTCAAACTTTCACGCTCACATTGTTCTCCGAATTTGTCTTTATCAGTCCGTCGTCTTTTCCAAAATCTTCAAAAAGAAAACAGCTCAAAGTAAATAATGTTAGTGATGTCGTATACATATATATATATGTGTATGTATGTATGTATGTATGTATGTATGTATGTATGTATGTATGATGCACGTATTATTTTGTTTATGTTCTCGTCCTTCTTGTTTCCTAACGAATATTATTAATCATGTGTCTTACGACAAACACACCAGTGCATTCGACCCTAGAATCCATTGTTTTCAGAGGGCTCACTTCTCGTCGAGCTAGTTCATGAATCTGAACAAAAGCAAGATTGATTTGTGATCCGTGCCTGTTACCACTTCGCTAGCCACTCCCACTCGCCCTTCACATAATGCATATATGCACAAGAGATCTTGACATCGCTATTAGCATTTCTTTAATCACGGTGATTCTGTTTGTTAAATCATTGTGCCGACACATTTTGTCAAACAATGTGTCAAACGGAGTCATGCCATTTAAAATGTTCAAAGACTGAAATGCTTGGAACACATGAATGATCGTACGCGTTACATACATTGTCTGTGTTACTTGTAGACATCTGAATGAAGCAAAGCGTCACTTACAGCTTTGATCTCAAACATCAAGAAATATCCTGTCAGCAATAAGATCGCTAAACCTAGATATGTGAAGGCAATGTCATGAGTTACAGACTTCTTCATAAAGAACGTGGCAAGTCGGCTTGTGCACATAAAGATACCAGCTGTTGATATAAGAACATGTTTATTTACATAGAAAACTGGTGTAGGATATTTTTGTGCTGAATAAAAGAGCGTGCTCGGGGGAAAAGAGAGTGACAGCGTGAGATACACAGAGAAACAGACATAGATAGAGAGAATAGGGAACAGAAAGAGTAGACATGAGAGATAAATAAAATAAATACCTGTAGATTTAAACAATACACAATGAGATATAAAGATCAATGGCACATAAACAAGAATGTCCCACTCAGGAAAATCATTTTTGTGTGTGAATGAACTGTCTTCTTCAACAATTGTCGGAACAGAAGATGTCATAAATAGTCAACATTGAATTTGTATATGTAAAGGCTTGTGTGCTGTCAAATAAGTGACAATATAGCTAGAAGTTAACCCAGTAGTATGAACAAAAATGTGCACAACACCACGAATGTTATGGACACCAACGTACGATCACAAAGAGCCTTAGAGTCAGCAAGACAAAAAGGTGATATATTGTAGCCTAACAAAGTTGCCTTGTGGAATGAAAAAGAAGAGCAGCATATTAAATTAAAACGAACAACAACAAGATGAGTGGGAATATAAATGACAATACAAAATAACCAGTAGCATTCACAACACAGTGGTTACAATGACCAAACAATAGTCAATTAATAAAAAAAGGATTTGGTCGAGCTGGTCACTTACTAAGACGGAACTCATACACGTATTCTACAATTGTCGATAATCCAGAGTCTGTGTTGTAAAAATTTAAACGTACAGTAACTGCTTTTGTCTGGCTATCTACCCACTGATTCGTTCTGAGGAGTTCAATAGTGCTCACAGGTTGTTTCAGCCATGAAAGAATGACGTCATATCTGAGGATGAGAGGATCACAGGAATTGGTACATATGTCTGATACTGGAATTCCAGAATTGGTACGTGTGTCTAATATTGAAATCTTAGAATGTGTACATGTGTCTGACGCTGAAATCATAGAATTGGTATGCGTATCTGACACTTAAAGCCTAGAATTGGTACGTGGGTGATACTGATATCCTGGAACTGGTAGATGTGTCTGATACTGATATCATGTAATTGGTACGTGTGTCTGACACTGAAGTAATGGAATTGGTACATGTTCAGTATTTGGCTTCTCTGCTTCTCTCTTTCTCTCTCTCTCTCTCTCCCTCCCTCTCTCTCTTTCTCACTCTCCAACAGACTTGCACACACACACACACACAGACACACATACAGACACAAATATATATATATTAATATGATGTTCGTCCATCACATGTGATGACGACCACCCTCTTTGTATAGCCGTGTGGACATTATTTTCTCTTACTGGGTGATTTGCACGGTGATTTGGATTAAAGTGAACAAGAAACGGCGTCTTTTGTCATCCTCACTCTCTGGTCCAAAGCTACGGTTGGTCAGTGGTGAGATATTTATTTAGAGTCCTGGAGATATCACAAGATCCAGCTTTTCCTCTGGGTTTACTTCCAAAACCATTTCCGTAAACAGGTATCCCGCAAGGCTGGAAGAAGGGAGGAAAGGGGTGGGGGGGGGGGGATGACATTTAACGTTGTCTGTCGTGCTTTTCCTATAACCTCAAGAGGTCGTAGAAACGTCACTCAACGTAACTTAGGCATCTCTCCCAGGCTGTATTCCAGTCCACTATAGTTGTATCTAAATTTCACACACCAGAAACGACACTGTTTGCAGTCAGGGCGAAGAGCGCCAATAGCGTGAAGTTTAGCCGTTTGAACTAGAGACATGGTTAAGCGTAGTGTTATTCGTATAGCCGACATCCAAACTAGGATAGTCGGACGGTAGACATCACAAAAAAAAACGAACGAATTAACTAGACCAAATGGAAAACAACAACACGTTTCCGTGAATACACATGTATGTCGTCGACTAGTGTGAATTCGAGGCAAATCCGTAGTCTGGCGGCATCCATAATGAACTAAAACAGTAAAGCAATGTAGACCCGCGGTAAGTTACGGAATCATCATTGTTTATATATTTACATATTAATGAATTGTTTTACATTATACTGGAAGCCAAAAAAAAACAACAAAAAACAAACAAACAATGTAACTCAAAGTAGTTTTATGTCGAGTTATAATAATTGAACTTATTGTTAACTATACATTATTCAGTTTGTGCGATTACAAGATTATACAATCCATGCATTCTAGGAGATAACTCGTTTTGCATTAAAGTTTAAGTGAAGAAAATCCAATATAAACATTAAAGGGCAGTGTCATCCCACATAAAGCGTCCCATTCTTATTGCTGTTGCTAAAAAGGGCCACATGTAATCAGTTCATGTTGGATGAAAAGGTCGAAAGGAGTGACAATATGATGGCTATGACCACATAATATTCAAGTTAGTGTATGATTAATCCCACGAATACTTAATTATTACGTGTACATATGATACACTAATCAACGTAAAAAAGTGCAATAAAATTAATGTTTCTTTTCTAAAAAGCAACATGCGAAATACAATCACATAACGTATTAACAAATGCTGCATTTAACTATGTGTAAGGAATGAGGTGTCATATCAAAAGGTCATGATTTGCGTTACAGTAAATAAGGGAAACAGTTGATTCTTTTGTATTTGGCTGTGTTGGAAGTGTCACAACACAAATTGCTATACATCCCAATATGCATGCCATAACACTACGATTTACCACATAAGCATACATACATGCCACGGGCACTAGAAAATACAATGAAATAGTATGTTTTTGGGATCTTCAGAATTAAAACATTATTCATAAATTGTTAAGTAACTGTTACCCTGTACCTTTACTATTCAATAATGGCAAACAATCAGATCCAGCAAATTATAGACCGGTGAGTTTACCGAACATAGTTCATAATCAAAGAAAACATTGTAATGCATTTAGATAAGTTCAATGTAATGAGAAATAGTTAGCATGGGTTTACTACAATAAGATAGTACTTGACAATTCTATTAGAATTCATAAAGGAGGTTAATAAAATGATAGATTCAGGGGAGCCAGTAGAAATTATTTATCTAGCTTTGACAAAGACCTTTTATAGAGTACCTCATCAACGATTATTTAGGAAGTAAAAATCACATGGAATAGGTGGCGAAGTTGCCAAATGGATTGAGAGTTGGTTAACGGGAAGAAAGCAGAGACTGAGCATAAATCAGAAGTACTCTGAGTGGTGTGAAGTGAAAAGTGAAGTGCCAAAGGGTTTGGTTTCGGGACCTATTTTGTTTTAGAAATATATAAACGATTTGGACATTGATATCGGATTCATGATTGCAAAACTCGTAGATGACAAAAAACGTTGCAGTAGTGTCGTTTCTAAAGTAGAAGTAGATCGAAGAATGGTCTGTGAACTGGCAAATTGAGTTTAATGTAAATAAATATAGTCACCGAAATGGGTAGATCCAATATGGAATATACTTACAGACTTGGAGAGAACAATATTAGAAAGATAGAAAAGGAAATGGACCTAGGAATTATTTTATGAGTGAGCAAGTCAAAGCAGCACTTACAAAGGCAACTGGAATGTTAGGTATGATAAAAAGAAATATGAGACATAGGACTAAGGAAGTGATTGTCAAACTGTATTAGTTAGAACTAGTACGGTGTATTAGTAAGAGTACTGTGTACAGGTGTGGAACCCTTATCGAAGAGCGACAGCATTGATAGTGTGATTCATGAACTATAGTTATGAAGAAAGACTCATAAAAAATCTACAGAGTTGAGAAAAGAGATGTAATTGATGTGACTTAATACAGGTTTATAAGATAATTATAGGAAACGATATATTAGACTATAGCACTTTGTTTGTCTTTTCAAAATACAACCACCTACAAGAATAATGTTTCTTCCCCGTGGATAGAGCTTATATCGGCTCTTGCTCGCTAGAATGTACCCGTCATAGGTCATATTGGGTATTTCAGTGAGTGCAACATCGCCACATGATGTCCCATCCTGCTAGGATACATTACATAATTACTTTGCACCTTGTATTGCACAGTTGCCATTATACTCCAATCTTGACAAATGAGATTGTTTTTTAAAGAAAACTAAACATATCCTTTTGCACCGTTCATTCATACCTCACATGCCAACAAATAATACAAGAATACAAGACGCTCCAAAAGTCACTAGCAATTCTTTGTTTTCGTTGTGCAAAAAATATATCGACACAATCTACCGACAGTGGCGATCCTAAATAGATTGTAATATCGATATCAACCTTCATCGCTGACTAATCTTACACATAATTTATCTAAGATTTAGTCGAAGTGGTTAACGGGAAGCAAACATTTTGCAAGTGTCGCTATGTAGTCATAGCCAAGGCTTATTTACGATCTTTTCCAACCGTAATGTCGATTATAATCTAGCGAGAGTAATGTAATACGTTCAGAAACGTAATTAACTATAAAAACTGATTGATTACAAATCTTCACTTAAATATTGTTACCTGTCACAGACGAGTGTTTTTTCCCTTTATTTAAGCTCTATATATATATCTGTCCCGTGCCATCATTCCAAATCGTTGACAATTTTTTTTTCTCGTGTGGTCTCTGAGATGCCAATAATGCCGTAACTTAATCTGCTACTATCGTCAATAAGGTGACTCAGCTGGGATGCAGAGCATATGGAGCGGCAGTTAAAGATTCCACTGTTAGGTCGGTATCGCGAGTCCGAGTCTGGAGATGGACTTTGACCCCGAAAGTAGGGCACCTTTGATTGCGCGAGTCGCTAGTGTTAGCGGTACCGGACTTATTAGCAGCGACCGACTACAGAAGACTAGGGCCGTTGTCGATGTGGTAGTAGGCACTGAGGGAGGACGGGGGAGGGGAGGGGAGGGGTTTCTGTTACAAACAGAACCTACCTGTTGTTGCAATGTGGTTCGAATTTACCTGAATGTTACATGACAACTGTCGACGCGAACAAAGAAAGCTGCCATCTTGCTAGGCACAGGAAGAACAATGACGGCACAGGAGTTTACATTGGCGCGAGAAAGGCCACTTATGTATCCTCGTCTCCGCCTTCATCGTCCCTCCCGTTCGAAGAGTGACATTTGTAGACCACTGCCTGACTTTCTTTGACATCACCATCTACACATGCCGTACTGTTACCATCATCAAGTGTATGCAACAACAGCAGACAAAGACGTACACGATCACGCTGATTTCTACGACAACCTCCATGAAGTCCTCCGATGACGCCACATCTACTACACGATCATTATCGGCGACTTTAATGCCAGAATAGAACCTTACCAACATGATGAAACCTAGGTGGGGGCGCACTCGGGACAACCAAGGGGTAAGGCATGTGAGAGACTGACTACTTTCTGTGAATCAAATTGACTGTTTCACTCACTTACACCATGTGCCCTCCCATTCACTTGACTCCCTCTTCCAGACTTCCTGTCATCAGAAATTCACCATGCTGTCGAGTCAATGGAAAATCATCAGGTGAAGATGGCATCTCTAAGGACGTCAACCTTGATTGCGGTCTACCCCTAACCTAGCCATAGCCCATCGTTTTACACGTTATCTTCAACTAGGAGGAATACCTGCCCACTGCATAACTCGAAGGCAACACTCTTTCACAAGAAGTTCTCGGAAACTATCGTCAAATTACTCTTGTCTCGGTCACTAACAAGCTGTTTGTCTCTTGTCTCTGTCACTAACAAGCTGTTTGTCTCTTGTCTCGGTCAATAACACGCTGTTTGTCTCTTGTCTCGGTCACTAACAAGCTGTTTGTCTCTTATCCCGGTCACTAATAAGCTGTTTGTCTCTTGTCTCGGTCACTAACAAGCTGTTTGTCTCTTGTCCCTGTCACTAACAAGCTGTTTGTCTCTTGTCCAGGTCACTAACAAGCTGTTTGTTTCTTGTCTCGGTCACTAACAAGCTGTTTGTCTCCTGTCCCGGTCACTAACAAGCTGGTTGTCTTTTGTCCCGGTCACAAACAAGCTGTTTGTCTCTTGTCCCAGTCACTAACAAGTTGGTTGTCTTTTGTCTCGGCCACTAACAAGCTGTTTGTCTCTTGTCCCGGTCACTTACAAGCTGTTTGTCTCTTGTCCCGGTCACGTACAAGCTGTCTGCCTCTTGTCCCGGTCACTAACAAGCTGGATGTCTCTTGTCTCGGTCACTAACACGCTGTTTGTCTCCGCTCTCGGTCATTAACAAGCTGGTTGTCTCTTGTCCCGGTTACTAACAAGCTGTTTGTTTATTGTCCCAGTTACTAACAAGCTGTTTGTCTCTTGTCCCGGCCACTAACACGCTGATTGTCTCTTGTCTCAGTCACTAACAAGCTGTTTGTCCCTTGTCTCAGTCACTTACAAGCTGTTTGCAAAATGCATCCTTGCCAGAGTCCGCATCACTTTCTAAGGGTCGCAACCAGCCGAACAGTCAGGCTGTCGGCGTTTGTAAAGCGCAATAAACCATATTTCAATCTGCTGTCGCCTTATCAAAGCAGCCCGATTGTTCTAAACGTCCCTGATATTCACCTTCAAAGGCCTTTCTTTTGGAACAATCACGTTTTGTCTGACGTCCACAGCTGGAACAAGATGTCGATCCTGGTTACATCCTATATTTTACCAACTGTTATACGAACCTGCACTACTACATTTCGTTCCTCACAACGTCCTTCTTCTTCTTCTTCTTCTTCTTCTTCTTCTTCTTCTTCTTCTTCTTCTTCTTCTTCATCGTACGCTGTTTACAGCGATATTTACGTTGCACTGTTTTATTTTGTTAAACCTGTGGCTCAGTGCATCCGATTTCAACAGGCGTTTCTGTAGGGTTGCCCTCCTTAGCCTTTGGCTGTCCCCAGCCTAACTGCAAGGCAGCAGTTGTTTTTGGTCAGAGTTGTCTCTCTTGGGACGTTGACTTGCAGGACTAACGAGTCTTCCCTACTCGTGTCTTTGGGTTTGGCAATGAAATGATGGACTATGTACTAGTTTGTACTATCCCGGAAGAGAGGCAGTCCAGTGTGACTTTGTCCCAGGATCGTCACGTCCTGCCAGAAACGTAGCATATGCATGTGAGTGAGGTATCTCTTTGCTACCTTTATTTTCTCGGCTCATCTGCAGTGATGGTACGCCTAGCATTCCCCGCCACCCGGGAGGTTGTCACAATAGGGCAGGAGGTGCAATGTCCGCTGGACTGCATCTCTTCTGCGTCCATTGGGATGACATAGCAGACAGAGGCAAAGAGCGAGGCAGGAGTGCATTTAACCAGGTGCATTTCTGCGGCTCGATCTGGCCGAGCTGAGACGCAAGCCCCAGCCATGTCGTAGCCTCCCATCACAGCGGTGCTGAGATTTAGGGCGGGATTCTGGCTTAGAGTCGTTCGGCCGTAATCCCTCAGATGGTAGCTTATCAGCCAAGCACGTGGACCAAATGTCAGCGACCTGTGATTCCTCTCGAAATAGTGCAGTTGACCAGGGGACAAGCCTGGTCTTGCACGGAGATGTTGTTCGCCTGGGGAGCGGACATATCTCATGGTCAAGGGTTGAGTCTCAGCAGTTCGCAGTGAGGTAGCTGATCTACCGCTTAGGGCACCCCGACCGAGAACTAAGTCTTCTACAAATGGTTTCATGCCTCATCGCCGTATGGGGTGAATATCGAGCAGCTTCCCGCCCGCTTTGATCAGCGGACGGCAGAGACCTCATTCTGCGGCTCGACCGGACGGGGCTGGAGCGGGGGCCCAGGTCCCCTCCATGTCGAAGCCTCCCTTTGTATTCGTGCTGAGCTGCTTTTGGGCGGGATTTTGGCTTAGAGGCGTTCGGCCGTAATCCCTCACCTTGTGGCCTCGCGCCGTTGGCTTATCAGCCTAGTAGGTGAACCCCTCACAACGTCCAATTGTGGTACAAATTCAGAAGGTGATCCGCCAGGGGGGACCTATCACACCGAACATCTTCTTCGCATGACTGGAAACAGTCATCAGCCAATGCAACTCTGGCAACTTTGGCATCCCTATTGACGGCAGGCGATTGAATCACTTGCAGGTGATTCAATCGTCTGCTATTTGCCTATGACATAAATCTCATCTCAGTTAGTAGCAGAAACCAACCAAATGATGCAGCTACCTGATGGTGAAGTACAGAAAGGCGGGAATGGATTACTGAGACATTCATCATGTTTCGAAGACTAAAGTGTTGCGCAATCGCTTCGCCACTCATGATCCGGTCTTCCTCCAGAGGTACGATTAAAAGATGTTAGCGAGTACATATATCTTGGATACTTTTGCAATATGGAGAATAACCTGGAAACTATATATATATATTATATATATATATATATATATATTTCATTGGCTTCTTCTTCTTTTGTTTTATTTTTCTTGTCATATGGCATCGCAGCGGCTGTTAAGCCTACTAATTTTGTTGTCAAACAGTCAGGTGATTTTTAACGAACTCAACATTGAACACAGGAGTCCCATCCCACTATCCAGAAATCAGTGACATTTTTGACTAGAAAATACAGTTGAAAAAAAATTATATATACACAAGGTATATATATGAACACTCACACATACATTTATACACTGCATACACTATTTTAGGATAGCGTCCAAACATCATCTTAGTCCCATAAGATGACTTTGAAGTGAAGTAATCCAATCGAGTAATCGACATAACAGACGTAACCGGAAGTGACGAAAGCAACAATCTAGGACACGCGACACGCGTCCACTTTATTCTGTTCCAAGTCATAATTATGGCAGGCGTGTACGGTTACAGCACACATAACATCTGCAATACTTTACATATTTTTTTTTCTAAAAATGAACGTCTAAGTTTGATAGGAACATGTATGAATTTTACAGTATTGTATATCTCTACTTTAAAGTGAACTTCCTGCTTGCAGATCACATGTTTGCCATTTACACATTGTACGCTTTGAATATTTCATTGCTAAAGACCGTACATTAGCTGTTTACATACCCATTTATTTCCAAAGCTGAAATATGCGTGTGTATACAGTATATTGGCTATTTGATATTTAGTAAGTACACCTACAATACAGTAACTCCAATAACATTGCTCAAACACCGCTTTTTGACAGAGCACTAAAGTTAGCCTCCCCAAGTCGTGTGAGAGTAACGTGTTGGTAAAGGCTCTAAGGGAGCGCTTCGCCGAGTCCTGTGAGAGAATAACCGTTGCAACAAAATATTAGGGATCCTTTCCTGAGTACACAGTCTTTTTATTCCACAGCTAAATATAAACGAACAAAGCTGTCAGGAAGATAGAAGTCACAGACACAAGATGCGAGGAAGAGGAAATAATAGCATAATTAACAATTGGATTATGTTGTTAGAGGAGTAAAATATATTTGAATTCATAAAGATATTACCAACCTGGTGATAAATTATATCAACGAGACCCTCTTGCGAGTTGAAAAAACTCTCTGAGTTGTGCTTGTGTAATCGTAACAAGCATGTAATAACATTCATTATCGTCTTATAATTCATAAATAATCCTTAGTGTGGAATATTTTGAGAGAAGTAATTGAAGGACAATTATTTAGTTTAAGGGAGATAGCCTGCTCCACATGTTTTGGTCCGTTATCCATAAGACGTTGCAAATAAAGAAGTTTTTTTACTATAAGTATCTCTAATCCCAGCATTTGAATGTATCTTCTATGCACGTGTTGAATTTCCCATGCAACACTCGATATTTCTCATTCTCATTCATTTTTCTTCCTCGCCTTCTTTTTTACGCTGTGTTATTCAAATTGCATTATTCAATCGGAATGAAATGTAAAATTACAACAAATTAACAATTTATGCGAATTTGTATTGCACAAAAAATCAATACGTTTATGACTCAAAACGTTTTTCGGAGGCAATTATGGGGCTCACCCTGGGGGCAACTCTTCCCCTGCTCTCTCTTCTCCAATCAAGCTGATTTTTATTTTACCAGCTTCAGAAATCTATGTTTCGGAGAGCGGTATTTACGTCTGCGTAATCTTTGCCATAGGGTTACTCTGCCTATATCCTTGTTCGTTAGTCTGTGCGACTATGTCTGCTTCCAAGATAATGGAAGAGAGCATTGATTTCAAGACAGAAGAATTTCTAGAAAGAAAATTAATACATCAGGCTGGCTCTTTGGTGATCACTGTTTCAGGCCCACAGGCAGGCCTCGAGAGTGTCATACTCTCTGATTTCAAGCATCCTTGCCGGGCCGGCTGGATTGGGCCCGCACAGTGTCAGCCCGCTCATTCGGTTTCTCAAACCCTAGGGTGTTCTAAGCGCGGCTCACTCAGTCTGCGCATATCACTCATTACGAGAATTTACATGGGAAACGCTTCGAATGGCAAAACCCCAAGCAGCGTAATTATCGAACAGCTGGAGAATATCAGGAGCAAAGGCCTGATTCATTGGGCACCTGGGCCCGTGAAGAAGGAAGCTATCAAGAAGGTCGCAGCTCTTATATCGGGAGATCAAGATCCTGAAATATACCGTTTGCCCAACGCATCGGACAAATGTACTTTCCTGTATAAGAAGACGTCGAAGACCATCCCACACTATGTTAATATCAATCTCAGTGGCGATCTAACCACGAAATGGCGGCTTTGGGTCACCCTTCCAGGAAGGCGGACTCCCTGCGATATCTGTGGCGAAACATCGTACTGGACCAGCCAGTGTTTTACTAAACCCGCCCAGCAGAAGAAGCCGAAACAGCCAGAGGTCGAGACCAGAGGACAAGAGCAAGAAAACGTACCACCAGAAGCACAGGCGCCCACACCGTCAATGAGCGACGATGGGTTTATAGAAGTGGAGAACAGAAGAAAGAGAAAATACAAACCCCAGAATGGCAAGCAATCTCCGGATGAAAAACGGGACAACATAGGCAGCCCCGTGAAATCACCACAACTGACGCAGAGACAGCAGACATCTCCCAAACCACAGCCGCAGCGAGTCCAAACTTCTCCAAAGCAGCAGACACCTCCCAGACAACTGTCGCAGCAGAAACAGCAGCCATCACCATATCAGAAGCCACAACGCAGACCAACATCACCACAGAAACAGCAGCAGAAAACGCAACCACCCGCAACTTGCACCCAGCCAGAACAATCATCACCGCAAGCTGACACTGAAGACAGAAAGGACCAAGAACGCACCAAAGACCTGTGGGACAACTCCTTGCAAAGACTAGCACTGGAGGACAGTCCCAATTTAGTAATGGACTTTGTAGACAATGAAGAGTTCGAGGACTTTTAAAGTTCCACATGTATCTGTGCATAATTTCAAATTATTAAAGTAAGTCTACTTTCATTATACTTTTTTCTTCCCCGTCTGCCCAACTGCAACTCCTTCGTTTGTTTCTATCTGCCTACTTTTCTCACCATCTCTGCACATACTTCTTCTATTTGTGCCACGGGATCTAGTGTCTCTCATGTAGCCTTCTCGGTAGAAACTTCTCTTGGGCACCCTTCCCTACCAGCTACCATTCTTGATATTCAGTGTCAAATCTCCTACTATATTATCTTTCTAACGCCCGTGGTCTACCCATTTCTCGATAGAAACTTCTCTTGGGCACCCTTCCCTAACAGCTACCACTTGATATTCAGTGTCAAATCTCCTACTATATTATCTTTCTAACGCCCGTGGTCTACCCTTTTCTCGATGACCGTTATTCCGGCTTGCGCACCTCACGTCATTCTCCAAATTACGTCATCCCTTCATCCATTTTCAAGTGCGCTTTTTCCGCACCACTTCATGCACAGAAAACGGTGTGCAACATTTTTACCAACGCTCTCACGCTATGGAATATAGACTTAATCTCTGTGCCTTATATCATGCATATTCACTTGTACTTAATGTATTCTGAATGTATCGAGAAAGCATGCATATGTTTCGTTAAATAACAGCATCGAACACCACATTTACACTGCATACAACACAACACAACACAACACACACACACACACAATCCATGGCTTCGACAAACAAACTTCACATTATATCAGTAAACATCAGAAGCCTACTGAACAAACTCCACATTATATCAGTAAACATCAGAAGCCTACGGAACAAACTCCACATTATATCAGTAAACATCAAAAGCCTACGGAACAAACTCCACATTATATCAGTGATCATCAGAAGCCTACGGAACAAACTCCACATTATATCAGTAAACATCAGAAGCCTACGGAACAAACTCCACATTATTTCAGTAAACATCAGAAGCCTACGGAACAAACTCCACATTATTTCAGTAAACATCAGAAGCCTACGGAACAAACTCCACATTATATCAGTAAACATCAGAAGCCTACGGAACAAACTCCACATTATATCAGAAAACATCAGAAGCCTACGGAACAAACTCCACATTATATCAGAAAACATCAGAAGCCTACGGAACAAACTCCACATTATATCAGTAAACATCAGAAGCCTACGGAAAAAACTCCACATTATATCAGTAGACATCAGAAGCCTACGGAACAAACTCCACATTATATCAGTAAACATCAGAAGCCTACGGAACAAACTCCACATTATATCAGTAAACATCAGAAGCCTACGGAACAAACTCCACATTATATCAGTAAACATCAGAAGCCTACGGAACAAACTCCACATTATATCAGTAAACATCAGAAGCCTACGGAACAAACTACAACATGTAGTCAACTTGATACATAAACATAAAACCGATTTCCTCTTCATACAAGAAACCCATATACACAACGCCATGCAGGCACAACAAATCACAACCAAGCTAGGACTTAGGCACGCATGGTACAGTCTAGGAACACACACATGGGTGGCAATACTGCAGACGTCGGACAGATGGGAAGCAACGCACATCCACAGAGACACAGAGGGACGACTACAGATAGTTCAGATAAAAAGCACATACGACTGCGACGATACCTATACTTGAATTAACGTTTATGCTCCAGCAGTACGATTTGAACAACCAAAATGCTATGAAAATTTGTCAGACACTCTACACCAACAGTTTAACAACAATAACATTGTAATGGGAGGGGATTTTAATTGCATCTTACATCACTTAGACGCAACACAGGCTACAACAAGGAAACACACCAACGATACTCTACAGCTTACTTTAGCCGAACACGACCTTCTAGACGCGTATAGGAAAATGTACCCTGACGGCAAAGAGACAACACATACAGGAACAACCAATCGCCTTTGTGTATCTTTCAGACTGGATAGGTTCTATATACACGAAAGCTACAAGATAAACAAAATACGCCATTTAGTCACCACCACTTTCACTGATCACAAAGCAGTGGAAGTGGTAGTAAACGGGACACTCACACACAACACAACACACATTGAGGCAGCACATTGGAAATTTAACAACTCTTTGCTGACGAACGACGAATACGTTCAACACATAACACTTTTAATACAAGACTACACACAGAACACACCGACCGAACACTTAGGGGAATATTGGGATTTGTTAAAAGGTACGATTAAATATCATACATAAACAAAGAAGAAGAGAAAAACGAAGCGATCCGGTTAACTAAACTGCTAAACCACAACAGCCCCCAAATACAACTGCTTCAGGAAGAACTAGAACGATTGGAAGACCACAGATTACGAGGCGCCCTTTTAAGGATTAAATGGGACGCATTGGCACAAGAAACGCCCAGTGCAGAATACCTAACAGTAGAGCACACCATACAACGAAGCAGACAAATGCTCAAAATAAAGGGAAAAGATGGAAATATAACAACTGATATCGATAAAATAGGTCAAACAAAAACTGCCAGACTGAAAAAGAAAGGAGAGATACTACCCTAAGCTTCATAACGAAAAGATACCCAAGCATGGACTGGACCCATGCATACACCGACGGTTCCGTAACAAACACAACACAGAATGGAGGGGCAGGAGCATTCCTGAACCTAACAAATGGCAGAAAAATAACTCTGTCATTCGCTACTGGTAAGTACACAAGCAATTTCAGAGCGGAGGCAGAGGCACTGAGGGCGGCAGTGGAAGAAATGGTGACACACAGTGAAAATGAAAGCCATATAGTCCTGCTTACAGATGCTCTCGCCGTAGTCACAGCGCTAAAAAGCCAGAAAAATACTGAGCTTAATGACTTAAGAGCAGCACTCTGCAAACTGTGCCAGCAGTCCGCACCAAAAAGGGTAGTGGTACAGTGGGTCCCATCACACTGCAACATCCAAGGCAACGAGGAGGCAGACAGACTGGCAAAAGAAGGTGCAAGACTACCACAAACAGATACTAGTATGACGTACGAAGAGTCAAAACGGCTTATCAAAGCCAGATACATGACCAAATGGGAAACCGAACATACTGGTTACACCAAAAACGATGCCTATTACCAATTGAACCGAAGAGAGCAGGTCGTTGTCTTCAGACTTCGCACTGGCCACAATAGACTGAGGTACCACCTATTCAACAAATTGAAGATAGGGTGTACCGACGAATGCCCGTGCGGTACTGGTAAAATGACCGCTGAACATCTGCTGCAGAATTGCCCGACATACGAGGATCAGAGAGAGCAGATGTGGCCATCACCAGTGGAACTGCAAGACAAGCTCTATGGCAGTGGCGACAGCCTCAGGATGACCGCCGCTTTTTTCGAAAAAATAATGGTTACTGTCTGACTGCGTACGAAGAAGAAGAAGAAGAAGATAAAATAGGTCAAGAGTTCCACGAGTTTTACCAACACTTTTACTCGGCGGAGAACACTCCAACAACACCACGTGCAAGTTGTGAAACTTACACGCGGTGCTTGAGTGAACTCGACAAACTAACACTAAGCAAAACCGTTACGCTGCAGGATCTGCAGTGCGCTCTCAGCTCCTTTCAGAAGAGCAAGAGTCCTGGCCCTGATGGCCTGACGACGGAGTTCTACTCCACGTTTTTTCGCGTGTTGAGCCCACTCCTTCTCAAGGTCTTACACGAGGCCTTTGACAGAGGAGTACTTCCCCATAGCTTCAACCAGTCGTATATCACCTTGATTCACAAACCCGGTACTGATAAAACTGAAACGAAAAACTACAGACCAATTTCTCTCCTCAACACAAAGCTTTGACTTTAAAACTCAAACCATTCATGACACACCTAGTGCATGATGACCAACAATGCAGCATTCAAAATAGAACCATCAACAAACACGCACATTTCTTGAGAGACGTCATCCAATAATATGCACACGATAAAAACATACAAACAGCCATACTATCCATAGATCAAGAGAAAGCATTTGATAGGGTTTCACACGAATACCTCCACACAACATTACAGAGAAATAACATAGGAGAGTACTTTACTCATTTTGTTAAAATTTTATACCATAAACCAGAAAGTAAATTACTAATCAACCATACACTTACAGAAAGCATACATTTAACTCGTTCAGTGAGACAAGGTTGTCCCCTATCTCCACTGTTTTATGTATTAGTATTAGAACCCACCTTAGAGAAGATTCGGCAAGATGCAACTATTAAGGGAACTCATATACCATGGACATGAGAAAAAATACTAATAGCCTTTGCAGATGACACTATTTTTTCAACAGACCCAAAAATCTATACAAAACATTATCAATACTTTCACAACCTTTGGCAAACAAAGTGGTTCTAAATTAAATATCTTAAAATCAAAAATAATGGGGATTGGTAAGTGGAAATCTAAAACCGATTTCCCTTTTCAGTTAATACAGGTAGATAAATTAAAAATTTACGGCATAGATTACTCGGCCAACCCTTCAAACGACAAAAAAGAAATGTGGCAAACAATTGCAGCACACATTAAGGATAAACTAGATAAATATAAATTTGAGGCCAGCACGATATTCGGAAGAAGCGTCATAATTAATACCTTCGTCATCCCCAAATTAATATACATATCAAACATCTTTAACCCCACCCCCCTCAACCACAATCAAGGAAATTCACCAACTCATTAGACACTTCATTTTTCAACATACATTGCATAGTATCAAAACTCTAACATTAATACAGGATAAAAAGAGAGGCGGAATTTCTTTACAATATGTCGAAACTAAAATTAAAGCCCACCGCATTAAATTTATAAGTGAAATAGTCACACATCCAAATGAGTACCCACTAGCACACTACTATGTGGGCCTCAGACTTAGTAAATGGTGTAAATTGGATAACACTAAGCCACACTTCTTTGGGAATCCACCCCCATTTTACCAACAATGCATTAGACATATACAGGACAATGAACACCTATTTACACAGGAGACCAAAATAATTTATAAACAATTATTGCAATCTCAAGAACCATCACTCAACAGTAGAATCAAAAGCGGATACAAATATTTTATTACAGATTTACAGAAATCTCCACACACTAAAAATATCACCTAAGACCAGAGAAGTGTCATATAGACTTTTATTCAATCTAACACCACTTTATCACAGCATACCATATAGGACATGTAAACTCTGCAGACAAACCATTCCAGAGACAGAATAGCACATATTCTACCAGTGTATGACCATATCCCTAACTTTAATGACACTTAGACAGACAATCAACAAACACACACGGACGAAAGTGGACATGTATAGAGCTATCATGCTCAACACTATCCCCAAAACAGATAGGAACACCCAAATCAGACTATTGACACTCTTAGCGGAATTTAAATATTTAATAAGGACATGTAGGAACAAGGCATTTTATGAACAAAGAATATACACTACACAACTTTTCCATTCCATATACACACAAAGACACAAAATACTGACATAAATTATTCATACAACATACACATGGATTTTGAATTTTATCCTTTGTGTTTTTCCTTTTATTCACCTTTCTTTGCCACTGTTTAAAAATTAATTAAACAGCATATTGTGCTGTGTTAATATAAAAATTAAAAAGAATTACAAATTTAAAAAAATATTCCTGCCCCCTCAATCCTTTCGCGAATGATGCTTATTTCATTACTCATTTTCATTGATATGTTAAATTTCAACACGTTATGAACAAGTTATGTGAATTTGTATTGCACAAAGGATCAATAAAAACGATTTAAAATGCTAAAAAAAATGTTTTTTGGAACAATATAATACTTATATATATATATATTAATACAAATGTGTGTGTATAAGCAAATATGTATGTACGGATGTGTACGCATGTTGCATATATGTGGGTACGTAGGTTTATTTATGTACATATACGTACATATATATATGTGCGTATGTACATGCATGTGGGTGTATGTGTGTGTATACGTATGTATGTATGGAGGAATGGATGGATAGACGGATGGATGAATGCATGTTTGTATGTATGTATGTATGTATGTATGTATGTATGTATGTATGTATGTATGTATGTATGTATGTATGTATACATGGGTGTAAGCATGAGTGGGTATGTATGCATATACGTATACATGTGTGTGCGCATGTCTATATATATATATGTATGGATATATTTTTTGTCCCTGTGGGTGTGAAAAGATATAAATATGTGCAAAAATGAATAGGTAAGTATCAGCAAGTACACATGTGCATTCATTTATATGTGCATTCAGTTATGCTTTTACAAATAAATGTATGTCACCTTTCACCTCACAAAGTGTAAATCCCACCATCTCACGTTTCATCTCATGGGAATTTTCACCTCAATTCACCTCACATGACACAACATTTTGTTTTAAAATTGTGCAATAAAGAATTTTTCAAAAAAAAAATTAAAAAAAATATGAAAAAAATTCCTGTGTTATCGTGTTCTTCACAAGCACAAATCTTTCGCCTTTTACTAAAGATTTGTTTCAAGTCAAACGACTATTTGTGCAACCCAAGTTTTCAAAGTTCAACTTTCAAAGAAACACCTATCAAGCTAAAATGTCTACTATCAAATCTATCTACAAGATGGTGCCTGAGGAGTGTGTTGGAGGCCATGCAATTGGAGTACGTCCTTTAATAGTCAAAGTGTCAGGGGCACATGCTTCCAGCCCATCTCTTGCTCAGATGAAGACCATACTTATAGGGCCTTTCGCCTTAGAAAAAGGCGCTATCAATGACGTTTTCCGCCTGGAAAGCCCCAGTAGGTGGTACCTGACACAGACAGAAGTAGGTCAGGTAAAGTACTACAATCGCCTGCATGGGAAACACGTCCAGTTGACAGATCCCACAATTTCTGTCACAATTGAACAGCTGGAAAAGGAGCGCACAAGGGCTATCATTCACTGGCTTCCTCCGGCAGTCAAAGACGAAGCGGCGCGAAAGATTGCTGTGACACTCAGCGGCAACTCCGAGGCGGAAGCACACAGAGTGCCAAATTGCCCCGACAGGGTAGACATCCTGTGTAGACCGAAGGAACCGCGTCCGTACTACACAGCGATTGGTGCTGACACTGTTGGTGACTGTCCCAGGAAGACGTACAGAGTGTACTTTTTGTTGCGCAAGAGTACTGAGCATTGGCTGAATAACTGCCTGAATAGGCAGAAGACACAAAAAAAAAAGTGCAGAATGAAAAAGTACAAGCTCGTAAACCTCCACAAAAAGATGAGACCACCTTCCAGGTAGTCAACAAAAAGCGGCTACGACACCAGTAGGACCCGACCAGCCCAGCAGTCTCCGTGTATCACAACAACACGGCGGAAGACCCTACTCCAGCACAGGCCCACAGGCGAAAGAACAGCCTGTGTGACACAGCGACAGAGGCGACACCCCAGACACCTTTGCTGCAGACCCCTCAGCTCCTGGAACCCAACGTGTCCACAACAGTTTGGGTGACTCCTCTTGAAGCGGAGACTCCCATCAAGACTGCTCCACAGCTGAAGACCTCCACAGCGGAAAAGAATACTATATATACTCTGGAAACTAAGACCCCAAACAAAGACTCCACGAAAGTTAATTATCGCACTGGACAACTCTGATGAGATATAATGTTTTTTTATTATGTCATTTTAAAACACACACTACAACATTAAACTAATTAAATAAATGTAAAATAAATATAGATACACACACAAATGGCAGAATTAATAATAATTAGCATAAATATCCGCGGCCTCAGAGGTCAAATTAACGAGGTCATATCTCTTACACATAAATATAAACCATACTTCATACTTGTACAAGAAACAAACATACACACAGACCACCAGGCATCCCAAATTACAACACACCTAGGGATGAAACATGCATGTTTTAGCCTGGGCAAATGTAAGATTGTGTCAGGGGTAGCAATCATAAAGACATCAGACGGGTGGGAAATGCTAAATAAAAACAGAGACAGCGAAGGGAGAATTTCAGTAGTAGAGGTCAGCAATAGTTCACACACATACACAATAATTAATGTGCATGCACCTGGTACTTATAGGTACCAACCTCCGTTCTACGAGAAGTCAGTCTAATCACACACTCATACCAGGGACACAATATAATATTAGTAGGGGATTTCAACTGTGTCCTCGCAGATATAGATGTTGTAGGAAACAATATCAGGGCACAGTTGAAAGGAATAAACCTGGAACAAACCAACCAGATAGAAATACTACAGACATTAATTGACACATACAGACACACACCCTCAAATAATCGAAACCACATACACACACACTGTATACCAGAGAGCAGCACGACTAGACAGAATATACGCACATTCAGACCACCACATAACCCAGGCCAAACACTTGCCAGAAATACTCAAGTTTACAGTCCACAATGCCGTGATCACAACGATAAATTAAAAAACAAGTAGATACACCAACCAGACGCTCAACACACTGAAAATTCAACAACACCTTACTACAGGACATGATCCACACAGACCCCATGACAAACCTTATTCTCACGAACAAAAATAACATTCCAACAGAGAACATACAACTATACTGGGAAACATTAAAGAGCACAATACGTGATAAAACTAAATCTATAGCAACAGGAATACACAGAGGCAGAATACGAAACAAAAAATATACTAGAGGATGATATCAAATTAACAAAACAGATAGATAAATACTCGCCTGGCATTCTCGAACTGCAAGACGAATTAGAACAGTGCAAATGCCATAGATTTCAAGGAGCCGTTTTGAGAACGAAACTTAATGTAATAACACAAGAGACCCCTACAAAACAATATTTAGCGATAGAACAAAATATACAAAGAAGGAGACAAATAGGAGAAATAGTTGACATGAATGGGAACACACAGACAGATACACCAAACATAATACAAGCTTTTGGAGACTTTTACAGTAAGCTATACACAGAAGAAACGACCCAACCACACATCCAAGACACTTTCACAAAATACACAAGGAAAATCACAAATGAAGATAAACAAACACTTGATAAAGAGCTAACACTAGAAAACATAACTCTGGCAGTAAACATAATGCAATAAAAACAAATCACCCGGACCTGACGGGCTCACCGCAGAATTCTACAAAATTGTTTCCTATCGAAGGACCACTACTTTTAAAAGTATACGCGGAGTCATTCAAAGAAACCGAACTTCCAGCTAGCATGGATCTATCTTACATTACCTTAATTCCTAAAGGTAACTCAGACAAAACACAACTAAAAAACTACAGACCAATATCCCTGTTAAATGTAGACTATAAAATTCTAACAAAAACCCTAACCAGCAAACTGAAACCATTCATGTCACATCTCTTCCATGAAGACCAACAGTGTAGTGTTAAGGGCAGAAACATATATCAACACACACACTTCATACGAAACATCATCCAATATACGCACGAGAAAAACTGTCAGTCATCAATCTTATCCTTGGATCAGGAAAAAGCTTTTCATAGAATATCACACCAATACCTCCACAAAGTCCTACTGCATGGTAACATTGGTGACCACTTTCGGAGATGGATACAAATCCTTTACAAAAAGCCGGAAAGAAAGGTCTTGGTGAACCATGCTCTCACTGAAACTTTCCGGCTAACTAGGTCAGTGAGACAGGGATGCTCTCTCTCACCTCTACTGTACACCCTAGCCATAGAACCCCTTCTGGAGAAAATTAGATTAGATAGCTCCATAAAAGGCACTTTTATCCCAGGGAAAGGCGAACGGGCATTACTTGCATTCGCAGATGACACCGTCTTCTTCCCACCAAACCACAAGTCAATAGAAAATATCCTGGATACATTCACAGATTTTGGAAGAGGCAGGGAAGCAAAAATAAACATCCAAAATCAACAATAATGGGCATAGGCAAATGGAAAAACAAAGCAGACTTCCCATTTGATTTAACAATAACAAATAACATGAAACTATATGGCATCACTTTCCCATCTCATCCAAACCGCACACACAATGTCACATTATGGCATCACTTTCCCATCTCATCCAAACCGCACTGATATGTCACATTATGACATCACTTTCCCATCTCATCCAAACCGCACACAAAATGCCACATGGCAGAAACTAATCACACTTATTACAAACATGTTACACATATATAAGTTTAAAACAAGAACAATTTTTGGCAGGAGTGTAATAGTCAACACGTATATCATTCCCAAACTAATATATATATAGCTACAGTCTTTAACCCCCCTGGGCACACAATAAAAGACATAAACATACAGATTAGGCGTTTCATATTTGGAAACACCTACAACAGCATACAACACAAAACACTGATACAAGAAAAAAGACAGGGAGGCATTGCACTTCAAGAGATACAAACAAAAATACAAGCACTCAGAATAGGTCATGTGGAACAGATCGTCAGTCATCCAAAACAACATTCACTGGCACACTACTACATTGGCCTCAGAATATCCATGCTGAGACCTTTAGACAACACCACATCACACCACTTTCGCAGACTACCCTCCTTTTATAAGACATGTTTACAGGCCATACGTGGGCACCACAATTTAATACACCAAGAAACAAACAAAATATACAAACAACTAATCAAACTACAGACTCCTTCACTAAACCTCAGAATCAAGAGAGGATACAATTATTTCATTACAGACTACACAAACACTTTCACAAACCTACATCACCTCCACATGGTCCCAAAGGCAAGAGAAATAACGTATATACTCATTTTTAAATTGACCCCAATAAGGACACTAGGAGGCCACAAACCCAAATGCCACCTATGCAAAACAAATATACGAGAAACAGAAGTTCACATTTTCTACACATGCAATACAGTCAAAATAACAAAGCAAATTCTACATGAAACCATTCAGATACAAACCAGACAAAAAGTAGACATGTACAAAGCAGTTATGCTCAACATTATACCCAAAACATCACCAGTCATTAGAAAACAAATGCTCATCTTATTGTCCGAATACAGACACATAATATGGACATGCAGAAACTATTTCACCATAGAACCTTTAATTCAAACACCATTTCATACATTTTTCAGCAGAAGGTGTTGTCCAGTGCGCAGAATTAAGTAAAAATAGATATGTCTGTAAGTATGGATGTGTGGGTATACATGAAGATGTGTGTGCAGGTATATGTACCAATACATTGCATGTGCTGACACATGTATACTTACAAATGCTACATACAATGAATGGGTATAGGCATATGTATGCAAAAAAAAAATAAAAAAATAAATAAATAAATAAATATATATTTTAAGGATTTGTTAAGTTCTAAATGCAAAGTTCAAAAAGTTGGGCCACCAGGAAAATGCCTAGGCCTTTAAATCACCATATTTCTAAAGTACACTCAGACTTAGTCCATCAAGGTTGTGATTGTAAAGAAGATTACAACACAATAGGAACACTTCGGCTATTAAAGTTTGTCCCTGAACTTAAAACCTGTTAAATGGTACCCAAGAAGGGTCTTCCCTGGCCAACGATTTGCTAGGTCAACGTGTGTCGCTGTGCGTGCTCTGGGTGGCGTTGGTCAGTTAAAGGCTGAGATAACAAGAACGCTAGAGTGTGTATTAAACAAGTGATACCCGGACGGTGGTGCTGGTCAGTTAAAGGCTGAGATAATAAGAACGCTAGAGTGTGTTTAAAAAAAGTGATACCCGGACGGTGGCGCTGGTCAGTTAAAGGCTGAGATAACAAGAACGCTAGAGTGTGTATTAAACAAGTGATACCCGGACGGTTGGACTGGTAGCTGTGCTCCACCCATTGTCTTGTGGAATAGCACGGGTATGCATACGTCTACCCGTACGGCAATGGGACACCGCGATAACAATGGCGGAGACAACCGACCCCAAACCGAGTAGAGGAGATGCGATAGCCCCGCAGGCAGCTATTCTAGAAGGACAACTCTGATGACAAATCACACATAAGAGTCATCGCGGGAGCTACAGAGATCGTGCTCTGACGTCGATGTCTCCAGCAAATGGCGATAAGGAATGTGGACGCAGAAGGAGAGGAAGGGGAGAGAAAAGGAGAGAAGGAAAGAAAGAAAAGAGCCGGAAATAAAAAATATTTAAAAAAAGTCATAGACTTGGGTTAAAACATGTACGGATAAGCTACTGGAATTGCCGCAGCGCTACACAACGCTAAGTGATTCTCCAAAAATTGGTGTACAGTTTCGACATCTTCATGATACAGGTGACCTGCTTGAAGGAGAATATTACCATCAAGTGTCCAGGATACAGGTGCTACAATAATCCATACGGGCCCGGTAAGCGGGGACTGGCGATGTATGTGAAACAAGAACTCCCCATACATGGATAAATAATAGCAACTGTAAAATTCAGGATGTCGAGATACAAGGAATTGAAGTAACAAATCAACCACCAAGAATGGAAAATCTACAACATACGCTCACGTAGATCACCTCTTCGAGGACGTAAAGTGGGAATTTATGTCAGACTTGTCAGAGTCACAGTGCAAAACGTGCCTCATTGGAGATGACTTTAATGCTAGGTCAAAGGAGTGGGGAAATATCACTGAAAATAGGCAAGGGGTCGCCTTGAACCAGGCATTAGTCCACACAAACCCCACTGTCGTGAATGACGGACGTCCGACTAGAATAGCATCTCGACCGGGAGATAAGGACAGGGGTCATCGACTTGGCTCTCATATCCAGTGATATTGCTCCACCCACACGCTGGGACGTATTAGGGACACAAGAGAGTGACCACCTGCCGTGTGTCGTACTTATACCCAGAGGAAAACACACCAGACACCGGAAAGCCAAACAGGTATTCAGATACACGTACTGACAGGATAATGTAGTGAACAAGCTGCGCCAGACGATAAGACGCAGGACCACTAGATCCCCTTTTGTCCAGCCACCCTGGTGGACTCAAGAGGTTGATACGGCCTGAGGAGAAAAGAAGGGGGCAACAAAGGATTTGCGTAAAACCAGAAAGAGAGCTGGTATTATTGTCGAAGCATTGAACGAGAAGGGGGAGGTAAAACGCAAAGCTACAAATTCCTTTAAAGCGTTAGTTATAGATTCCAAAAGCGAGCAATGGGAGGAGTCCATCACAGGAGTTGGTAATGATAATACCCTCCAGAAGTTCTGGCACATGCATCGAAATATGAATGGACAAACTACAAGCCAGCTCATCTCCAACATTCAAGACACCACAGGGAGGCTCCTGAAGACAGATGAAGAGAAGGGTCTAAGTTTTTTCAGTCGATATGTTGCCCAGACTGACAAAGGCGATAGAGATGCCCGTCAGGAAACTCGGAAAGGCATCTTAGACGCAGCCATCAGGGGAGAGGCTTATGCAGACCTTATGACTGAAGCAGAGGTCGTAAATAGCCTACGTACAAGCAAAAACACAGCTCCAGGTCCTGATGGAGTACAGTATTGCCACACCAAGCAGTTGGATGAGACAGATTTAAGAAATATGGTGAAGGTGTTCAACCACACTATAGAGAAGGCATATGTGCATGAGGACTGGCTTTATAGCTATCTGTGCCCACTGCCTACACCTGGTATGGACTCCACGCTTCTCGGCAGCTATCTAAAAATCACCATACAAAATGTAAATGGCAAATTGCTCGAGAAGATAGTGGCCAGGAAAATGGTGGCCTACCTTGAACGGGAGCATTTTCTACCCGATACGCTGGGCAGCTATTGAACAGCGAAGGAGACCTGGGCTCACGCTGGTACTTTCGCTTATGATGTGTACGAGGGGTTTCAGTCAAAGCAAGAAACAGTCGCGGTGGCACTCAACCTGGAAGACGCATAATACAGTGTCGATTTTGGGACTTTAATTACCTGTCTGCAGCAGTGTTTTATGTGGTTTAAACCCGTGGCTGGTTAGTTGGATATCAGCTGCCCTGATGGAAAGAACAGTTGCACTACGCGTGGGATCGTGGACATCAGAACCGAGGCGACTATGTCCAGGACTGCCTCAAGGGTCTCCGCTCTCACTGGTTCTGTTCAACATTTACGCAGTAAAAGTGGCCAATATTCAACCCACTGGGATAGGGCGAACATTGACATTTTCCCATGACATCCTAACGTAAAGGACTGGATCAGACAGGCAAGAGTTGGTCAAAGACATCCAGGAAACCTTGCAAGGAATCTCACAGTGGTGCAGCGACTCAAGCTCCAAAATCAATCCGAACAAGGCCTGCATGATGTGGTGCTCTTTGAATAATTCCATAGTAAAGGCTGAACTTCCGGGCATCACTTTTGGTGGTTGCACCATCGAAAGGTGTGACAGGTTGAAATACCTCGGAGTGACATTTGATCGCAGTCTTTCCTATAACTGCCATGTTGACCACATTGTACAAAGATGCAAGAGAGGGTTAGGAGCACTCAAGACCATGGATGCTGCCGTCTTGGAACAACGCCTCCTGTTCATCCTATTTCGTCAGGTCGTGTTGTCTGTCATCGATTACGGACTAGGCATCCTCACACTATCAAGAACACATTGTGTAAGGTTGGACCGCATCCAGAATGAAGGTATGCGACTCGTTCTGGGCTGCACTAGAGATACCCCGATTGTGATGATGCGGTACATGTTGCGATTGTTATCGGTGACATCCAGACATACACTGGCACAAGTCAAAGTCTATATGCGTGTCACCACAAACACTCGACACCCTCTGTACAGTAGTATCTCAGACATCAATACATCAAGAATCAAGAGAGTGTTGTCATGTATGGCACAGGCTGAGACAACAATCGGACACGTCAATCCAGCTGAGACGATATCCAACGGGGAAGAATGGGTCCACACTGGTGATAGAATGATAGAGTACTAGACAGTCATCATCACCTTAGGCAAGGAATGCAGAGAACGGAACAACTAGAGTGCAGAGCACGCGGTAAATTAGCTGATAACTGAGAACACCCAGGAGAGTGACACTGTGATATACACCGACGGATCAGTCGTGCGCAGTGGGACGTTAGGCTGGGGTTTTTCGGCTAGAGTGAGAGGAGAGGTCGGGGCTGAGCGCAGTAGGGGATACATGTCAACAACCTCCAGTATGAGAATGGAGACGAAAGCAGTGACCTCAGCACTGAAATAGATATCTAAGACTTCTATAACAACGGCAGTCATCGTGACAGACGCGCAAGCCGTACTTCAGAAAGTACAGAAGGGATGGCTTAGGTACGAGTGGATAGCTGCTGTTGAGGCCTCAAACCTCCAGGCGCTGACCTGGATCTACTGTCCTGCTCATTCCGGGGTTCAGGGCAATGAAAGAGCTGACATCTTGGCTTCACGGGCTCCCATCATAGGCACATTGGTGATGGACAGAAGTGACATTTTGAAATCAATCAATGACCGTCTGCTGGTTGAGGACACCGCAATAAATGAAGCAGCAATCCACAGACGGCAAAGTTTCGACATTAAAATAGGTTCGAGCGGAGTAGGGCGCATGAGAGGGCGTCGCAGGAGCGTGATAACCAGCGAGCTACAGGGACCATCAGCATCCATACCTTACGCCATTTGATGAGAGAGACTGAGCATCTATGGGTATGCCCGGAGTGCAGTGACGTCGATTCTTAGAAACAGAAACAGAAATGGTACCCAGAGCAAGTGAAAAAGTATCAATTACTTGCCCCATTAACTGAGGTCTTTTGTTCCCAGCTAGACAAGCTTGCCCATAGAGCAGGACCCACCACTCTTCCTGTCTCCAAGTGGTCAATTTAATATCTCCCTTCTATTGACTTATGTTTTTATGGCCAGTCCATTTTAGAAGACTCTGCCACAAATAGAACAATAAACAGAAAACAGGGTGGATTTTTATGGCAGTGGTCTGGCAAATAAATACAAGAAGTCAAGGTGAGAGATCCCTAGGGAAGAAAATGGACCACCTGTAAGCCAATTTTTTAACATCTGACCTTGACAAAATTGTAAGCTCTTATAGAAGGGAAATCCACCTATTCAAGTTGTAATATCAATTTATATCTCCTTGTTCCCCTGTTACATTTACCACGATCACCCATATTTCTCCTGCCTTTTAACCTTTGCATTTAAAACCTGTATTATCAGGACTGTATGCAGGTAGGTGTATATGTACTGGGTGTGTACGTATATACATGTGTGTGGAAGTAGTTATATGTACATGCATGTATGTTGTTTTTTTTTTTCTATGTATGTGAATACATGAATATATGCTTGTGTGTGTATAAATGAATATGTGTGTATAAAGTAACATCTGTAAGTGTATATAAATGAATATGCATGTGTGTGTATAAACAACTAGGTATGCGTGTATAAGTAAAGTTGTATGTATGGATACACATGTGTAAGCCTATTGCCTTTGCAAACATCTAAAAGAAACAAAAATGTACATCACTAACTTTTTGAAAATTTAAATAATTTTAAATTGATGTCACCACTCACTTCACAAAATGTAACTTCCACCATCTCATGTTTCATCTCATGGGAAATTATCATTTCATTTCACTTCACATCATGTACACATTTTATTTGAAATTTGTTGTTTAAATATGAAAATTGTAATAATTTATTATGTGCAATAAAGAATTTTAAAAACAAAAAAAAGTTATCGTGTTTAGTTTTGTTCTCATGAAAGCTGCTTGAAACCTGTAGTGTTGACATTCTTCTAGTTCGTCTTGTAATGTGTATACGCGTGGTGAGTATTTATCTATTTGTTTCGTTAGATGGATGGCTTCTTCTATTATTTTTTCCTGTCTCATCTTATCTCTATATATTTTGGTTGCAAGAACCCTTGTTCTCTCTTGAATTGCCTATATAAGTATTTCCTAACGTTGCATGTTTTCTGTTTTTGTGTCATCAACGTATGTTAGGATGAGGTGTGTCATGTGGTTAACGTAGCCTTTATTTTTTAGCAGTGTGTTGTTGAACTTCTAATGCGTGGAGCGTCTAAGTGGTGGGTTTGTTTCTTGTGTATTGATGGTAGCCATGACTGCCTTGTGGTCTGTAAAGTTTAATGTTTCTGGCAGAAGTTTGGCTTGTGTGGTGTATAGATCTAAGTGCACGTATATTCTGTCTAGGCGTGCAGCCCTAGGGTGTCCACTATTTTTGTGTGTGGTGTCTGTCCTATGTGTGTATTTGTGTCTGTATGTGTCAACTAAACAGTGCGTGCTTATTATGTCTTTTAATATTTCCAATTGGTTTGTATCCGTTCCTCTGAGTTTCCGTAACTGCACTCCAACGTTGTTGCCAAAAACGTCTTTGTCGGATAGAACACAATTGAAGTCTCAACCCAGGATGATACTATGTCCCTGGTATGAACGTGTCAGTAGGTCGTCTAAAGTTTCGTAAAAAAGTGGTTGGTCTCTGTAAGTGCTTGGTGCATGATACCTAACAATAGGACATAATGTACAGAGGAGCAGACAGATAGGAGTAATAGTAGACCTAGAGGGCAATACGTACACAGACACACCAGATATAGCGCTAGCTTTCGAGACATACTACAAAGAACTTTAGACAAGCGAAGACACAGGAAAACAGATCCAAGACGTTTTCACAAAATACGCAAGAAAACTCAACAGCGAGGAGAAACTTGGCCGTGACGCTGACATTTCACTCACAGACATAACAAATGCAGTAAAAAAACATGCAAAAAAGGCAAGTCATCAGGAACCGATGGGCTCACATCAGAATTCTACCAACACTTCTTCCCAATTTTAGGACCACTCCTACTCAAAGTATATCAAGAAACTTTTAAAAAGAATGAGCTTCCTCCCAGTCAAAATCTGTCCTACATTACACTAATACCAAAGGTTAACGCAGGCAAAACACAACTTAAAAATCACAGACCCATATCACTTCTAAACGTAGACTACAAAATCTTAACTAAAACTCTAACAAATAAACTGAAACCATTTTTGACATCACTCATACACGAGGACCAACAGTGCAGTGTACAAGGCAGAAATATACACCAAGATACACATTTTACCAGAGACATTATCAACCTCACACACGAGAAAAACACGAAATCATCAATCATTTCCCTAGATCAAGAAAAAGCTTCCGATAGGAAGGATGTCCCATCAGTACCTCCATAAAGTCCTTGAGAGTTTCAACATAGAAGACCATTTTAGAAAGTGGATACAAATCATTTACGCAAAGCCTGAAAGCAAGGAACTGGTAAACCACCAGGTTACAAGTGCCATTCGGCTAACGAGATCAGTGAGACAGGGATGTTCCCTCTCCCCATTGATCTATACCTTTGCCTTGGAGCCCCCTATTAGAGAAAATCAGACAGAACAGCTCCATAAAAGGCACACACATACATGGAGCAAAGGAGAAGAAGTTGCTTGCCTACGCAGATGACACCGTCTTCTTTCCCCCAGACTACACATCAATAGAAAACATTCCAAACACGTTTGCACAATTTGGCAAAGACAGTGGGGCAAATATAAATATACAAAAATCCACTATAATAGGCATAGGCCAGTGGAAAAACAAAGTAGACTTTCCTTTTGTTCTAAAAATAACAGACTCCATTAAATTGTACGACATAACCTTCCTATCTGACCCCAAACACATTCACCCCGACACATGGACACATTTAACGACCAAAATAAAAGACATGCTATAAAGATACAGATACAAAACAGCCCCAATTTTTGGCCGTAGCATAATAGTAAACACATACAACACCCCTAAATTAATCTACACTGCCACAGTGTTTGAACCCCCACAGCAGACAATCAAGGATATCAATAACCTCATTAGGGGTTTCATTTTCGCAAACACCATATACATCATAAGCCAACACACACTGGCACAAGACAAGAGACTCGGAGGTATCGCACTCCAAAACATAGAGACCAAAATACAGTCCCTCCGAAAAAGCCTTGTCGGGCGGATTGTAAGACATCCAGAACAACCCACACTTGCGCACTACTACATTGGCCTAGGTATATCCAAGCTGATACCAATAAACAATGCAACACCACACTTCTGTGGGTCATTACCGCCCTTCTACACGTCATGCATAAAAGCCATCATAGGACACGAACAACTAACACAACAGAATACAAATCAAATATACAAACATCTAGTCAAGCTACAAGCACCCCCACTACACCTTAGAATAAAAATAGGTTACAAATTTTTAAAAACAGACTACACGAACACGTTCACAAATCTACACAACCCACACATTATCCCAAAAGCTAGAGAAGTCGCTTACCGACTTGTTTTCAACTTAACTTCCATAAACACAGGAAAACAACGCAAACCCAAATGTCAACTATGTCAGATGAGAGAAAAAGAAACAGAAAACCACATTTTCTATTCGTGCAGTACAGTCATACCCACAAGACAAATTCTACAAGACACAATCGAGACACAAACAAGACAGAAGGTATACATGTATAAGGCAATAATGTTAAACACTATACCAGACACGACACCAAACATTCAAACACAAATGCTAATTCTGCTATCAGAATACAGACACATCAAATAGAGATGTAGAAATGAAGCCTCAAATCGCTTGAGAACATACTCCTCAGACACTCTACTACACATGTTCACGAGAAAGGCGTTGTCCAGTAGTGACATACAAATGTAAATGTTATACTGTGAAATATGTATGTTAAAATATGTTTCATCATTTCCATTTTCAATTTCCAATTTCAATTTCAATTTCAATTGATGTCATCTTTTTCCGGAGATCGCTGGAGCTACGGAGTTCGTGCTTTGTGCGATACTCTTGACAGATGAGCTACAGATGGGATCTGTCGAGAGAGACCGAGCTAAAATGGGGAGAAAAACCCGAGGCAATGAAGCTTAAAGTGTTTTTTTCTCTCGCAAAACCCCACAAACAAAAATCAAGTATTAAACAGTTCGCAGAGCGGGAAAGTATCAATTTCCCCCATACCAACTAAGGGGTGGTTTCACTGCTGAACTAAATCACCTAAACACTCCCCCAAGGTTCAAATCTTATCTCCTGTCTTTTCAATTCACCAGTTTTATGGTGGTCCTTTCCTCTACCGGCCAGTTCCTCAGTTTTGACTCAAAGGACAATGGACAGGAAATAGGCAGGGTTTTATGGCAGAGTGCACTGACAGAAACCTAATGGTTCTCATGTGGGTCACACATTACTCACCCCCTTTGACTACTGTACAAATACACACAACCTTTATGGCTCTATAGCTTTTTTGGAAAAGTATAATACTTATATATATATATATATATATATATACATATATATATATATATATATATATATATATATACACACATTTGTGTGTATAAGCAAATATGTATGTACGGATATGCACGCATGTTGCATATATGTATGTGGGTACGTGAGTTTATTCATGTACATATACGTACAAATATATATATGTGCGTATGTACATGCATGTGCATGTATGTGTATATATGTATGTATGGAGGGATGAGTGGATAGACGGATGGATGGATGGATGGTTACATGTATGTATGTATGTATGTATACACAGGTGTAAGTATGGGTGTGTATGTATGCATATCCGCATACATGTGTACGCGCGTGTATGTATATATATATATATATATATATATATATATATATATATATATATATATATATGTATGGATATATATTTATATGCCTGTGCATGTAAAAAGATATATGTATGTGCAAAAATTAATAGGTATGTATCATAAGTACAAATTTACATTCATTTATATGGGCATTCATTTATGCTTTCACAAATAAATGTATGTCACCTTTCACCTCACAAAGTGTAACTCCCACCATCTCACGTTTCAGCTCATGGGAATTTTCACCTCACTTCACCTCACATCACACAAAATTTTGTTTTCAAATTGTGCAATAAAGAATCTTTCAACAAAAAAAAATTAAATAAAAATTGAACACCCCCAAATTGAGTAACATCAAAAGACAACATGAGCACAATATGCAAATTTAACGCGTTTGATTTAGAGAAAAGTTAACACTTTAGGTAAATGTAATCATACTGATAATTATATGTGTCTTTTCTTTGAAGTACAAAGCATATAGAGATGTGTAAACTGTTTATGACAATATCTATGTTGTTGTCATAGTAGTCAAGTGGATAAAATTGCCGAGAAAGTAACTTTAGAAACTAAGGAACTGAAAATATATAAACAATACAAATGATAGCTCTCATTAGAGCGAACACTTTCTAGAATAAAGTAAAAACATAAGTAGCATGTCATTTGGAAAATGTCGCTTCTTACAACCGCCAACCTATTTGGCTGTTATCAATGTCCTTGCAAGTATGCAGTACGGTAGGTTGTTACCACCTTCCGTACGTAGATGAGCAAGAAAACCATATCTGCCAACTGGACACGAGCGTGATTTGAACCCGGTGAGTTGGGATTGTGAAACGGACGCTCCTCCCCTAGGCCACACATACTCCATCTATCTAGAAGTGAGAGAGGGGAATGATAGACAGGTTGACTGGCCTCTTGAAGAAGTGTTTCGTACGGATATATATATTTGGGGTGGGGATGCAAATCGCTAAACTGCTACTGTTTTGTTTATATTGTACAGTTCACCACTGGAAGGGCAGATTGTCTGCAAATTGCAAATATTTAAATGTATATCTATATACGTAATTGTGCAAATTGAATTTAGACAACCGATAACATACCGTTATACTATATAGTGAGTATTATTTCTAATGTATTCGTTTCAGAATCGAACAAAATATGACAAATATAATTACATAAGTATTTTCATGTCTTACCCTCCACCAGGATAGAGATGCATTCTAGTGGTAATGTCTTCAAGTAGTCCCCCAGCCATGTAAGTAAAGGGTCCTGGTAATGATGATGGTTCAAGAAAGGGCGTATTCCATGTGTTCTTGAAGCTTCTAGTTTCTGAATAAGATAACATATCTAGTTTAAGTTCACAGTCTCATCAATATTTGCCACACTAGTCCATGAAAACAAACAAACAAGAAAACAGAGATAGCAGTATTGGGCAGGAGCGGGAGTGTATTGCGTTCAAAATGAAGGCACCAAGTGTAAAGTGTTTGGACGAAGAAGTAGACATGTTAAGCTAAATTTAAAAAAGTATGGTACACGCGTTTCAAAAGAAATTTTATAAATAACAATCACAATTTGCATCCATGCATTTGTTTTAACTGGACAACGAAACTCATATAATGTCAAAAACAACATGTCATGGAACCCACATATAAAAAAATAAATGCTAAAGAACACACGAATTCACCTGGAAACATCTACAAGAAAGATACAGAGAAACTGGCGATAACTGGAGCAAATATGAAATGCACAAAAAGAAGGGGGCATCAGCACTTACTGGAAATAACGTACGTCTGAAGAAATCAAAGCTTTTTTCTACGGCTCTCATGGAGCTCTCAACATCATTTTTGGGACAAAGATATTAGTAAATTACAAACAGTGAATTCAGTGTGTCATATAAACTGGACGTCAATCCAAAAGTAATGTTGGACCTATGCTCCGTCAATTAGTGAACTGAATTTATCTATGTATATATATATATATATATATATATATATATATATATATATATATATATATATATATATATATATATATACACACACACACACACATATATATATATATATATATATATATATCTGTCTGTCTGTCTGTCTGGTTGTCTGTCTATATGGCTATCTATATGTATATATGTATGTATGTCTGTATATATGTATGCCTGTATGTCTGTGTGTCTGTGTGTCTGTCTATCTATCGATCTATATATATATATATCTATTTATCTTCAGTCCACTTATGTCGTAAGAAGATAGGAAGGAAGTGTGACCTCCTTTGTTTAATATTTTTTGGCAAGCGAAATTCCGATGGTGACCAATCCCATCATGTATAAGCATCTGAAAAATGCAATCGCCTACTTTTGGGACTGGTTTTGGTGGAAGCGTAAATTAGAAAACTTTGGACTCCAGGCTGTCAGACGCAATTATTAATGTTTTACATACATGAGGGAGCCGCGTAGCGCAGTGGCTGGCGCGCTGGCTTCGCTTCTAAGTGGTCCTGGTTTTAATCCCCAGTTGAGGCGGTATTGTTTTTTCAGACCACAATGGCTCCCTGGTCGAACCAGCCATAAATGGGTACCCGTTCAATCTAGGAAGTAAAAGCGGCGAGTGAGAGAAGATGGCTACCGTCCTCAAATAGCCGAGCCTTTGAAATGTGAGATCGCTAACACCTCACACCCCTACGGCACTAATACTATGGGTTATTTTACTTTACATGCATTCATACACATACACACACACATACACACACACATACACACACACATACACACACACACAAACACAAATAAACACACACAAATATTAACATTAATACATACACACATACAGACCAAAAACATACAAATATATATATGTTATGTATATATATATATATATATATATATATATATATATATATATATATATATATATATATATATATACATACATACATAATATATATATACATATATATATGTATATATATATATATATATATATATAAATGTATATGATGAACAGCAAAGATGACACCGTAAACGATTTCGGGTCTACATTGCTCTGCTCTTTTAGTTCAGTGCTAGACCACGGATTTGCCAAGAATTAATACTGGTCGACGATTTACACTTGTATTCGCATAAACGTATTGCTGTTTTTTATTTGGACGTTCCTTTTCTTCTTCTTCTTCTTCTTCTTCTTCTTCTTCGTCTTCTTCTTCTTCTTCTTCTTCTTCTTCTTCTTCTTCTTCTTCTTCTTCTTCATTGTACGCTGTTTACAGCGATATACATTGCCCTGTTTTATTTTGTTAAGCCTGTGGCTCAGCGCATCCAATTTCAACAGGCGTTTCTGTAGGGATCTTCTCCTTAGCCTTTGGCTGTCCCCAGCCTATCTGCAAGGCAGCAGTTGTTTTTGGTCAGAGTTGTTTCTCTTAGGGAAGTTGTCTTGCAGGACTTTCGAGTCTTCCCCACTCGTGTCGATAGGGTTTTGCAATGATATGATATGATGGACTATGTACTACTTTGTACTATCCTGAAAGATAGGCAGTCCAGCGTGACTGTGTCTCAGGATCGTTACGTCCTGCCAGAAACGTAGCATATGCATGTGAGTGAGGGGTCTCTTTGCTTCCTTTATTTTCTCGGCTCATCTGCAGTGATGGCACGCCTAGCATTCTCCGCCACCTGGGAGGATGTCACAATTGGGTAGAGGTGCAATATCCGCTGGACTGCATCTCTTCTGCGTCCATTGGGATGACTGAAAGCAGACAGAGGTAAAGAGCAAGGCAAGAGTGCATTTAACCAGGTGCATTTCTGCGGCTCGACCGGGCCGGGCTGAGACGCCAGCCCCAGGTCCCAACCATATCGTAGCATCCCATCACAGCGGTGCTGAGATTTAAGGCGGGTTTCTGGCTTAGAGGCGTTCGGCCGTAGTCTCTCAGATAATAGCTTCGCACCATTGGCTTATCAGCCAAGCACGTTGACCAAGTGTCAGCGACCTGCGATTCCTCTTGAAGAAGTGCATTTAACCAGGGGACAAGCCTGGTCGTGGCACGGAGATGTTGTTCGCCTGCTGTGCGGACATATCTCATGGTCAAGGGTTGAGTCTCAGCAGTTCGCAGTGAGGTAGCTGATCTACTGCTTACGACACCTTGACCGAGAACTAAGTCTTCTACTAGTGGTTTCACGCCTCATTGCCGTATAGGGTAAATATCGAGCAGCTTCCTGCCCGCTTTGCTCGGCGGTCGGCAAAGACCTTTTTCCGCTGCTCGACCGGGTCCGGCTGAGACGCGAGCCCCAGGTCCCAACCATATCGCAGCCTCCCATCGCAGGGGTGCGGAGATTTAGGTCGGGATTCCGGCTCAGAGGCGTTCGGCCGTAGTCCCTCAGATGGTAGCCTCGCGCCATTGATTTATGAGCCTAGTACGTGGAAAAATGTTTGCGACTCCTCTCGAATTTAGCAGGATTACCGTAGCAACGCCCTGTCATTAGTAGGGTAAAACTGACCTGTCTTCCGTGGGTCTAATTCTAGCAGACGTTTCCTATTAGACCCAACGAAAATTCTCTCAGTCTGTCAGTCATTTTACAGTGTTGGCGTGTTGAGTCAAATTTAGCCGCAGGCTCCACTCATGCTTGTGCCCTTCCGTCAATTCCTTTATCGAACACTAAATGCTGGCCAATCGAGCCACAGAAAGCTTAGCCCCAGATTTCCGAGGGTCTAATTCCAGCACCCGTTCCATATTAGACCCAACGGAAGTGCTCTCGGCCTGTAAATCATTTCAGTGTTGGCCGTGTTGAGTCAAATTAAGCCGCAGGCTCCACTCCTGGTGGTGCCCTTCCGTAAATTCCTTCAAGTTTCAGCTTTGCAACCATACTTCCCCCGGAACCTAAACACTTTGGTTTCCCGGAAGCTGCCCGCAGAGTCATCGAAGCAACTCCTGCGGATCGTTAGTCGGCATCGTTTATGGTCAGAACTACGACGGTATCTGATCGTTTTCGCGCCTCTCACTTTCGTTCTTGATTAATGAAAACATTCTGGACAAATGCTTTCGCAGTAGCTCGTCTTGCGGCGATCCAAGAATTTCACGTCTAACGCCGCAACACGAATGCCCCTATTGTCCCTGTTAATCATTACCTCCAGTTCCGAAAACCAGCAAAAAAGAACCAAGGTCCTATTCCATTAATCCATGCACCATTATTCAGGCAGCCGAGGCCTGCTTTGAACACTCTAATTTTTCAAAGTAAACGCACCGGCCACCTGGGACGCTCAGCGAAGAGCACCCGCGGGAGAGAGCCGGCAGACGGTAGGGCAGGAGACAACGGGCAGTGAACCGGCGCGAACCGGACCACCCGCCTGCGCCTGAGATCCAACTACGAGCTTTTTAACTGCAAAAACTTTAATATGCGCTATTGGAGCTGGAATTACCGCGGCTGCTGGCAATAGACTTTCCCTCCAATAGATCCTCGTTAAAGGGTGTAAAGTGTACTTATTCCAATTACGGGGCGTCGAAAGAGTCCCGTATTGTTATTTTTCGTCACTATCTCCCCGTGCCGGGAGTGGGTAAGTTGCGCGCCTGCTGCCTTCCTTTGATGTGGTAGCCGTTTCTCATGCTCCCTCTCCGGAATCGAACCCTGATTCCCCGTTACCCGTTACAAACATGGTAGGCATATCACGTACCATCGACATTTGATAGCGCAGACATTTGAAAATGCGTCGCCGGCACATGAGGCCATGCGATCAGCACAAAGTTATCCAGAGTCACCGGTGGGGACGCCGCAACCCCACGAGGGGAAACGACGATTGGTTTTGAACTAATAAAAGCGCTCATTCTGCGAGGGTCGGAGCTTGGTAAGCATGTTTTAGCTCTAGAATTGCCACAGTTATCCAAGTAGGATCGTGTTATCTAAGGAACCTCAACTGATTTAATGAGCCATTCGCGGTTTCACCGTGAGATAGTGTGAACTTACACATGCATGGCTTAATCTTTGAGATAAGCATAAGACTACTTGCAGGATCAACTAAATATCTGTCGGAGACGTACGAACCACACATACAGGTCGGGGCGGAATACGGATGTGTGAAAAGCCTCACAACCATGGTTGTTTCGTCCCTCACTCCGTCTACCTAGGACCGCCTGACAGGGGCTCGTACACACACCAGACGACCGACTGAACGGGCTTGCTCGGGGCGGGATGACAGCGCTCTGTGCAGAATGGATCCCAACGGCACCGGCGGTGAACTTCACTGGGACTGGAGACGATTTTTGCCTGCCTACGTGCCCTTCTCCCAACAGTTGGTCGGGCGAGGACACGGCCTTTAGGCTCCATTCCTGCTTTCCATTTGCCGGTTACAAGCTCTTTGCGAGAGAATGACCACCTGCGAGACGAATTGTCGAGGTCGGCTATAAGCCTTCGAATAACCAGCACTGACTGTCAAAGTTTCTCAATACGGACCACAGTACCGCACCGTTGCCAGCGGTACGACGCCACAAATTTTGTCCCGCTAGAGCGCCGGGAAAAGGCGGGCGAGCGTGTAAAGGCAAGCCCGCGCTATCACTCCGTCTGGCGGGACTGCGATCGCTGTACGAATACTGGATGAGAGTCAATCGCGGCGGCGAGAGACCAACCCCAGATATTTGTTCGTTCGTTTTTCGTGTGCTTTCTTCTGTACAATATTAGATTAAAAAAGTAAAACATTTTACGAAACTAACATTTAGCACAGCCACCAACGTCTAAAATAACAATTTTAACCAAACTAGCATGTAATACATTCCAAACATATAACATATAATAACAACTCTATCCAAAGTAAAATTCAACAATCCCGAACAGCAACCGAAAACTAATTTCCTCTATTCTAACCTATTTCTCAAACATCATGTCAAAATTTTAAAACTGATAATAATTATCAGAAAATTAAAACGTTATAATAGTCTCATTGAACACATGTACGACAAGGAGTACAACACGGTACTTGTGAATGGTTTGGTACAACGTTCTGTGCGAGATTTATTGATGATATTATGAGTAAGGCATTTGCATATCATGTTGGTGCTGACAAGGGGACAGAACGATTACCAACCTTAGTTTTGCTTATGACATCGACGGGTCGGCGGGCGCAAAAGTGAAACTCCGGGAATGGGTAAGAAGGCTTGATGAAACAGTTCTAGACTATGATATGGACATTAACGCTGGAAAAACAAAATGAATGACCAACAACGCCGAGGGCTTCAACAGTCGGGTAAAAGCTAATGGCCAGGAACTCGAAATGGTCAACCGCTTTAAATATCAGTATTCGATTTTCAGTGATGAAGGATCAAAAGGTGAGGTGTTGGCCAGGAAAGCACAGACACAAGCGGCGTCTACCCGGCTTAACAAAATTTGGCATGATAAACGGTTAGCCATGTACACGAAGCTCAGATTTATGTGTACATTGGCCATGTCAATATTCCTCTACGCTTTCGAGGCAATGGACAATACAGCTGACTTGCAGCGGAGGATACAAGCCATAGAGATGAAATGTTTCCGAAGACGTCTAAACATCACATACAAAGATCGAACCAGAAATAACGATTTACGAGAAAAGATTAAAACAGCAATATGGCTTTTTGAAGATCTCCTAGTAACTGTCAACAGATGGAAACTTAATGGGACGACTATACATCGCGATGAAACGGTTGTGCAAATACGATTCTGCAGAGAAAGGTGCAAGGCGGACGAGGAAAAGGCCGTTCCAAAAGAGATGGAAAGACACCATCAAAGAATGAACCAATCTTCGTCCAGAAGGGGTACAAGCAGCGGCCGCTTACAGAGATAGGTGTCGTGGGTTGTTTGGGTGTCTTGATGTACACCCTAACGACCTCGCTAGTTACGGGATGACTTGTCTTGAATGTCCAACATTTCCTTCTTCTTCAACCAACTAATCTAGCCAGCTGACGTTTACAAAAGAGACCATATGCTTCATGTATTAGCCGCCGCCCCCCCCGTGTGCTTCATGTATTAGCCGATCCGCCCCCCCCCCCCGTGTGCTTCCTATATTAGCCGGTCTCCCTCCCTCCCTTTGCTTCATGTATTAGCCGCTTCCCCCTCCTCAGCTTAATGTATTAGCCGGCCCCCGCCTCCTATGCTTCATATATTAGCCAGTCCCCCTTTCCTATTGTAGCAGAGAGGACAGGTTCTTGCTCTATCTAATATAACAGAATGAAAACTTAGATCAGCAAATTCTGTATTTCTTCACTAAACTGGCACTCTTCTATTCACAACTCACTCACTCCTAACCAGGGTCTTCAGACTTCGCACTGGCCACAATAGACTGGGGTACCACCTATTCAACAAATTGAAGATAGGTGGCACCGACGAATGCCTGTGTGGTACCCGGAAAATGACCGCTGAGCATTTGCTGCAAAACTGCCCGACATAGGAGGATCAGAGAGAGCAGATGTGACCATCACCAGTGGCAACACTAGACAAGCTCTATGGCAGTGTCGACACCCTCAGGATGACCGCTGCCTTTTTCGAAAAAATAATAGTTACTGTCTGACTGCGTACGATGTAGAAGATGAAGAAGAAGAAGAACAGGAGCCGACTGACCACATGATAGCGTGTCGCGGGTCAGCACATGTTCCCGAGGACAACGTACACTCACACAGCTGGCGATTATGGCCAAATGCTTGTACGCTCGTCCACGTTGCTGGCATTGGTCACACCCCAGCTTAAATGAGAGGATACTCAAATGTGTAGACTGGTCAACTCGTTCAAGGTGTCGGCCGCTTTTAAACCTCGTGTAAATGCGTCAGACCTGGACAACTATGTAGCTCGTGCTGGTGAAATCTTTATCGTAAGAAAGACCCCTGCTTCTGGTCCGCCAGGCTTTTTTACAAATGAGACTATTTTCATAGTCGGCGCTACTTGTAAGATGGCGTCGCTATTACTCCGCCATCCTGAGCGGTACTCACCGACTGAGTGGTCAGATCCCAGTGGAAAGTCCGTTGGGAGACAAGATTTGTCTGCCCAGACTAAATCCATCACACTATGCTTTATGTGTTAGCCGGTCTCTCCCCCCCCCCCTGCTCTTTGCTTCATGTATTAGCCGGCCATCTTCTCCTATGCTTTATGTATTAACCGGTCCTGCCCCCTCTATGCTTTATGTATTAGCCGGTCCCCCTCCTCTGCTTCATGTATTAGCCGGCCCCCGACAAATTTGCTTCATGTATTAGCCGGTCCCCCCTCCTATGCTTTATGTATTAGGCGGTCCCCACCAACTCTATGCTTCATGTATTAGCCGGCCCCCTCCTATGCTTCATGTATTAGCCATCACCCCCCCCCCCCTTAATGCTTCACGTATTAGCCGGTCCTCCTGTAATATGTTTAAAGTTTTAGCCGGTCCCCCCCCCTCCTATGCTTCACGTATTAGCCGGTCCCCCCTCCGATGCTTCATGTATTAGCTGCCCCCCCCTTCCTATGATTCATGTATTTTCCGCACCCCCCACCCCCTATGCTTCATGTATTACCAGCATCCCCCCTCCGATGCTTTATGTAGAAGCCGCCCCCCCCCTTGTGCTTCATGTATTAGCCGCCCCCACACCTTATGCTTCATGTATTCACCGCCCCCCCCTTATGCTTCATGTATTAGCCTGTCCCCCTCCCCTTCCTATGCTTCATGTATAATCCGGATTGCCCCCTCCCCCCTTCCTATGCTTCATGTATTTGTCGGTCCCCCCCTTCATATGCTTCATTATTTGCCCCCCATATTGTCCAACATGGTCGATACCCAGGGACCAGAGTGCCTCCATTCGGTCTGCATGAGTGAGGCAGCCCTGCAGGATATGTTCTGGTTTCTGGTTGGGTGTTCCACATTGGCATGTTGGGGTGTCTGTAAAACCCATTTGGTTAATGTGTGTCTTAAGTCTGCAATGTCCGTTCCATAGTCTGAAGATCGTGGCTTCCATCACTGCCACGTTTGTCTTTGCAGTGCCTCCAACAACAAACATATGTTACTTTCCTACATGGTAAAATGTAGCACTGAATACAATGCTACGAAGATAATTGTTTACCAACGCAAACAAACATTTGCATTTTACTCCAGTTTAACGTGAAACGTACAGTTTAACAGGCTATGGACAATACTCTAACACAAACTATAATACGGATGCGAATTAGACCCTCGAAAAATCTGGGGCTACCCTCTAAGTAACTTGATTGTCTCGCTAAAGGAATTGACGGAATGGCACCACCAGGAGTGGAACCTGCGGCTTAATTTGACTGAACACGCCAATACTGTAGAACGACTGACAAATCGAGAGCACTACCGTTGGGTCTAATAATGAACGTACGCTGGTATTAGACTCACGGAAGACAAGTCAGCTCTCTAACACTCTAATGAAAGAACGCTACGGAAATCGTGTTTAACTCCGCAGAAACCGCAGATTTCAAATACCTGGTCATTGACAAACAAAAGCCCTCAATAAATTCGTCTGGCCAAATAGTGAACGGTTGCTGGAAATAGACCATCTGAAGACAGGTCAGTTTTACCCTACTAATGACAGGGCGTTGCTACGGAAAACCAGCTCATATCGAGAGGAGCCGCAGACACTTTGGTTCACGTACCAGGCTGATAAGCCAATGGCGCAAGGCTACCATGTGGGGGATTACGGCCGAACCCTTGTAAGCTGCAATCCCGCCCCAAATCTCAGCTCCACTGCAATGGGAGGCTCCTACATGTTCGGGACCTGGGGTTTGCGCCCCAGCCCTATCCGGTAGAGCCGCAGAAAGAGGTCTCTGCCGTCCGCCGACCAAAGCGGGTGGACAGCTGCTTGATACTCACCTTATACGGCGATGAGGTGCGAAACCACCAACATAAGACTTGGTTCCTGGTCGGGGTGTCGAAAACAGTAGAGCCGCCACCTCACTGTGAACTGTCGAGACTCAACCAATGACCATGAGATCTTTCCGCACACTAGGCGAACAACATCTCTGTGACATTACCAGGCTTGTCCTCTGGTTAAATGAATTTCTGCTTCGATATCTACCTCTGTACGCTACCAGCCATATAGCTATCATGCTGGACGCAGAAGAGATGCAGATCAGCGGACATTGCACACCTGCCCCACTGTGTCAACATCCCAGGTGGCGGGGAATGCTAGGCGTACCATCTCTGCATAGAAGCCAAGAAAATAAAGGGAGAAAGAGATACCCCGCTCACATGCAAATGCTACGTTTCTGGAAGGACGTGACGATCCTGGGGTACAGACACACTGGACTGCCTCTCTTCCGGGTAAAACAGTCCATATCATATATCTCATATATCATCTCACATATCATCATCGCACCCTATAGACACGAGTAGTGAAGACTCGATAGTCTGGTAAGACAACTTCCATAAGAGAGACAACTCTGATCATAAACAACTGCTGCCTTGCAGATAGACTGGGGACAGCCAAAGGCTAAGGAGGGCATCCCTTCAGAAACGCCTGTTGAAATCGGATGCACGGGGCCGCAAGCCTAACAAAACAGTGCAACGTAAATCGCAGCATGATGACAGTACAACCGATTAGAAAAACGCATGGCGCTCATCCTGCGGAGTCCCGCTAGGCAGCGATAGCGCCGGGCCTCACGCCTCGAAGGGGCCCACCCTTGACTACTGCTGGTCACCCACCCATGTGTCGTGGAGTCAAGGCACATGGCTATGGGGAAACCTCTATTGACCAAAAGCTCAAGACCCTCAAAATACTACAGTGGAATGCGGAGGGAGTCATTAACAAAAAACTTTCCCTAACACATCACCTGCATGAAGGTAAGATTGACGTGGCATGTATCCAGGAAACGCACCTCAACAATAATCATAAATTCTCAATCAGAGGATACCAGACCTTCCGTCTCGATAGAGAAGGCCACAAAGGAGGGGTCCTGATACTGACCAGAAACAGCATCCCGAGTAGCGCGGTATCTGTCGATCACACCGGACAAGCAGAAATTGTAGGAGTTGACATAATGGCTCAAGAGACGAAGCTCCGCATTTTCAATCTGTACGGACCACCAAATAGAGACCTATCGCTCTCGAGTATGGAGGTCGGAGACTCCAACTGCATAGTAGTTGGAGATATCAACAGCCACTCGGAGAGATGGGGATACTCTGACAAACACAGCACAGGTGACGAAGTGGAAGATTGGGAGATAGATGCAAATCTCTCCCTAATCAATAGGCCGGAGGATAGCCCTAGCTTCTATTCAAGAACATGGCATAGCACCTCGACTCCAGATTTGGCCTTCTCCACATAGGACATACACCATAAAATAGACCGCCAGGTGCTAAATCAACTGGCAGGTAGCGATCACAGGCCGATCAGGCTAACCATTGACATGGAAGTAGGCCCACAGGAAACAAAACCGCTCCCACGTTGGAATTACAAACGAGCCGACTGGGACAGATTTGCAATCCTGACATATGGGCTGTGTGAAACCATCAACACACGAAACAACAAAATGAAGCCAAAGGTGGAAAGCCTAAGCAAGGCAATAATGCAAGCCGCCACTGAAACCATCCCAAGAGGAGCTAAGAAAAACTATAAGCCCTACTGGAATGATGAGTTGCAGAAAGCGGAAGATGCAGTAACAAATGCTAGGAACATGGCAGAGCGAGAACAATCCATGGAGGCAAACATCGCCATCAAAGCCGCCACGGCGAAATACAAACACACTCTCAAGCAAACAGCAAGAGAAAGCTGGAAAAATAAAACGGAAAGCCTAAACCTGGACAAAGACGGGAACAAGCTATGGAAGCTAGTCAGAGCAATGAATGACGAAACCCCGTCAAACAAACATATTACCACCAAGCAGGGCGAAAACTTGCTCACAGGTAAGAAAGCCGCAAACGCTTTTGTCGATCACTATGCCAGAGCAAACCACATCAAGGTCCCTGCAGATAAGCATAGAGACATTAGCGAAGAGCTAAAGGGGCACGACAACATGAATACGGCTCCTGAAGAGCACATGATGGCCAAATTAACAATGCGCGAAATGGAAGAGGCTATGAGAACATTAAAGAAAAGGAAATCTCCCGGAAAAGACGGGATAACAAACGAAATGCTGATGAGGCTGGGCCAAACAGCGAAGAGGAAACTGCTATCGGTCCTGAACCAAAGCTGGAAAAGGGGAATTGTACCCCAGGCATGGAAAGACGCAATACTGGTACCAGTACCAAAAACAGGAAAGGACAAAACAGATCCAAATGGATACAGGCCCATCAGCCTAATGAGCTGTGTCGGCAAGCTGATGGAACGGATGATAAACACCAGACTGATGTGGCATCTGGAAGAAAAACGAATACTAATTCCACAGCAAGCCGGCTTTAGACAGCACAGATCCACTGAGGACCAGGTCATCCTCATAGCCCAGGAGACAGAAGATGCCTTCCAGAAACAGAAACACACAGTAGCTGTTTGGGTGGATCTGGAAAAGGCATTTGACAAAGTCTGGAAAGACGGACTTAGAGTCAAGCTAAGAAGAAGTGATGTTTGTGGGAAAATGTACAAGTGGATCAACCACTACCTCAAACAAAGAACGGCCAGAGTCCAAGTACAAGGGCAGATGAGCAAAAAGGTGACACTCGAGCATGGAGTACCCCAAGGGGGAGTACTGTCACCCACACTCTTCCTGGTATATATAAACGATATTACAGAGAATATACCAAGAAGAGTCCATAGCTCAATGTTTGCAGACGATCTGGCTATGTGGACCTCTGAAAAGAATCTCACCATAGCAAAATTTCGGATGCAGACGGCCCTAACATAGCTGGAAGAGTTGGCGAACTCATGGCTGGTCAAAATAAACGAAGAGAAAACCACATGCACAATATTCTCGCTTTCATTAAAACCCAAAAATACCAAATTAAGTATAAATGGCAAATTCCTGCAGCCAAACGACAACCCAACCTATCTGGGAGTCACATTTGATCGGCGCATGACATGGAAAAGTCAGATTGAGAGAAACCGAATGAGAGCCAGGGAAAGAATGGCAATCATGAGGAAACTTGCTGGCACAAGCTGGGGAGCAGACGAAGGCATACTAAAGAAACTGTACACTGGAAGAGTGAGACCAGTTCTCGAGTATGGCATTGCGGCTTGGACAACAGCAGCAAAGGCGAACTTCGATAAAGTTAGCAAACTTCAAAACCAAGCCATGACAGTTATAATAGGAGGCATGAAGTCAACGCCAATTGTAGAACTTGAAAGGATTACAAAACTGCAATCCATGACCGATAGAAGAGACTGCAGAGCCCAGCTGCAGTAAGAGAAACTCCGAAGACTGACTGACCATCCAATGCACCAGAGACTAAACAATTTGGGAAATGGGAAACTAAAGCGGAAAAACTTTGCAGAAATAGCCAAAGCAAAGATGCACGAAGATCCCATAAACGCACTAACAACACCAAAACCCATCACTACTGTACGAAAACCTACCTGGAGGCAGGATATATTTCCAGAGGTGGTAGAAAATATACCAGGTATTGGAAACAGAAACTGCCAGACTGAAAAAGAAAAGAGAGATACTACCCTAAGCTTCATATCGAAAAGCTACCCAAGCATGGACTGGACCCATGCATACACCGACGGTTCTGTAACAAACACTACACAGAACGGAGGGGCAGGAGCATTCCTGAACCTACCAAATGGCAGAAAAATAACACTGTCATTCGCTACTAGTAAGTACACAAGCAATTTCAGAGCGGAGACAGAGGCACTGAGGGCGGCAGTGGAAGAAATGGTGACACACAGTGAAAATGAAAGCCATATAGTCCTGCTTACAGATGCTCTGGCCGTAGTCACAGCGCTAAAAAGCCAGAAAAACACTGAGCTTAATGACTTAAGAGCAGCACTCTGCAAACTGTGCCAGCAGTCCGCACCAAAAAGGGTAGTGGTACAGTGGGTCCCATCACACTGCAACATCCAAGGCAACGAGGAGGCAGACAGACTGGCAAAAGAAGGTGCAAGACTACCACAAACAGATACTAGTATGACGTACGAAGAGTCAAAACGGCTTATCAAAGCCAGATACATGACCAAATGGGAAACCGAACATACTGGTTACACCAAAAAACGATGCCTATTACCAGTTGAACCGAAGAGAGCAGGTCGTTGTCTTCAGACTTCGCACTGGCCACAATAGACTAAGGTACCACCTATTCAACAAATTGAAGATAGGGTGTACCGACGAATGCCCGTGCGGTACTGATAAAATGACCGCTGAACATCTGCTGCAGAACTGCCCGACATACGAGGATCAGAGAGAGAGCAGATGTGGCCATCACCAGTGGAACTGCAAGACAAGCTCTATGGCAGTGGCGACAGCCTCAGGATGACCGCCGCTTTTTTCGAAAAAATAATGGTTACTGTCTGACTGCGTACGAAGAAGAAGAAGAAGAAGTTCCACATTGGCATGTTGGGGTGTCTGTAAGACCCATTTGGTTAATGTGTGTCTTAAGTCTGCAATGTCCGTTCCATAGTCTGAAGATCGTCGCTTCCATCACTGCCACGTTTGTCTTTGCAGTGCCTCCAACAACAAACATATGTTACTTTCCTACATGGTAAAATGTAGCACTGAATACAATGCTACGAAGATAATTGTTTACCAACGCAAACAAACATTTGCATTTTACTCCAGTTAAACGTGAAACGTACAGTTTAACAGGCTATGGACAATATTCTAACACAAACTATAATACGGATGCGAATTTCAACATTGGGACAATGGCGGACTAAAAAGAGTTACACCCGGGACAGACAGTCATAGATCGCACCAATCCCCGCCACCTCACCCTAAACCTTCATTTTTGGGGCGAATAATTAAGTTGATTTAAACATAAATAAAAATAACTTACAAAATGGTTCATTTATAAATACTTTCGCTTTTATATTGAAATAAAATTGTCAATTAATTCACTAAAATGTGTTTTAGTAATGTTTTTTTTCTCGATGGAATGTAGCTGGTCAACATGCCCTGACTCACCGTTCATCTCAATTAATTCTTGATCAATTTTATCTTCGACAAATTACTTTAGCCAGACGCAACATATACTCACAAAGTCAAACAAAATATCGCTTGCACAGAGCAAGGTTTGGCAGTGAATCCAATTGACTCCAAATGATTGTTTTGTTTAAATACTTAGCAGAACTTAAAGAAAACACAGACTTATTAACAGAGTGGATGAATGTTTTGCACGCAAAACATTGATATGGTAATGATTGGCCGGAAAGAAACAATCGTCACAAAACAAATAATCATTTTGAAGTGGTTATTACACTAGGACCTTTGAATTTGTTTGGACGATAATTAAGAAGTATTTATATTTATGAAATAATATACTACGCAGCATGATTAAACTATTGAGAATACCTACTGCTTGTGTTTGTAGAACAGCTGAAGTGCAAAACCTAAAATGACGTATTTAACTTAACGTCTTTATAATTGTTTAGAAGACTTTGCAGAGTTTGTATACAACCAGTGTCTTTTAAATTCACTTGATCTAAAAATACATATACGCATCATATCCCTCATTGAATGCATTGACCTTGCCTTCGATTGATAATGTACGGACGGAAATTGCATAATGGCTGCTGATAGTATGAATAAGGCGATCGTTCAAGAATGTGTGCTAAATCATGCAAAAACGCATTAGAGAGAAATTGGTATACTAACATTTCCAAGTTCACTATCTGATGTACCATCTAACACAGCAACCAATATCAAACATATCAGGGATCAAGATGCTGAGTAGCGCATGAGCTGCAGTGGTCAGCGACTCATACCTGACTGCTAGCGTCAGGGCCAGGGAACCAAAGTTGCCAAGACTCTTCTACACCTCCAGGCGGTGATCGTGGATAACAGGCTGCAGCAGGGCAGACTGGCTAAGGAGAAGGGATCGAAGAGGAAATGCTAACCCGGCACTCAAAAATTGCTCGCTGAATTCGGATGTGTTGGACCGAAAGGTGCAAATATCGCAGTCAAGCTGTAAACTACGACCCAACACATTTCGTTCTCTAGACTACATTCTGCTACTTCAGCCCTTTCAGTGTTTTGTAGTGGGAGATTGAGAATGAACGAAGCCAAGCCAAACATATAATATTTTCCCACATACGTGAAGTAAAAATTAATCAACATCAAACAGATAACACTTAAATATAAATTAACATGGAGCAGCCATAACGATAATCTTTTTCTTCTTCTTCGTACGCTGTCAGACGTCAACCAGTATTTAAAAAAAAAAACCAGTGGTCATCCTGAGGCTGTCGACACTGCCATAGAGCTTGTCTAGTGTTGTCACTGGTGATGGCCACATCTGCTTTCTCTGGTCCTCGTATGTCGGGCAGTTTTGCAGCAAATGTTCAGCGGTTATTTTCCCGGTACTACACGAGCATTCGTCAGTGCCACCTATCTTCAATTTGTTGAATAGGTGGTACCTCAGTCTGTTGTGGCCTGTGCGGAGTCTAAAGACCACGACCTGCTCTCTTCTGTTCAACTGGTAATAGGCATAATTTTTTGTGTAGCCAGTATGTTCTGTTTCCCATTGGTCATGTATCTAGCTCTAATAAACCGTTTTGACTCTTCGTAGGTCACACTAGGATATGGTTGTGGTAGTCTTGCACCTTCTTTTGCCAGTCTGTCTGCCTCCTCGTTGCCTTGGATGTTGTAGGGGGATGGAACCAACTGTACCAGTACTCTTGTTGGTGCGGACTGCTGGCATAGTTGACAGAGTACTGCTCTTAAATCATTAAGTTCATAACGATCAAACACATACAATTTACTGCACACCAACATCTGACATAGATGTAGCCAACACACATATTATACCATCCCACACACTAACATCTAACATTGGCACCAATAACAAACACATAATAATTTCCCACACACTAACATGCAACATAGACAACACACATTATATTTTCCCATACACAAACATGTAACACAGGCACCAATAACAAACACATGATTCGTTTTCATACACTAACATCTAACAGAGTCAGAAACAAAAACACATACTACGTTCTTTCACACTAACATCTAACAGAGTCAGCAACAAAAACACATAATACATTCTCACACACTGTCATCAAACAGATAATACTTTCACACATACTAACATATAATAGAGTTACCAAAAAAACAGATTATACTTTACCACACATTACCATCTAACAGAGTCACAACATCAATTAGATAATACTTTCTGAATCTCTAACATCTAATAGAATCACCAACATCAAACACGTAATACTCTCACACACACTGACGTCTAACACCGACCGCAATATCATTAATTTCATGACTAACCTTCAATCGAATCTTCAATAGCAAGCACACACGGCTTCAGTGAAATGTTTAGGTAAACATTGACCTTGCAGAAATCTGAAATCGATGAGAAATAAGCTTATGATTACCACGATGATTATGGCCTTGGTGGTTGAGCTCACATGCAATACTGTTTCGCTACAACGTCCTTCTAGCACATTCACCAAACTTCGTGGTTACTTTGAGCTCATTATGAAATGCATGTATGTTATGGTTTTCTCTTTGTTGTGATCTAAACTATCCCTGGACCAAGAGATCAATATCAGGATAGGAAAGGCAGCAACAACAATGTGCAGATTTCCAAAAAGGGACTGGGAGAAAAAGAAGCTCACTGTTAAAGTAAAATCAATTGTTTACCAGGCATGTGTCCTCAGCACTCTTCTTTACGGCAGTGAAACATGGTCTACCTACATGCACCAGGAGAGACGGCTAAACAGCTATCACATGAGGTGCCTGCGCATAATCTTTGGCGTTGGGTGGCAAGACAAGTTCATCAACGCAGAGGTGTAGGAGAGAACATGCACTTTCACAATTTTTGCCATACTTAATCACTGCTATCTACATGTTCAAATACTGGGTTTGCTTTGTCACTGCGAATCCCATGTTTAAATAATGCGTTTGCTTTCCCACTGCGATCCCCATGTTTTAATACTGGGTTTTCTGTCCCACAACGATCCCCATGTTTTAATACTAGGTTTGCTGTCCCACTGCGATTCCCATGTTTTAATACTGGGTTTGCTGTCCCACTGCGATTCCCATGTTTTAATACTATGTTTGCTGTCCCACTGCGATTCCCATGTTTTAATACTAGGTTTGCTGTCCCACTGCGATCCTTATGTTTTAATACTGGTTTTGCTGTCCCACTGCGATCCCCATGTTTTAATATTGGCGTTGCTGTCCCACTGCAAGCCTATTCTCTTAGCCGGACTACACTAGTATTGTCTATTTCCAGGATCGCCGCTTGGAGTCTGAATGTGGTTTTGGACCTCCCTTATGCAATCGGACAACTACGGGTCGCTTGCTGTTGTTAGCTTATTCAGTGTTCTGAATCGTCGGCTTCGTGACATTAATTATTTAAGAAGGATTTCAAACGTATTGCTGGGATATATATATACAAATCGCCTGTACAATAATATAAATGGAAGCAATGTTTTTTCCACCGTGGACTACATTCCCATTTCTAACTCATCTGCTACATTTAATTACATAGTTAACTCATCATATATTTGACTGCCAGATATAAATACATAATGACAATGAAGCAACTCATTAGCCATTTGATTTGAGACCTCTGCGTACGCTTAAAATAACCGATAGCCAGCCACGTGAACCATTTCGTATAATTTATTATTAGCCACTGTTCACGAGTTCTGAGGTCTTAGATAACCATCACAGAGATACAGTAACTGATGTAGAAAGTATCTCCCTTTTTGTCCCCATTGACCGTATCTTACTATTTTGAATATTTTCCTTGTTCTTAAATTTATTTTCTTACGTATTATTCTTTCCTGTCTTTCACTTTCTTTCTTACAACTATCACTTTTATACTTACTCAAAACTCGAAGTAGAACACTGTAACGATTCTTAGATTTTAGCAATAAAAATTAAAATTGTATTTTAAAGCCACATATGGTATTATGACAAAAATACCAACAAATGAAATTATCTGCACTGTTAATCAAGAGGCATGTGCAAACAGCACATGTCTTACTGTTGTACAATCAACTCAAGGTTTATATCCCTTTAATCAGTTCTAGATTATATTACTATTAATTTGACACAGTCGTACGCATCAAAGGTGGACACAAACTAACTAGCTTACTGGTTCTTATCCACTGTCAATCCTCTATTCCCTGCTCTTCTTTGCTCTACTATTTTGCTCCTGTAGAGTCTGGGTCTTGTTATTTTCCTGATGTCTTGTTTTCAAGCCAGGAACGCAAGCGACAGTTACAGCTGTTCTTACACCATGGTTCTCAAATCAAGAGCAGTACCTTTGATGGCATGTGCTCTCGTGGCAATGACAAGGATGCACTTTATACCGTGGGTCTCAGACCAAAAGCAATAGCTTTTATATCATGGATTTTCGTGAAGACAGTCTCGTTTTTAGGGAAAACACTTTTCTTTCTTACTTCTCGCATACACTAATTACTCCGAGACTGTCGAGTCTACGGTTTCTTGCACATTTTCTTTGGCCATATACCAGCATGTGTCTGATTTTACAATCACAACTTAAGTGTCACATCTTTACAACTGGAAATCAATAAATGAACTCGTTACAACGTGTGTCTCTTCATTCTAGATACTTGTCAACCACTCCATGGTAATATTAACAACGAAATATTAGCAGCAGAATGATTAGTGTGAGAATTGGATATATAAGTATCTGAAGTCACATGTACCACACATAGACTGTGCTACGATTCACCTTCGTGTTTTCTAACCCGGATTTGACGTACTCTCATTGCACCCAATGAGATCATGTGGGTGGTGCTGCAATTACTATTCCAAGATTTAATGGAGGAGAAGATTTTCAGGAGATGATTCCAGAAGCCATCAAATGTTAAACCCTGTAGAAACGATCACAATAATTAATAATGGCCATTATGTTAAAAAAATTAATGATAACATCACATACTATTTGTGAATAATGCATAGGACCATCACTTGTGTATGTTGCTAACTAAGTTAATTATTATATGTATGTGCACATATACGCATAATGTTAGTATTAATGCAATATCTGCAAATGTGTCATAGGCAGCAAGGCGATGCAATAGTGTTCCGGCTTAAAACCCAAACTTGTATGTGGTCGGATCCTTGAAAAAGCAAGATCGTACATCATCGGGAGGTAATCCATAAAAAAAAAATGCGTGTTGTAGTCGGATGTACTGCACCGTTAAGCATCTTTCCTCCACTGATAACAAAAACAACCTATCAATACTACATTACACATACAATATTAGCGAGGAAAAAACAAATATGTAAAATTATGTGTAGATGACGTAATGCTGAGCATATGTAGATAAAGATAGAAGAAAATGTATACTCAGTTGATCAAGTGTTATGTATGGTTCGAAAACACAGAAGACATTAACATTCAGATTAAATAATATTATCCATAACCTCTTTAGTTCTTCGTCCGTCTTTCTTATGTACTTTCTTATGTACTTTCTTATGGACCTCTGAAAAGAATCTCACCATAGCAAGTAATCGGATGCAGCAGGCCCTAACATCGCTGGAAGAGTGGGCGAACTCATGGCTGGTCAAAATAAACGAGGAAAAAACAAAATGTACGATATTCTCGCTATCAAACAAACCCCAAAACACCAAATTAAGTCTTAACGGCAAATACCTGCAGCCAAACGACAACGCAAACTACCTGGGAGTCAAATTTGATCAGCGCATGACATGGAAAAGTCAGATCGAGAGAAACCGAATGAGAGCCAGAAAAAGAATGGCAATCATGAAGAAACTTGATGGCACAAGCAGAGAGAGCAGACGAAAGTATACTTAAGAAACTGTACACTGGAAGAGTGAGACCAGTTCTCGAGTATGGTATTGCGGCATGGACAACAGCAGCAAAGGCGAACTTCGATAAAATTAGCAAACTCCAAAACCAAGCCATGAGAGTTATAACAGGAGGCATGAAGTCAACGCCAATTGTAAAACTTGAAAAGATTACAAAACTGCAATCCATGACCGATTTCAGAGCGGAGGCAGAGGAACTGAGGGCTGCAGTAGAAGAAATGGTAACAGGTAAAAGGAATGAAAGCCATATAGTCCTGCTTACAGATGCCCTGGCCGTAGTCGCAGCAATAAAAAGCCAGAAAAATACTGAACTTAATGATTTAAGAGCAGTACTCTGTCAACTATGCCAGCAGTCCGCACCAAAAAAAGTAGTGGTACAGTGGGTTCCATCCCACTGCAACATCCAAGGCAACGAGGAGACGGACAGACTGGCAAAAGAAGGTGCAAGACTACCACAACCAGATACTAGTATGACATACGAAGAGTCAAAACGGCTTATTAGAGCTAGATACATGACCAAATGGGAAACAGAAAATACTGGCTACACAAAAAACGATGCCTATTACCAGTTGAACAGAAGAGAGCAGGTCGTAGTCTTCAGACTTCGCACTGGCCACAATAGACTGAGGTACCACCTATTCAACAAATTGAAGATAGGTGGCACTGACGAATGCTCGTGTGGTACAGAGAAAATTACCGCTGAGCATTTGCTGCAAAACTGCCCGACATACGAGGATCAGAGAAAGCAGATGTGGCCATCACCAGTGGCAACACTAGACAAGCTCTATGGCAGTGTCGACAGCCTCAGGATGACCGCTGCTTTTTTAGAAAAAATAAAGGTCGACGTCTGACAGCGTAAGAAGAAGAAGAAGAAGAAGAAGATTAAACAATTTTATCCATAACCTCTTTAGTTCTTCGTCCGTCTTTCTTATGTACTTCCCTTGGAATGTACGACTACAGCAATGTTTTTTTAGTGGTGGTATCAATTGCAAGGTTGTTTTTTTCAGTTCAGTTGGCAAGTTTTATCTAGGCCAAGTAAATGTATCGTGTTATCGAAACAGTTTTTGATGGCGTGTCATGTACATGTTTACATGAGTTTTCTAATCTTTGTAAGAACTGGTTCTTTGTTTCTTTCAAGCGTGTATTTGCCAGGTTTGTTGGTCACTAGAGACCGACAGACGTTTTGGTGACAGTAGCTCTAACGTGTCATTGTTGAAGACCTGCCACTGACAACTTCAGTTTTTCCTCAATCTGTCAACATATGACTAAACGTGAATGAGACAACTTCAGTGCTTCTTCAATCTGTCAACATATGACTAAACGTGAATGAGACTTGTGCTTCCTCAATCTGTCAACATATTACTAAACGTAAATGAGACAACTTCAGTGCTTCCTCAATCTGTCAACAGATGACTAAACGTAAATGAGACTTCACTGCTTCCTCAATATGTCAACCTATGACTAAACATGAATGAGAAGACTTCTTGCTTTCACAAAGCAAACATTGCCTCAGGACAGGAAGTTGTTGAGGCTTGTTGTCACAGATAAGCGGTATCCATCGGTCTACGTCTATTCGAGGTTGTTTTCCAGGACACAAATGGGTTGGGATTACTCGTTTAGATAAATACAATGTAGTTATCTGCTACCAGAACCAAAACCTGGGCCCCTATGTTTAGCTCTTAGATAATGTTTCTGCTGTCAAATTAATTTGTTCCTACACGCCCGGTTATTCGCAAAGTGTTTTTGTTTAGCGGCTTATATTTGAAAGTTGACTAATAATTGTAACCATGGAAACTCTATATAAATTTCATGTTCATACAACAATACTTTACTGCGATCAAAAATAATAATATTAATAATAGTAATAATACTTATTTAATTATTCGCTCCTCTTCTACCGTGAGGTGTAGAGGTTAATAGAAATAATAATAATAACAATACAAAAAATCAAACAATAACAAAGGCATTCATATAGTAAACATTCATATGTGCATTATTTGTATTTCACTGTGGGCATTTCCAGTGCATTAATTTGATATGTGCACATTTGTCCAGATGACAATAATCCCACCTTCTCCCCTAGATAATTTCTAGCATGACATTGGTCACGTGACTACTAAAGATGATATGTCTTGCTTGTTGCTGCATTTAACTGAACTTTATTATGACCTAGATGACGTGAGTTTGGTTAGTAATCCTAAAGCATCAGGTCAAATCAGGTCGTGCTCACTTTGATAGTCCGAGCAAGGTACGACTGTTTATGCCAGTCGACCCAGTAATAAATGGGTATCTGATAATACTCAGGGAAACATGTCGACCTACCGGGGTAGCAACGGAGTTATGTCGTCGGTACTGTCAGCAATGAAAGCAACTTAGAACATCTGAGGGCGCTCAGGTGAAATGAAGCCAGTACTACAAATTATTTTGAATTTCCAGTTGTATGTCTACCTTGCTCATGATCTAGTAGTTGGCTTCTAGTGTTCATTCGAAAAAAATAAGTCGATACCAAATGTAAGGAAGTGGAAAGGCAGATCAGACAATTCGAGCCTGTTAGGGTTCGATTTAATAATATTGATGTCTTTTAATGACAGGACATGACATATAAATAATACGCACAACCAGTAAAGTGTCACATATAAAGACGAAGAAGTTAAATTAAATCTCACGTTTAGAAAAAACAAGATTTTTAATCAATGAACCAGCAATGATGCCATTGACAACTATTAAAAGTATATGGAAACATTTCAACAACTAGTAAAAGTATACGGAGACATTTCACAACTAGTAAAAGAGTATGGAGACTTTTCCCAACTAGTAAAAGTATATGGAGACTTTCACAACTTGTAAAAGTATATGGAGACATTTCACAACTAATAAAGGTATATGGAGACATTTCAACAACTAGTAAAAGTATGTGGATACATTTCATAACTAGTAAAAGAGTATGGAGACTTTTCCCAACTAGTAACAGTATATGGAGACTTTCACAACTAGTAAAAGTACATAGAGACATTTCACAACTAGTAAAAGTATATGGAGACATTTCAACAACCACAAAAGAAGCACTCGGTCATACGAATAAATAACATATTGTTTGGTTGACAGAAACCACACGGAGTAGAAAGCCACAGATCAACAAGAAAAACAAGAGCAGTCATACCTGATATAATATATTGATGTCTAAACAATAACGAGATGCAATCAGTGTTTGAGAGCAGAGAAACCACATTGATGACATGGCTTAACAGGTTGCAAAACTAGGCATGTTACAACTTTTAATTAATATGATAGCACCAGCGACAGAATCTAAGTTAAATCACAATTTCATGAACAACTACTCGTACTTTAACACTATCGAAGAACGAACTAAATACAGGGTTAGCTGGAACTTAGAACATATTAAACAAAAACGGACATTCCATCCAACGCGGGGATTTATAAACGCGTTTTTCAAAATAGTACGGACATAAAAAAGTATCTCTCAAAATATTTACAAATGGATCATGATGATGTAGTATGGCCTTTGAAGAACATCGATATCATGGCAGCCGACTTGTAAGACACTCGATACATCGCTAGCTCTTCCGCCTGTGTGACTGTTAACCATAGAGCCTCTGTAATGTCCCCTGTCCCTCTTCCCCTCGACCCGCCTCTGTCTCTTTTTCCAGGTGTCATACCCTCCTGTATCGTTCATTCTATGTCATTGTCATAGTTGATGTTGTCGTTTTCCTAGACGGAATGTTGTTTACGAGTCAGTTTTGTTCTATATCGCGCTCCTGTAGGATTTTTGCGTTTATCTGTGTTCGTCATCTATGGTATTTTGAACACACTACTGTAGCATTTCAGATCGAATAACCAAGTCCTTTTCCCAAGAGTTTTTGTGGTTGCCCTAATATCGCATCAATTCGTTACCACCGGGGCGTTTCAAGTCCTCAGGATCTTTATTGTTTGTAATTTTATCTAGTTTTATGCCATTCGTTTCTCATTTCAATTTACCTATATAGTGTCATGTCCATTTTTACCTTCAGTTATTTTTAGCAGTCTCTGTTGATGGTTATAGTAGAGGTTGGATCCTTAAAACTCGTGGTTCTTAAATTTTTGCTTTTATATGATAACTTTATGTCTGGTTTTCGCCTTGTCAGTGCCTATTGTCTTAGTCTGGCTGATGTTTATGAATAGATGGTGTTCTTTGTGCTGTCGTTTAACCAATAGGATCACGTGTTCCAGCCTCGATTCGCACTTCAAGAGCATAACTGTTTGATCTGCATATAACAGTTCAAGTTTTTAATTCCTGACGACTATGAACTGGTGTAACTGTGCATGTTCTTGCTCATTCTTGACATGCCTGATGATGTTTTCCCATACATATTGAACACATACATGGGGAGTATGAATCCTTGCAGTATTTCCCACCATTCCTTGTTGTTCCTTATACAGTGATGCGATCAGTTGAAGCATGTTTATCGTGAACGGAATCCAATGTTTGTCATGATTTGCTACAGCTTTTTGTGTCGAACAGTCAAACGCATTGGAAGAGTTTAAGAAACAAGTGTGTTTGTCGAAATTGCCCTCTGCACTTTTCAATAATATTTCGCATGTTAAGGAAGTGATCCCTAGTAACTCTGCCAGAGCCATATGATCTGCTTCGATGATTTTGTTTTCTCACTTTTTCATTATTATCCGAAGACAGATAATGCTAGAATTACTTATTAGAGCGATGGTGCAGTAGTTAATTTATCGCTTCTGATCTCCGCTCGTTGGGAGTAGGATATACACATATCTTTTCTACGCGGTTGAGCATGTTGCGCTCAGCCAATCTTCTTGCACAGTGCATGGTATATTTGACACTGGTTTCTCCAGCTGCGTGTGTGCATTCAATCGGTATTTCATCACATTCAGGGGATTTTCCTTGCTTCAAGTTTTGGATTGTTAGTCGGACTTTTTAATGTGGAGAGTAATTATAATATTTTTGGCTGTTAATGAAATGGTTATAACAAAATAGATCAATAAGAACAGCTGAAAGAAGAACGAACATGATTTCAAGCATGAAACGTGTGTACATACAGATGGAGGTATTCAGAATCAGTACTGAATGGCAAGCACATATTAACACATGCTCGCGCGGGCGCACACATATATAGACACACACACACACACACACACACACACACACAACACATAGACACATATATATATATACACACACACACATACACAAACAGACAATCGTATGTATACTTCACAGTGAAATGAAAAATACGGATAAGTTAGGAACTACACGGTACATTTAGAAATTAAGTCTACACGATGTTTAGAAGAAGTCACCTGTTGAGAAAATAAAAACGGGCAACTTATATCCGTTAAACTATCAAAACACATGTAGGAAAGGATACAATATAATTCAACTGATGGAAGAAACATAAATACAGTTGGGAATTTGATAAACATATTACCATGGCTTTTCAAGTTATCAATCTCTTCTAAGACCCAATGTACAGGGTACATAGAAAGATAGACAGACTAACAACGAGACAGGACATGAATACGATTCCCGATTTACGGAAAAGAAACATATAAATGCGAGTAGACACAAAGATAAAAAGAGCAACATACAAGTTGAGGGTCAGATAATTGAGTGGGTACAGAAGGTCCTCTCTAGAAAGTCAGACAGCCACATGTTGAAGAATGCATTTAGTTGGTAGGATTTAAAAGGTCAGCGTATGCGTATGACCAATGTCGAACTCAATCGCAATCTTTCAAGAAACTAAGCTTACTATTTGGTTGAAAAGCATGGCATGTAACTAAAATTATTATATCCATCTACCATACCTTCTCCAGCGCCCCCGTTGCAAAGATTGAGTTAGATGGCTAAATTGTAATAAGAGATAATAACATAAACATGTTGTTAACATAGCTATAACAGATGGCGATTGGATGAAGAAAGTATATACATACCTGGTCTGATCTTATACCTATCCCACTCAAACCCGCAGTCTTCGTTACAAATTGTGTCTGGTGAAAGTTGTTATTGATATGTCCGGCCTCGATGTAAATGATTAAAAGAAAAAGCAGAATAAAAAGGCCAGTCTCTTTATTACTGTACCGAACTTGTTTTCTCCTGCTGATCTTTTTTCTCTGCAAGGCGTACATATACTATCTTAAGTTACAACGAACGTATTGGTAACGTCATATAACGTTATTCGTTTCTCTATAAGCTCGTTAGTTTTACCGTAAGCAGACAACCTGATACTCTCAAACATCCATGTTTTCATCTTCCAGAAGCAACAATAGAAATTAAGGCGGTATAGTTACGAGTCTTCTTTTCACTCAAAAAATTGTAATGTAACGGATTCCAGAAAAATACATTATATATGAACACATTATGAAAGAGAATCAGAGGAAGAAAAATGTGCACTGCGAACAGAAGAACACAATTACAGCTTTAATAATAAAAATAAGGCGGACAACACAACAGACCACAACCCATATATATTTTGTTCTTTGCATCACGAGATAATATAATCATCGGTATTAGTCTTAATGCAGATCTATGTCCTTAGTTAAATAAATTAATACCCATTTAAGTTATAACTGAGAATAGTTAGCTAATATAATCTGATTCTTATTTACTTAAGTTGGTTTCTAGTTTCTTGTTTTTAATTTGGTAAGACACATTTTGAGCAGGACCAGTGACAGCATACATACTACGATAAAGTATACGCCTTTGAAAAAGCATCCATGATTCTATTAGCTGGTCTTACTACATTACTTCTTTTATACAACTTTTACATTACCAATAGGGAAATAATGTGACCAGTGCCATTGTCTGTCTCTTCCAATTGGCATTGTATTTCTGAGATAAAAAGCGGCATGTGGCCTATCTACAAATTCCCTTCTCGATGCTGCCAGGGAATCACGGGGAAGGACTTTCTGCTTCGGCCAACCATAATCTTATAAACTGGATGACAAATAAGATAATAATGCTAGTGGGCATCAGTCACCTGGGAAAGCACCTACATCAAGAGATCATGAATTCGTACCTACTGAAGAGATTGATCAACCACAAACAAATTACTCAGAGTGAATTAAAGGATCTAGGAAATGAAATGGAGTTGCCAACAACAAAAAATAACAGACACCACAAAGCAGAGTTGATATGGTGCAAATTGCAACAATGCAATCGCCTATAAGAGATTGTGCATGTATGTGTTTCGTAAATGGCAAAAAGATCTGCTTCCATTTATCAAAATGGCATAAACTAATTGCTAGTGTTCATTTAGGGCGAAGGTGTGGCGTGACATCACCACACATTAGTGAAATATATGACGATTAAAGGTTGTTCATTGATTCGATGAAGCTACATAATGGTAAACAGTTTACCATTTGTTCCAATCGCGTTCGCAATTCGTATGAAAGAACGTACAGTTATATGAAACAGCTGTTACACTTCACACCATAAACTATGACAAGCATAATTGGCAGATGTGTGAACAGAAGATAGTTGCCATCTTGATGTGGGCTACAGCGGGGTTACACGGCGTTTTGATGTTTCATCCATCTGTGAGACATCCGTGCCAAGACATCCCGCTACAAGGAAAGGGATTGCCCCCCAAAGACATCCAATTGAACCGGAGAAAACTTGGACTAATAGAGTCAGTCATATGTGCACCCACACCCAACAGGGAAGTATTTAACAAGGATGATGTCCGCTGTCCTCATCGACAACGATGGACATATATTATTATTATTATTATTGTATATATATATGTATATATATATATATATATATATATATATATATATATATATATATATATATATATATATATACTTATATCGAGGTGATATGTCACTCAACTTGAGCATTGATAACATAACCAGCATATTGGATCAGTACACAGAAGAAGTACGCAGAAGAAGAAGAAGAAGGATCAGTACACGTCACACGAGGTTTCGGGACCTCTGTTTCTGATATTCACTACTACAAAAGCTATTTCGTCGGTATATGCCATGTCTAGGTTAAGATTTTTTTCATTAGAGCTGAAGTAAGTAAGACGATATCCAGTATCGCACAAGAGATTGTTGTCACGCATGCCACATTTATCTTGGCAACAACTCGTTATATCGCTCTAGCTGGTGAAGCCCCATACTGTTTCATGTTCGCCTATCACCCATCTATTGGTATATTCATTATCCTGCATATTATTATGTATCAGCTTTCCAACATCAAGGTTCGGTTTCTTATTGTAGCACTCTCTACTTTCACCGTCGAGTGTATGCTATTTGGGCGGTAGTCTGTCAGTATATCGCCAGTGTGAATTAATTGTTTTCATTTGCTGAGAGCTCCAAATGTTGTCACATGTCTATGTGTACATTAAGGCCCAGCCATTTGTGAAATCCGTCTCGTTGAATTATCATTCATGAACATCATCAGTCAACATATAGAATGACACATTTTTGTAATCAATAAATGACATACATCATTTTATTTATGTGATAGTTCAAATCAGAATGTTAACGATTAAACGAGGTATTACCATGTAGTTTACATTTACGATTTGGAAATCCCACGTGAATTCTAGGGCCAGAAGCTTTGCTTCATCCAAGATCATTTTCTTCAACGCTGTAGCTTTCACTATGGGAACATTCCCGCCGTATTATCGAGGTTTGACGGGACCAATTGAAAATAAAGGCTGATACGCACTCATTGTTCAGGTTTTTCAGATGCAGTTGTGTCGAGCGTGACCATACCTTGCTTGCATTATGATATTATTTGGTGTGCCAGGCTGCAGTCCAAAGTTATACTGATATATTCCAAATGTGTCTACCTTTCAACGACCGACTCACTGATGGTAATCCTAGGGACATAAGGCTTCACTAAGGTTTGTTCAATGAGGACCACATGCAACATGTCATCGTGAATTTAATCTGCTCTCTGGACACCTCACATGTTCAGGAGATTTGAAAGTTAATTATATCTGTGAGCATTCCTTGCTTATATGTGGTGTGTTCAACACATATCTTACCTTATTTTTTTAAAACTGAAGCATGAGTGGTGCCCTTCGGCAAGGAGGTACAGGGAACTGACAAGCGCAATCCGGGAATTTACCCCACTCACCCGCCCTAGTTTCGCAGATTGCCTCAGTCGATGCCACTCAGACATTCAGTATTGAGTTAGTCCGTGCTCATCATGTTTTAATTTACTAGATGCGCATTGAGTTGTGCATCCCGAGTACACACCATATGGTCAAAACATGACCATTAAGTACTACCTGGAAGTCATCCATCACCATCGTGATGCTGTTCGAAAGAAGCTTGGGACAATAGGAACTTGGCAGTCCCATCACGACAACGCACCCGCCAAATCTTCTGACATGATTCACATTTTTTTGGCCAAACACAACATTCCTCTGGTTCATCTGATCCAGACTTTCTTGGCCAAACACAACATTTCTCTGGTTCAACTGATCCAGACTTTTTTGGCCAAACACAACATTTCTCAGGTTCGCCAGACTTCCTTTTATCCAGACATGTCTCTTTGCGATTTTCGGATGTTCCCTAAACTAGAACGTTGGTTCAAATGGGCCCAATTTGAGTTAATAGAGAACATTATACGAAATACGCCGACCCAGCTGTACTACATAACCCAAAAAGGCCTTCCTGAAATGCTGTTAACAATTGTGTGAAGTCTAAAAGAAAGTACTTTGAAAGTATAGGGATTAGGGTTTCAAACCTCCATGTAATTGCATTTTTCCACCCCAAAGATTGGATAATTTGTCTACACCTCGTATGAGTCGTCCCTGTATTTCAAGATACAAATGTTAATGTTTTGCTCTAACGTTGTTCCGCACATCATCCCTTGCACTATGTCTCTCAGCGGCACATAATGCAGAACCATCATGGAATGCATCTGCACACAATAAAAACGTCAATGTGGCAGTCACTGAGATATGCCGAATTGTAACAGAATGCCTTAATCCGACACCAACGGGAAAGGTATGTACAATGGCTAGTTTCGCACCTCCGGATATTACGACGCCATCTTTTTGGACATACAACAGAAAGAAAACGACTGAAAACGAGGAACAGTTTGCTGCGGACTGTGCATTCTTCCGTAGGGAATCCCGAGCGAGAGAAATCGCATAGAAAAGTGGTTCCAAAACATCGGTTGTGACTGGATGATAATTAAAGAAGAACTTGGACCAGGACATGCCATGCAACACTACGTGGAGATCTCAGGACATGTTAAGAAAAAGTTTGTCCAGATGTGGCTCTAACCTAAACACATGGGTATATACAGATGATGTATATTGCGAATGTGGGTTGTCTTGGACCCGGAACACCTGTTTATATGTCTCAGTATGCATAGCTCATATACAGTGGAGGACTATATGGTGACGAATGAAAGAGCAGTAACTGTGGTTTTTTTGTTGTTGCAATGACTGTGTGATGTTGCTGGACGCAGAAAGTAAATAAGTATAGGTTGTGCCTGACCCCAGAAGGTTAGATTATGGCATTTTTCATTGTGTAGATGTTGAACAGTACAGTTCAGATAGGTAAACGATGGGGCCAATTATAATATATTTTCACATACTCAGATATATGTGATCCCTAACGAAGTGCAGGTCTCTGCATAAATACAGCAGCTATTCAGGTCACATTATTTTCAGTTGAACATTTAGCCAAACAACCAATTAACGTCATAATGTAGCCAATGTTATATTAATCCACTGTAACAGAGTTACAGGGGTACAACGAGCCAAAGCCAGAGAAGCCATGAAAATACCGTTCGTGGTACCCAAACATAACTTGAGAACCCGGCCCGAGAGTTTCAGTTCATTGAACGAGACATGGTCCTCAGCTATCAAACAATGCAAGTTTGGGGCTGGCCGACCAATGTAGGTCGAATTCTCACGGTTTGAACTGGGAATCCCCGTCATCAAGCGGTCAGTCAGTGTTTGGAAGATAATGCAGCCTTTCTTTGGGACACGCGAGTTCAAATAAAGTTGGTGGGAAATGAACTCAAGAAAGAGAAGTCATTACCTTAAGATGGAAAATCTGACCATATAAGCTGGAGTGAGACAGTATAGTAGGGAGATCAGAAGCAGCAGGCAAGGGTGTCCTACCAGACAGTGTAGTGAGTAGCTCTTAGTCTAGAACAAGTAGATAGTCAAAAGCTACAGAAACTTAGCCAGTGAGTGACAATAGTAGAGTCATAGAGTTAGAAGCCACCGAAGCAGATCAACACGGAAAGGCAACGAGAGACCACACACATGTAAGCATCTGTCTGTGTGTGATGTTCTGTTCAAGTCGTCGTCGCTAACATCTTGCTCGAGTGACCTGACTTCATTCTCGTCAGACGGAGACGTATTGCTGCAACACGAAGTTGTCGTCCTAAGACGACCGTTGTGATTTGTGGATTTCCTCGTCCTGACAACCACAGTAACACAACCACTGTCGTCTGTCGTAGACACGAGTACAGCCGCAGACACGAGCACAGCCGCAGATACGAGCACAGCTGCAGACAGAGCACAGATGCAGTCACCGACTGCCTGATGTAGAGACAAGACAAGAAGTCCAGTAGACATCCATTTTTAGTAAGCTGACAGGTCAGATAGATGAGAACTGAGAAATTGTAGATATACACCCTTTATATCAACGCACAGAGATAGACAGTGAATGAGAACTGAGAAATTGTAGATATACATCCTTTATATCAACGCACAGAGATAGACAGTGAATAGAACAATTGCTAGATTTCGACCACGTGATGAGAATCCTGGGTAAAGTTTAGTACTAGAGTAAGACCTGTGCTACTTGCACGAACCTTTAGAAGTAATCTTAGTCAGTTAGAGAAGTGATCATAACCAACCATTTGAGAGACATTAGAATTAATTAAATAACTGATGAACAGTATAATAGGATAGAATGAGTATAGTGATTTGATGGATGTGCATATTGTTTTACTTGTGTGAAAAATACACGCTTTGTTTAATTTGTTTTAAAAGAATTTTTGGTATTTAATTTAGAGAGTTAAGGAATGATAGTGGTAATGAAGATTAGGATAGAACATTAACGTTAACCCTGCTATATAATATATTAAATGATACCGAGACTTAGGATATACAATTATCGTTAGAACTGCTACATATTATAATATAGGGTACCGTGACTTAAGATAGAAAAGTAACTTATAGACCTGATACACCACAAGTCGATGGCTTCTTGCTCCTTTGGGAGCCCTGGAAGACATCGTAATTAACTGTCGACGAAATATCCCAATTCGCCTGCCCCTCAAAGTATCAGGTATGCCATTAAGAGACGGGACGTGACTATTCTGTTTACTATCATCTCGCCTATTTTACCGTCTACTTTATGGAGATCCAGTGATCTAGACGTAAAGTGTTCGCCTCGGGTGCTGGAGGTCGCGGGATTAAATCCTGGGATTGTTTCACGTGAATCATCCGGTAAATTTTTACCCTGATCTCTGAATAGTGAGATTAAACACTCGTCTGCAGTGGCGCGCACGTTAAAAATACTTTAGCAGTTGGAAATCGAAAAGAATAGGACTAACGGGCGCTGCTTGGGGAAAATTCAAATTAAAAATCTACTCAAATTATTCTAGGGATTCTCGCCCTACCGAGAATATGTTGCTAAAAGGGAAATGTGGCCTTAACAACAGGTCTTGGTTATGTGGTAAGCGGAGCGCCTTAGATGGCGTCTGACAGGCGTTAAGTCTACCTTGCTCTAATTAACGGTTCCACCTCTACCGGTCTCAAAAATTGGAGATCTTGTATTCTAGGGGGCTAAAAATGCTGGGATATATAGATTTTCTGCAAAGTAATGATACGTTAACAGTGAGGGAACCATAGCAAGCCTATTAAGTGGATGCACATAGCTAAAGCGAAAGTGAAAGTCATCGTACACTGTCACGATAGTTGAATTTCTGCTTTTCAATAAATTGATGTTGCCATACTGTACTCCGACTTTGTTCATGTTTCCATCAGTTTTCATGTTGATAATACTTGTATGTCACACTTTTATCTCGCTCAGTTGATCAACGTTCGGCATTATCTTGGTGACAGTGTTTGGAATAAATTGTATTACTGTGTTATCGGGAATACGTATCCATTTCGTCTTTCTTATCTACAAAAAAAAAAAAAAAAGCAAATGCAATAGAAAACGTACAATTCCAAACGATAAGTTCATGCTTTTGAAATTCTTGTGAAGATTATTCAGATACGAATTGATAAGAAGATATAGGAGGTACTGAATGATAAACAGTTTGGATTTCGATAGTAAAGAAGTACACGGGATGCCAGCAGATCATTTTGGCTTCTCTCAGAAAGAATGATCGATCAAAAACGTACACTGGTTATCTGTTTTATTGACTACGAGAAAGGCTTTGAATGTGTCCCCTGGAGCCAAATATTTAAGATTCTAATGGAAAACGCTATAGAAAGACCACTCATTAAGTTCATCCCAATCTGTAAGAAAATCAAGTGTTGATTATTTCAATCACACGGTCTCACGGATCCAGTTTCCATAAGACAGGGGAGACGACAGGGCTCCTTTCTTTCACCTAGTTTCGATAACGCATATTCTGAAATAATGGTGGCCAAAGTTATGCGGAGTTGTAATAGGGGTGTCAAAGTTAATGGTATAAGAGTTAAAGCCATCAAATTTGCCGATATTCAAGCGAAAGTGGGAGGATCAGTAGCAACGTTGCAAATGCTGCTTGAACAAATTAATAGCCCGTCCAAAGAGTTTGGCATGAATAAAAAGGAACTCATCGAAGACAACGACTTTGGTAATAATCAAGTAACATACGCAAATGAATGTATCCATCAACAGATAAATAATAGAATAATTTCAGAAGTTTACATATTTCGGGCAGACCATAATAGAAGATGTCCGAAATGAGACAGAGATTAAGACAATGATTGAAATGGCAAAAAAAGAGCTACGGAGAAAAACATAAATCGTTAAATTTCAAAAACAAATCTGAATATAACTATGCAAAAGAATAATCGCTACTCATATTTGGCCAATTGAACTGTATGGGGCTAAATCGTGGACTTTAGCGAAGAAGGATACACAATAGCTTGGAAGCGTATTCAATGTGGTTCTATCGTAGAATGGAAAGAGTTGGACAGAAAGAAGAACAAATGACAATGTACTAACTGAAGTGGGCGCACAGAGACCAATTTTGCATATGATACAAAACGATCGCTTGAGTTGCTGAGACATATGAGACATGAACGTCTTCTACAGAATACTAGAGGGCAAGATTCAAGGGAAAAGAGAATCGGGGTGACTAAGACTCACCTTCATATCTCAGGCAGGCAGGGACATTCAAGTACGAACTTATTCTGCAATGAAGAGAACTGCAGAGGATAGGGTCAAATGGAGAGCTATACTCAGACAATCTTACAACCAGTTGCAAGACTGACCAACCAGAGGATTGGGTTAAATAGAGAGCTATACTCAGACAACCTTACAACCAGCTGCAAGACTGACCAACCAGAGGATTTCGTCAAATGGAGAGCTATACTCAGACAACCTTACAACCAGCTGCAAGACTGACCAACCAGAGGATAGGGTCAAATGGAGAGCTATACTCAGACAACCTTACAACCAGCTGCAAGACTGACCAACCAGAGGATTTCGTCAAATGGAGAGCTATACTCAGACAACCTTACAACCAGCTGCAAGACTGACAAACCAGAGGATAGGGTCAAATGGAGAGCTGTACTCAGACAACCTTACAACCAGCCTCTGGACTGATCCGTTTCTGTTTCTGTTTCTAAGAATTGACGACAGTGCACCCCGGGCATACCCATAGGTGCTGAGTCTCTCTCATCAAATGGCGTACGGTATGGATGTGGATGGTCCCTGTAGCTCGCTGGTTGTACACTCTCCTGCTCCGTCCTCTCATGCGCCCAACTCCCCTCGAATCTCGTTTAATGTCGAAACGTTGCTGTCTGTGGATGGCTGCTTCATCATCTTCTTCTTTTTCTTTTTCGTTCGTTCTCAATATCCTACTACCAAACCCTGAAAGGGTAAGTAGCAGAATGTAGTCCAGAGAACGGAATGCGTTGTGTTGTAGTTTTCAGCTTGGCTGCGATATTTGCACCTTTCGGTCCAACACATCCAGCAAACATTTTTTGAGTACCGGGTTAGCATTCCCTCTTAGATCCCTTCTCCTTAGTCAGTCTGCCCTACTGCAGCCTGTTATCCAGGATCACCGCGTGGAGATGTAGAAGGGTCTTGGCAGCTATGGTTCGCTGGCCCTGACGCTAGCAGTCAGCTATGGGTCGCTGGCCCTGACGCTAGCAGTCAGCTATGGTTCGCTGGCCCTGACGCTAGCAGTCAGCTATGGTTCGCTGGCCCTGACGCTAGCAGTCAGCTATGGTTCGCTGGCCCTGACGCTAGCAGTCAGCTATGGGTCGCTGGCCCTGACGATAGCAGTCAGCTATGGGTCGCTGGCCCTGACGCTAGCAGTCAGCTATGGGTCGCTGGCCCTGACGCTAGCAGTCAGCTATGGGTCGCTGGCCCTGACGCTAGCAGTCAGCTATGGTTCGCTGGCCCTGACGCTAGCAGTCAGCTATGGGTCGCTGGCCCTGACGCTAGCAGTCAGCTATGGGTCGCTGGCCCTGACGCTAGCAGTCAGCTATGGGTCGCTGACTATTGCAGCTCACGCGCTGCTCAGCATCTTGATCATGCTGCTTCATCTATTGCGGTGTCCTCGTCCAGCAGGCGTCCATTGATTGATTTCAAAATGTCACTTTTATCCATCACTAATGGGAGCTTGTGAAGCCATGACGTCAGCTCTTTCCTTGCCTTGAACCCTGGAATGAGCAAGAGAGTAGATCCATGTCACCCCTGGAGGTTTGAGGCTTAAACAGCTGCTATCCACTCGTACCTAAGCCATCCCTTCTGTACCTTCTGAAGCACTGTTTCCGCGTCTGTCACGATGACTGCCCTTTTTATAGAAGTCTCAGATATTCATTTCAGTGCTGAGGTCACTACTTCCGTCTCCATTGTCATACTGGAAGTTGTTGACATGTATGCCCTACTGCGCTCAGTAACGACCTGTCCTCTCACTGTAGCCGAGAAACCCACGTCGATGTACCACTGCGCACGACTGATCCGTCGGTGTATTTGATCCGTCACTCGCCTGCTTGTTCTCATGGTATTGAGTGTTCCTAACCTTCTCTTGCATCTTTGTACCATGACGTCATCATGGCAATTATAGGAAAGACTGCGATCAAAAGTCACTCCGAGGTATTTCAACATGTCGCACCTGTGAATGATGCAACTTTCAAAAGTTGTGACCGGGAGTTCAGCCTTTACTATGGAATATTTCAAAGTGCACCACATCATGGAGGCCTTTTTCGGATTGGTCTTGGAGCTTGAGTCGCCGCACAAATCTGAGATTGCTTGCAGGATTTATGGGATGTCTTTGACCAACTCTTACCTGTCTGAGCCAGTCTTCTACGTTATGATGTCATCGACAAATGTCAACGTTCCCACTGTTCCTGTGGGTTGAAAATTGCCCACTTTTACTGTGTAGATGTTGAACAGCACCGATGAGAGCGGACACCCTTGTGGCTGTCCTGGACATAGTCGCCTCGGTTCTGATGTCCACGATCCCACTCGTAGCTCAACTTTTCTTTCCATCAGGGCAGCTGATATCCAACTAACCAGCCACGGGTTTAAACCACAGGGCTTCAGACATGAAATTGAAGTCCCACAATCGACACGGTTGAATGCGTCTTCCAGGTCGATTACTGCCGAGAATGTTTATTGCTTTGACTGTTACCCCTCATGCAAATCATACGCGAAAGTTTCAGCCTTACCCTAGGTCTCCTGGACTGGTAAACCAGATGATATGGTCAAATGGAGAGACATATTTAGACAACCTTACAACCAGCCTCTGGACTGATCAACCAGAGGATAGGGTTAAATGGAGAAACATACTCAGACAACCTTATAACCAATATCTGAACTGATCAACCAGAGGATAGGGTCATATGGAAAGACAAACTCAGACAATCTGACAACGAATCTCAAGATTGACCAACCAGAGGATAGGGTCAGATGGAGAGACATACTCAGACAACCTTACAACAAGTCTCTGGACTGATCAACAAGAGGATAGGGTCATATGGAAAGACATACTCAGAGAACCCGACAACCAATCTCAAGACTGACCAACCAGAGGATAGGGTCAGATGGAGAGACGTACTCAGATAACAACTGCACTGTTCTTTCAGACGGCAGATTGGTGACGTCTATGTCCGCAATACCTTTGATGGCTTGATGTTCAATCTAGCAAGGCTCAGTGGTAAGTCCAAAACAAGAGATAATCTAATCAGAGAGCTATTGTTTCCTGAAGATGAATCCCTGGTCGCGCACGATGAGGACACTCTACAAATCATTAAACTGTCTGTCTGATGCCTGCGAGATTATTTCACTCACTGTAAATGTGGGAAAAAAACGGTTGTCCTAAAACAATTTGGAACCGCACTAGTAAAAACAATTACGCCAAATGAAGATCCACTAGATGAAGTTCAAGTGTTCAAATATTTGGGCTCCACAGTAACATCAACACTATCACTCGATGAAGAGATCAAGATACGTATAGGGCAGGCAATAACAACTTTCAGTAGGCTGAAAGAAAGGGCATGGAAGAACAGAAAGCTGAGGCTAAATACATGGATCATGATATATCAAGTATGCGTGCTTGGTACACTGTTATACGGAACTGAAAAATGGACAACACATTGAAGACACGAGAAGAGGTTAAACAGTTTTCATATGCGATGTCTTCGCAGAATAATGACCATAAAATAGCAGAACAAGGTGACCAACTGAGAAATACTGAAACGCGGCAAGATACCTTCCCTCTTCTCGACTCTCAGCAAGAAGAGACTGAAATGGTTGTTTCACGTGAAAATATGTCAAATACTCGAATTCCGAAGCAGTTACTCCTATGTTAACTCATATCGGGTACCAGATGACAAGGAAAGCCTAAATTAAGATAAAAGAATATTTGCAAAATAATATCCGTGAACGATTTTGCGATCAAATATCTGGGAGGAGATTGCAGAGGACAGAGATAGATGGAGAGCAGCCTTGAGAACGGGCATCAAGGCATCAGATCTAGTTTTGATGACACAGATGAAAGACAAACGACGCAAAAGAAAGGTGCCTACACAGACCAAACGAACATTTTCTGTTTATAGTGCTGTCGTCCCTGTCGAATCTGCAAAATTAGCAACGAAAGTTGATGCCCCTTCAGGACAAATGCAACCACTGCCATCTTTACAACAGACCGGCTTACTGACCGTCTGTCAAGACGTAAACGATAATAATCATATATATATATATATATATATATAGAGAGAGAGAGAGAGAGAGGGAGAGAGAGAGGTACTTGATTGAAGGCATGTTGTAACTAATACACAATGATATTTTTCTTCACTATCACGAAAACTGTTGTTATTGTTCGAAGCTGTTTAGTTCTTTAATCTTTTTCTTTGGTTGCGGATTACAGTGGCTCTTCTTTATTTCCCCAGGTGAACTGAAAAAGACGAATCTGTGTTCTCTTGGTTGTGATGCAAATCGTGACATCTGAGCATGCTGATCACAATGAAGATTACAATAAAGACCCCAAGTTCGTCGGTCAGACTGCTGTAACACACACTGTTTCTAGAAAGGAGTTCGTGGAAGTAATGCGGTAGCATTGGCCAGTTTGTTGCATAGAGTCCTGGTCTTGATTCCTATAACCAAACTATTAGTAGCTTTGTAAAATGTCCTCCAAATGCCTAAATATGTTTTGTAGTGGAGCTGACTTTGACATGAAACAGATCCGTGCACCCAACTATATGATATTATAAACTAGCACACATACCATCATTATCTGCTTGCACCAGAGAATCGAGCGCGCCATAATAGTTTCATTAACCATTTTGTCTGGAGCAGTATCAAGTCCAGCGAAAATGATCATTTTCTTCAAAGAAGGCAGGACGGTAAAAATGTCTGTGAATATTGGTATGTTGTCAATAATAACATGATATACACACTACAGAAAATCATTTATGTTTATGAGAGACAATATCTGTCGATGACACTAAACAAATGATTTGAACGCTATTTGCTTGTTTTCTGATGTTTGGTGGTTCCTGTTTGGATTATAATTCACAAGTCCTTTACCAAGTGATATCAATGACTTTAACTTTATTCTGTGTAAGTGAAGTTCTTTCGATTGGTAATCATGTTTGTTATGCTGTATTTTGCTGCATTTCATGTCTGGTTTAAACCGTGGGAAATCAGTTCATGATGGAGTTCGGCGTTCCACTTAAATGAGTCCAGGATTAATACCATAACTAAGTCCAGGTTATCACAACTCAAGGACCTTCCTGCTCGAACTAAAGTCGATTTCCTCCTTTCTCGCCCTACCCTCCACCAGAGGTTACATGATACCTCTCCCAACCTTGTTTTCTCACGTCACATCAAGCGTCACGCTGACCAAAGGGTGGACACAATCTAGAAGTCTCGAAGGCGAGACACACAACAACAAAAAAACGGAGTTTGACACGAACAGACACGAAAAGCCTTACACAAACATTGGTCAAACACACTCTTCGCGGCCATCATCCCAAGGCAGCGGAGTACTCGGCCCCCCGTGGAGAGTCTGTAAGGATTTCGGTCGATGCGCTACGCATGCACACATCCTAAGTAGTTGGACATGGCCGCTGTCGATCGACGCAACGGGCCTTTGACGCCTACACGAACATTACTATTATTATTTTCGTGGGTCGGTACAATATCATTTTTTTATCAAAACAATTTTTAAAAATTGTTCTTTATTAATGCTTTCCCAATGAGAGATATGACGCAGTGCACAGTTTATGTAAGCGTCTGTGCATCTGTCTGTTAAAACATAACTTAACTTAACGTCTTTATACTGGTTTAGAAGGCTCTACAGATACACATAGTTTCGTTTAAATTTCTTGGCTTTAATAGCTATGCGTATCCAATCTGTACTGAATTGGATTAATTGTCCTTGCCTCCATTACTTCCTGTAGCAATGCATTCATAGCTTTCACCACTCATGACTAAAAATAATTACTAACATCTAATATGAACCTTTCTTTATTTAATTTGTAGCTATGCCCTCTTGTAATTGTAGATGATTGCATTAAAAAAATAATTTGTTATAGTCTAATTTATTCTTTCGTTTAATTATCTTATAAGCTGGATTAAGTCACCTCGAATTCTTCTCTTTTCTCTTTTCTTCTTTTCTCTTGTAGTCTGGTTTTTTTTTAGTCTTTCCTTATAACTAATTATGGAAATCTACTTTCAGCGTTGTCGCTATTCTTTTATACTTTTCCGCATGTTTATATCTCCTCTACGATCAGAACTCCACACCTCTAATCTAGGTCTAACTAATACTGTGTTCAGTTTGACAGTCACTTCCTTGTTCTTAGGTTTAATATTTCTTTTGTATCATATCTAACATTGCATTTGCCTTTTCCAGTGCTACCTAGACTTGCTCACTCACATTAATTGTATGCTGTATTTTAACCGCTAGGTCCCTTTCCTTTTCTATCATTCTAATAATGTTCTCGGACATTCTGTAATTATGTTCTGTATTGGATCTATCCGCGTGAATGACTGTACAATATATCTACATTAAACTACATTTGCCAGCTCACAGGCCATTCTCGAATTTTCCTTTAAATCCTATCTCAATATATTCAGGTCTTCTTTAGATGAGAAACTACAGCATAGTTTTGCATCATCTGTTAATTTTGCAATCATTGATCCGATATCAATGCTCAAATAGTTTATATATATTAAAAGCAAAATTAGTCCCAAAACCGAGCCCAGTGGCATTCAACTTTTTACTACACAATCATCAGTGTACTCTATATGTATGCCTACTCTCTGCCTTCTTCACGTTAACCAATTTTCAATCCGTTTGGCATCTTCTCCAAATATTCTCTGTCATTGTAAATGTTTAAATAATCGTTGATGAGGGACTTTATCAAAGGTCATTGCGTAATCTAGATATAATATTTTTACTGACATCCCTATTTATCTCATTGTAGTAACCTGCACCATGAATTCTAATAGATTTAAGCACTTCCTTCTAGTAAATCCAAGCCAACTATTTCTGATTAGATTAAGGTCAGGCCAGGTCTCCTAAAACCAGTGAGGTCGTTTGGGCACACATGAAGACATCTTCACAACACCACGCCACCCTTCTCTGTCAGCGGCCTCTTCATGTGCCTCTTCTGGTCGTATATTGGTCCATTCTTTAATGTTGTCATTCCATCTCTTTTTGGGACGGCTTCTTCGTCGTCTGCCTTGCTCCTTTCCGTGGAGGATCATATTTGCAAGACCATTTGATCTCGATATGTGACCGTACCAAGCGAGTTTCCTTCTTTTGACAGTAGCCAAGAGGTCTTTAAAAGGTCTTATTGCTGTTGTAATTCTATCTCGCAATACCTCTTTTTTTCACCTCCACTTTATATTTTTCTCCATACACTTTCATTTGTGTTGGCGGAGATAGATTATCTCTGTCAGTTATATAAACTGAATTAGCACAATACAAAATAACGCTACATTCGCTACTCTTGTTTTCACTACCCTATATTTCCTTAACAGTGTATACCCCTCTATTTCAAGTTCACTATCTGCAATGTCATATGTCAAAGATTCTATTTTATCTGTTTTATATCTATTTTTCTTCTACATACAGTTCCAATTCTTCTCTATTATTCACTATTCTTCACACATTTGCATAAGAACATTTAATTTTATAATGCTGTTGCTTTTCCAATTTTTGTTTTCCGTTATAATTTTTATTTTTGCTTTTCCACTACAGGTTTGACACTTTCCTGAACCCAACTCGCCATTATGGCTGCATCCTCTATAGCACCTTGTTTTAGGTCTATCTTTAGTCTCATACTTCATTTCCCTTACTGGTTTAAATGTTTAATATAGTGATGAAACAAATACTTCACGACAGCGTGCTGCCATATGTCAAAAAGATGTAATTTTTTTCTAGTCTTGCATTTTACCTTTGTCTATTTGCATATCAATAAATGATATACTTATATCTGCACACATAACCTGTAACCTGAGGTTGATACATATTTTCTTCCTGTCTAAATAGACTGACCCATACTGGTGTGTCTAAAATATCCTTCATCGTGGCATTCCTGCACCGTTTTTCCTTAAGTGTTCTCGTCCGACTTTTGCAGCTTTAGTTTAATTTTTCCTATCATTACGACGACATGACTGTTCGATATAACACATATTATCTTTATTTTTTCCTCTATATCTTTAATGCTATCTCCTCCAGTATCCATTATTTTAAACATGTTATGTTGTTTTGACAAAAGTTTCCCAACTACCTTCACTATCTCTTACTATTAACACTGAACCATCCTGTACAGCTGCATCCTTTCAGCTGAGCTCTCTTCTATTTGAACTGTTTCCTCTCTAGAATCTAATTTACTTCCATTCCTATTTCCTTCTCCAACTGATACTTAACTGAAAGAGGTTTGCCCTTATCACCAGCAGAGCAGTTTTATTTTTCTCAACAGGGAGGAAGATTAACGTCTGGCCAGGCAAAATATACTGATCAGACATGTTAGTCAGGGTCAGGCAAAACAAACAGGCCAAGACCCTCACCTCGGCTTCCTAGTAGCCCTCCATGGAAACGGGCTGTTTTCATCGCAGCCTGGATAACGAGGTGGGGGATCGAGGTGATCGCTGTAGTGAGTGACACGCAGATGAAGTCACGCATAGCACAACTGTTTGTAGGAACCCGATTCCCATTCATAAGCATGCTCGGGTTGTGAGGAAAGCTACTGCACCCAGCCACTTATTGTCCTTTTCCGGGCGCACTAAAGAACAAACTTCTCATCGCGGGCATTCGCAAACAACAAAAACCTTATCACCTCGGCTACCCAACTGTAGCATCCTTACAACCTGCACAGTATTCTGTTTCTCTTCTATTTTCGTCTGCCTCTACCCAATTTCTTCTCATTTCTCCTAATATCGCATTTAATTCGAGCCCGCCTAACGTCTACTCTACACAACCTACATATCATTTTTACTTTATCTTCTAAGGTGGCATCTATTCTTACATTAAAACTAACAGTACTGCCACACACCTCAAACACTCTGTTCTTGTTATTCCTCTTCCCTGCGTTTCGACTGGCAATAATTATGAAGATATTACCGTAGAACTTCCTAGCCAAAAAGCTATATTAATACACTAACGCAACATACATTTGCTCTAGTAAACACCAACATATCAACTGTCGCTGGTATTTACCTTACAACAACTCTCACTAAATACTACGCTTACACTACAGTTACAGTACAGACAGTTACTACCACTCACTATACCACACTATTTAATTATGCTAAGAGCACTAACTAGCTGTTACAAGCAGACCATTATATTAGAAAACACGTATACTATAGTAAACTGCAATTACAACTATGTTATTCTTTCACAAATTAATTCTTATCGCTAATACTTAACAGAATGTCTCTATAGCTCTGCTGTGTCAAATCGAAACCATCGCCATCGTGTACAACCGGAGACCGTGTCTTCCACGTTAGCAGCTTTGCATTACAGTAGTGTTGCCAGCCAGCCTTTTAAGTACGTGGAAAAGTGATCATACTGAAAACAATTACAGACGTGTCCAGTCAAACTGGGCACGAGGTGGTTTAGAACCTGGTATGATGAGACTGCAAATCAATCTTGCGCTCAGCTTTTATCGTTATACCACGCACTGCCCATTGTGATCGTTGTGACCGCCTTGTTTAGTCATTTATTTATTTTATAAGGAGTTATCGTTCAGACTGGCAAACCTAAACAGGGAATCATATCGTTGACAAACAAAGATACGAATTGTAGTATACTGAGAGAAAATACCAGTCATGGTAATATAGACAATAACTAATAAAGTAATTTAGATGAAAAGAATTAATCAAGAAAGTTAAAAAATACATCTTAATCTTGTAAAGAGAGCAACACTTTACTTAGAACGTGATCTTAAATCAAAGTTTAATGGTGTTCATTATGGGATTCCGTGGAGAAGTGGTTAAGCCGTCGGCCTCGTGATCGGGTGGTGTGGGTTCGACATCGGACTCCGCCGTCTTTTTCATGGATTCTTAATGCGGAATCCCCTGCATTTAATCCTTTCTAAAAATTTCGCTAGCAAAATAAATTATGCCATCATCGTCTACAATGAACGGCGGCCTTTGCCTTTGATTGTTGTGCATTTATTCCCAGAAATACATCTACATCCTGTATCCGAAGTTTTCTACTACAGCTCCATCCTATTACAATCCAATCATGATCGGCTAATTAAATGGTACAAGCGTAGATTCACATTTTGGTAAAGGTGAAATATATTTTTAATGAATATACTTGAAATAATATGGAATTCTTCTGGGCACGTTTTGACAGATACAACTTCTTAGAATGCACGATTCTCGTTCTTGTTTACTCATTTTAAAGACATGACGGATATATAGCAGCAAGTAAAATTAGATGCTTATGAAAGCCGGTTAGGGTCACCTAAACAAATTCGGTGAGATATACAAAAAATATGGCAGAAAGTGGGATGAACGCCAAAAATGGCAAACATGGGCATCGTGATTGATCTGATTCATGTCTAGAATGACTCCAAACCGTCTGGCCACATGAATATGTAACTCCAGACTGATGGGCGTCAGACCCACAGAAAGAATTGAAAGTGTAAAATATGATTATAGAAGCATGTATTCAAACAAAACTGCATGAAACACATGAATGAATAGTTGGACCTTTCGGGAAGTCGATTCGACATTAATGGCTGTAAGTAATGGTACTTTTGCTACAATAACGGGAATACAGTTTTGGGGTGTAAATTTGAATCTGACTTACCATGTTGATGTACATTGCAGTGGTCAATAAAACATTATAAATATATGCATTGTTTGAGACTGTCTTTTTAAAAGCAATGCATGAAATGTCTTCTGAAATTACTAACCTAACTAATTAACGAAGACCTACAAACGGCTTCCATGACACATGTGTAAAAATAGTGTACATACCATACATTTGCTAGATGATTTTGAAATTGATTATACACAACATTAGCACAAGCTACCTCTATGAACAAGTACACTTACTGTTAACTCTGGACACATACTCTTTCTTTAGTCCATAGTACGATCTTCCACAAGCGTAGAACAAGGTATGTACAATGGCAACTGCAACCAGTAATAGAGGGTATACCACGACTACAAACATGATAAACGATATACACACGATATACACGTACTCCAGGCTGTCGACGACGTTGACGAAGAATCCTAGTATGAAAATGTAATAGCTGAAGTATACAATCGATAGCGACATCAGTGCTAGTATGATTAAACCTGACTTCCTGATTGCTCTGTGAAGATATTACGAATGTGTGTTATTAATCAATACAGCACGTACACAATAAACATGCTGTTTCAACACGATTTGTCACAATACATGTCTCAGTTTATAGTAAGCTGTCATTTTACAAAGTTCATATTTGTCAGAATACATGTCTCAGTTTATTGTAAGCTGTCACTTTACAAAGTTCATTTATGTCACAATACATGTCTCAGTTTATTGTGAGCTGTAATTATACAAAGTTCATATCATCACAATAAGTACAATCGTAACGTATGTGTCCTCAAATTGGACAACTTTGCAGGAACGCTTGGCACTAAACGTAAAGCAAGTTGAGTGGTCTATGTACTCTGTGCATCCTCATTGTGTTTGTTTTCGTCTCGTTAATTTGCATATTGTATTTAGCACAGGTAGTCCAGAGTGCGTTCAGAGGATTTTGCATTATATTGATGTCGTCGCACATCAGACAATGATCATGTGCAAACAGTAATTAGTGTATTACGCTCGGTTCTACTAGACATGTCTCAATTTGGCTCCCTGCAGATGTTAAATAGCAGAACGGAAAGCACACATCTCTGTCTCCAGCGGCAATGCTGTCAAAAGCCTTTGTGACGTATGTCGTTCTTACGAAGTTTATATTAGTACTGTCTAGTTCTCTGACATAATCAAATAGCTGTACACCATAATCTTAGTTTTGTCCAAAGTTTATTCACATCTACCTCATCAAACGCTTTATCTTGACCAATGAAAGCAATATATTGAAAAAAAAAATATTGTATTATCTTTCGCTTAGTTGCTTTAAGGTGAATAAGGCCTCCATGCGGCCGACACCCAGGGCAAATCAAAATTGAGCTTTGGACAATTGAGGTTTAACAAAAAGTATTATTCTCTCTTCCAGGTTTATCGCATAGATTTTACCAGTATAACTAAATAGCGCTTTGCTTTGTACATGTCACAGTTGATTTGGTCACCCTTTATCTTCCAAATTAGCACGTTTCTAGCTATCTGCCAGTAGTCTGGTACACGTCTGAAAACTACTTTGTTTCTACATATCAAGATAAAGGTAAGCATGTCATAATGTATAAAGGTTTAGCAAATCAATCAGGGAAGAGCAGATGAACTATGAAGAAATGGACTACAATTGGAGCGACAGGGATTCTCCTAAATCCCTGGAGAGAGAATGAGAAACACTCCGCGGGAGTCGCATTCTTATTAAAGTAAGTGAACACACAACTCATAGAATAGCAACTAGTTAATGAAAGAATTAGGATGGCAAGATTTAACGGGATGCATTCACAACTCTATGTTATGTTATGACCTGACAGCAAAAAAGTAACACAAACAATTCTATTGGAAAGTCCATGAAAGGACATACAGTACCAGATTATTTCTTGCGTTGTATTATTGTAGATTTAAACGCCAAGCTTAGAAATAACAAAACAAATCGAGAGGCAGCAATGGAAACACAGGGTTGTTGTAACACGAACGAAAACGGCGAAATGTTGATAGATAAATGCATGTAAAACCGACTTGTATTTGGGGGCGCAAGGGGGGGGGGGTGTGGAGGGCACAGAACATTAGAGATACATATACAACAATAAGTAACAGTGTAATAGGAAACAACCAACAACACCATAAAGAATGAATAAGCAACAAAACAATAGAACAGATACATATAGTTAAGGCAAAACAATATTTCATCAATTCCACTAAAATCAAAGAGACAAAAACGACAAAATTAGAGAGTATGCAGAGTTAAACAGATTTGTCAAAAGAGTGCTAAGAGAAATGAAAGAAAGTTCATAGAGAATTGCTAGACAAAAGATGGAATGGTTGACAAGAATAAATGACATGCATACAATAGCATCCCAAGAAATAGGCAGGAATAAGAGACAGTGCATTAACTAGCGAGCATGAACACGACGAGTGATTGGTCTCACATTGTTTGAGTGTTTTACACTAACAAGACCCAGAACATACCGCAGTCATTCAAGCATCTACTGGAGACCTTGTAATAAATCTAGAATCACGAGCTGAGCTAGAAATTGTAAAAGCTACCACTCTACTAAACAGAAATAAAGCACAAGGGAGTGATTCATTTCTAGCAGAAATCTTCAAAGTAGATCCAAGCTTCGCTTCTAACATATTACAGCCACTTTTCGCATCAATATGAGAAAAGGAAGAATTATCCATGGACTTCACCCAAGGACAAATAGTGAACATTCACAAGAAAAGAGACCTGTCTGACTGTAACAATTGGAGATAAATTAAGCAACTTTCAATTTTAGAAAGCATATCTACTAAAATTATCATAATGAGAATTAAAGATGAAATAGATCAACACACTTGCATAGAACAGATATGATTACGAAAATAAAAGAGCAACTAGTGAGCTCACATTCGTCTCCCCCGTCATCTAAGAACAATGTAGTGAATGGCAAGAAAACATATATCAACTTTGTGGGTTTTTAAAGGGTATTCAATAATATGCACATAGATATATGGTGGAAGATAATAAGACAGATTGGGATTCCACAGAAGATCGTTACCATTACATCCCTCTTCTATAAAGATTGTTTCTGCAGCATGAACAGCTCCGGCAGAACATTTCCAGTAAAGTCTGGCGTAAGACAAGGATATGTTATGGCATCCTTACTATTCACCTTGCAATGCAATGGGTACTAAAGAAAAATATTGAGAATGACAAGAGAGCTACATCATGGACATTATTTATCATGTTAGAAGACATTGATTTTGCAGACGATCTAGCTCTTCTGTCTCATTCATGAGAGCATATCCAGGACACGATTACCAAGTTGCAAAAATTGTGAAACAAGTAGGATCACGAAGAATAGTTTAACACTAAGAAAACTCACATTATGATCAATACTGCAAACCAACAACCAATGCCTCTAAGAAACTAAATGCTAAATGATACATAACAGTTCACCTATCTCGGACAATTGATATCACTCCAACAAATCACGGAAGACGGCGTAAAAGGTTTAGCTTAAAGTAGACCAAGACTGCCATTGTCATGACGAAACCAATTTGAAAACCCAGTATATGTAGCAGGTAAACTAAACTTGGGCTGCATAATAGTTGTGTCTGACTTGCACTTCTATTTTGTGCGAAAAACTGGTGGGTTACAATTGTAGATACACTAGATTAAAAACCATCCACCCTGAATGCCTTAGCAACATCTGTAAAGTGTTTTGTCCAGACAACACATACAATCACAAACTCTTACATGACACCAATGAAGAAGATATGGATACAATTTTAGCAGAGAGAAGATGGAGATGTCTTGAGTCCGGACATGCCCTCAAAAACAGCACGTACATGGACATCTTCTTCATCGTACGCAGTCAGACAGTAACCATTATTTTTTCGAAAAAAGCGGCGGTCATCCTGAGGCTGTCGACACTTCCATAGAGCTTGCCTTGTGGTTCCACTGATGATGGCCACATCTGCTCTCTCTGATCCTCGTATGTCGGGCAGTTCTGCAGCAGATGCTCAGCGGTCATTTTCTCGGTACCACACGGGCATTCATCGGTACCACCTATCTTCAATTTGTTGAATAGGTGGTACCTCAGTCTATTGTGGCCAGTGCGAAGTCTGAAGACAACGACGTGCTCTCTTCTGTTCAACTGGTAATAGGCATCGTTTTTTGGTGTAGCCGGTATGTTCAGTTTCCCATTTGGTCATGTATCTGGCTTTAATAAGCCGTTTTAACTCTTCGTACGTCATACTAGTATCTGTTTGTGGTTTTCTTGCACCTTCTTTTGCCAGTCTATCTGCCTCCTCGTTGCCTTGGATGTTGCAGTGTGATGGGAACATGGACATCTAAGATTAAGAGGAAAATCAATAGACTAAGAACAACTTGAAAATGTACCGTGGATGATGAGATATGCTATGCATCTCTGACACGGAGTCCTGCACGAAAGTAAGCTCAAGACAGAGACGCTCAGAGAGCGCTTGTAGAAGCTGCATGTGCAACAGAACATACACATAATTAAAACGGCCCTTTAAAGACAAGATTTTTGTGACAGTGCGAGTATTCAATTTCCATAGTATTCGGTTTTCAGTTAGCAGCCTGCAGGGAATTCATGTCAGTTTCAGCATTTTACTATAATACCTACCCCAGGCCAAACGAGCCCCACGGTGGAAATCGACCTGTTCACCGCTAATTTGCAGCAACACAAATCAAACTGCTGGTTCATTCTAGCTGCAATTAGATCTCATGGTTTCATTTATTCTCATCAATAAGTAAACATACCCCATCGATCATGCCTTTGAGACGTACATTTCAATTCATATCCTGCAATCTTCAAAGTGGTTTTTGGCAGACATAAACAAAACCATTTAATGGTCAGCCTTAAGAATATAATATATAACGTCATCGGAATATCTGAAACTCGCGTGTTGCGAAACAGGAGCCGTGTTTCCTGTTAGTTCTGGGGAATGACAATATCACGTTAGTGGAAATGATTTTATTATTACTAAACGTCACGTACCAATTGTTCAATCAGTAGAGATTATCAACTCCAGAATAGGAACACTCAAGCTGAAAGTGCATGATCAGGCTGAGCCACTCATTGTCGTGCATTGATCTGCGCACAGGCTACCATCTGAAGGATTATGGCTGAAAGCCTCTAAGTCAGAATTCCGCCCGGATATGCGACGATATTCTCAGCACCACTGCGCCGGGAGGCAACGATATGTTTGGGACCTGGGACTCGAGACTCAGCCTGACCTGGTCGAGCCGCAGAAAGAGGTCTTTGCCGTCCCGCTGATCAAAGCGGGCGGGTCCCTGTCCGATATTCCCCCCATGCGGCGTGGAGGTGGGAAATCATTTGTGGACCACTTAGTTTTCGGTCGGGGTGTCGTAAGCAGTAGATCAACCACCTCACTGCGAACTCAGCCCATGAGATATGTTCGCACACCAGACGAACAACATCTCCGTGCCCCGTTCAAGCTTGTTTCCCGGCTAAATGCATTCTCGTTCCTTACTTTTGTCTGCTTTCAGTCATCCCAATGGACAAGCTCCCAGGTTGCGAGGAATGCTAGGCGTACCATCACTGCAGAGGAGCTGAGAATAATATAGGGAGCAGGGAGATAACCAACTCACATGTATATGCTACGTTTCTGGCAGGACGTGGCGATCCTGGGACATAGACACACTGAACTGCCTCTCTTCAGGGATTCTTGAAAAATTAGTACATAAGTCCATCATATCATCATCATCATCATCACACCCTTTCGACACGAGTAGGGAATACTCGATAGTCCTGCAAGACAACTTTCCAAAGAGAGATAACTCTGACCTCAAACAACTGCTGCCTTGTAGATAGGCTGGGGACAGCCAATGACTAAAGAGGGCAACCTTACAGAACCGCCTGTTGAAATCAGATGCACTGGGCCACAGGCCTAATGAAACAGTGTAACGAAAATCTATGTATGATGACGTTACAATTTAAAAGAAGAAAGTATGGTGCTCAGCCTGTGGACTCCCACCAGGCAGGGAGAGTGCCGGGGCCCCACGCCTCGAAGGAAACCACCTAATGCTACTGGTGGTCACCCACCCATGTGCTGTGGAGTCAAGGCACAAGGAGATGGGGCAAGAGCTATTGACCGAAAATCCAAGACCGTTAAAATACTACAGGGGAATGCGTAGGGAGTCCTTAACAAAAAGATTTCTCTAACAAATCGCCTGTACGAAGGCAAGATAGACGTAGCAAGCATTCAAGAAACGCACCTTAACAACATCCACAGATTCTTAATCAGAGGATACCAGACCTTCCGACTTGATAGAGAAGGTCACAACGAAGAGGTTCTGATACTAATACGTAACTACATACCAAGTAGCGCAGTATCTGCAAATACACCGGACAAGCAGAAATTGTAGGAGTCGACATAATGACACAAGAAACGAAAATCTGCATCTTCAACCTTTATGGCCCACCCAACAAATACCTGTCGCTCTCGAATATGGAAATCAAGGACTCCAGCTGCCTAGTGGTTGAAGACTTCAACAGTCACTCGGAGAGATGGGGATATTCAGACATAGACAGCAGAGGGGATGAAGTGGAAGATGGCATACCACCTCCACTCCAGACTTGGCCTTCTCCACAGAAGATATCCACCACAAATGGACCCATGCATACATCGACGGTTCTGTAACAAAAACAACACAGAACGGAGGGGCAGGGGTATTCGTGAGCCTACCAAATGGTAGAAAAATAACACTGTCAGTGGCAACTGGAAAATTCTCAAGCAATTTCAGAGCGGAGGCAGAGGCACTGAAGGCTGCAGTAGAAGCAATGCTAACATGCGAAAGCAATGAAAGCCATATAGTCTTGTTTACAGATGCCCTGGCCATAGTCACAGCACTAAAAAGCAATAAAAATACTGAACTTAATGATTTAAGAGCAGTACTCTGTCAACTATGCCAGTAGTCCGCAATAAAAAGAGAAGTGGTACAGTGGGTCCATCCCACTGTAACATCCAAGGCAACGAGGAGGCAGACAGACTGGCAAAAGACAGTGCAAGACTACCACAACCAGATTCTAGTGTGACCTACGAAGAGTCCAACAGGTTTATCAGGGCCAGATACATGGCCAAATGGGAAACAGAACATACTGGCTACACAAAAAATGATGCCCATTACCAGTTGAACAGAAGAGAGCAGGTCGTGGTATTAATGACTCCAGGACTCCGCACAGGCCACAAGAGACTGAGGTACCATCTATTCAATAAATTGAAGATCGGTGGCACTGACGAATGCCCCTGTGGTACAGGGCAAATGACCGCTGAACATCTGCTGCAAAATTGCCCGACATACGAGAACCAGAGAAAGCACATGTGGCCATCACGAGTGCCAACACTAGACAAGCTCTATGGCAGTGTCGACAGCCTCATGATGACAGCTACTTTCTTCGAACAAATTCAAGTTGACGCCTGACAGCGTACGAAGAAGATGAAGAAGAAGATCTGCGTACCACAATGGCTATACAGATGACGGCATCGATTATTTCTATGAGCTGTTTGAAACGCAACTACTACCAAACCAACATTCAAAACAATTGGCATTGGGGACTTCTATGCGAGAGTAGAGCGTAGACAGACATGCAAACGTTGCATCGCGTCTTCTCCGACGACATCTGAAATACGAGAGATGATCGTCTGACTGTCTGTGTCCAAATACGATGGCTTCATGTAATGAAATCCTACCCACAACTACCGGCTGAGAACAGCTGGAACTGGCACTACCTGAACTGGGTAACCAATGAACCAATGGGGACATAGACTATGTGCTAGGTAACGACATTAAGTTTGTTACAAAGGGGGAGGTGCTGCATCGACTAGATATAAACAGCGACCACAGACCCATTAGGACAACCTTACACACGGACTCACTACCGCGAAAACAACATATCCAGGTTCCAACAAAGCTGGATGCTGTTATGCTGTCAGAGAAAATCCGACAAGAGGATTGGAGGTTCACGCCGTCTTCTACCTGCCACTTAAAACAGCTGAAGGAAAAACTGAAACAGTGCATTGATTTGGCAAAAGGTGCAAATGACAGCTGGATTAGCGAAGACACTCTACAACTTCTACATGCGAGGAAAATACTGAAACAAAATGGCATGCACAACATCCTGGAGTTATGCAAGCTGAAAACGTTAATCAGACGCAGATTAAAAGAGGACTATGAACATCATAGTCTGAAAAAGATGATCAGAGTAGCTGAGACAAAATGCAGCATAATCAAATGTCGAACAAGTCATCTCCATTCAACACATTTTATGACCGCCCAAAACGATGCAGACGATGTCAGGGCGACGGACAGAGCAGATAAATAGGCACAATATTACAAGTACTGCATCGACTTCTTTACATCAAAGGCTTTAGTCACAAAACTGACACCCAACAACGAATATGTGCCGGTACCAAAGATCGAATCAGATGAAGTGGTACATACAATCAAACAGCTTAATCCAGGTAGAGCCCCAGGACAAGACGGAATCACAAATGACGTAATCCGTGCAGGCAGGAACTTGCTAGAGATACGTTGAACTATTTTGTTCAACATCTTTCTGGACGAATGTTAAATCCTCGACCAATGGAAAACGTCAAAAACCATCCTAATCTTTAATAAGAGGGAAAAGGAAAACCTGGAAAATTACCGTCCGATTTGTCTGCTCTTCTATTTTTACAAACTCTTTGCCAGAGTGATCGTCAAATGCGTAACGAAGCTTTTATTTGAGAACCAACCAAGGGAGCAGACATGTTTCAGTAAAGGCTTCTCAACCACTGACCTCCTAAACACAATGAACCAATTAATGGAGAGGGCGCATGAAGTATATATGCTTTTTTGCCTTGTGTTCGTGGATTATGTGAAAACTTTCGATAGCATAGAAATAACTGAATTTGCTGAATGCACTGAGAAATCGAGAAATTTGACAAAAATACGGTCAACTGATAGAAAAGTTAAACAGCGAATGCACAACAGATATCACCCTATTCTATAGACATATGACTATACCGATAAAACGTATATATACGTATATATTAGAAGTGGTGATACAATCTCACTAAAGCTCCTTACAGCAGCCCGTGGGGATGTCTTTAGACACATGGGGACGATAGGGAATGAACAATCGGGGAAATTCTTACTTATATGAGGCTCGCTAATGACATAGGTATCTTCAGCCACAAAGAAGCCTGAATGAACTCAACAGACAAAGCGTTGCAGTTGGCCTACAAATCAATAGAAATAAAACCCAGTTCATGCTCAACAATTTCTGCCCAAAGGGAGATATGCACTTTGGAGATTGTTCCGTCGAAAACGTAGATGCGTATATCTATTTTGGCCAAGAGATCACAGACGTCTATTTAATCAATTGGGAGATCTCACGAAGGGTACCAGCGGGCTGGCTCAGCTTCAACTGTATTAAACACATACTGCAACAGATGCGAAACGTCAACGCTAGGGCTCACACCTTCAACAGTGTGTTATTCCAGCCATGTTATATAGCTGCGTAGTGTGGAACTTACGGAACGATTATGCATATTTCGAAGAGCGATGGAGCGAAGAACATTGATAATTTACATTCGAGACTAAATCCACAACGCAGAGATCAGACGTCGAACTTCCTTCTCTGATATCACAGATGTCGGGCTGTTACGAAAATACAGATGGGTCGGACATGTGGTGCGCAGGCTGAATAACAGATGGACACGTAGAATCGGGCAACCGAGTATGACGTTGAGAGATGGCATAATGGAGGCCATGTGTCTAACATGGTACACAATGGCAAAATAGCAAAATGAGTTTACTCAACATTTGTCTACCTGACATCAGACACACGTTCCTGATAGAATTAAACGAAATTACAATTCTGAAATTTGAGCGTGCACATTGTTTTAAAGAATGTTCAATACACACACATATATATATATATATATATATATATATATATATATATATATATATATATATATATATATATATATATATATATATTAATACACATACATGAAAACATGAAAGCATGGGCTGGTGTTCCATTAATAGCGGACAAGGATTCAATTTGCTCCGACAGTTTCGCCATTGTTTGTATTTAATACCATCATTGACGTTGTAGATATTAGCGAAAAAACAAAGTCAGTGTATAGCAAGTTCCACGCAAGTCATCGGTTATCTAGTTTTCAAGGATTATCGCCGATAGTGTCGTGATTGTGTTGAAAACAAACGAGGTTTTGGTTCAGCGTTACCTGGACCTCCGATGGTAGTAGTTTATACCAACATTTTGTGGTGTAGGAAGTAACAATATAACATATCCGGGATGCACCAATTGATCGGTCAGCAAGATTTCACGGATTGTCATCTATTGTGTCGTGATTTCGCTGCACGGCTGACCGTGAATTTGAATACAGGATTGGTTGGATTGTCCTGTTACCTGTACAATATGTGACACTGCAATAAAAATGGTGGAGACAAGCGACCACAAACAGAGTAGAGGAGACTCGTTAGCCCCGTAGGCAACTCTTCTAGGAGAATGAAACCGAGAGCAATGAGAAAATGTCGAAGAAAATCAGATAGACTTGGGTTAAAAAATGTACTTATAAGCTACTGGAATTGCCACAGCACTACCCACAGCGACGTCATTCTCTAAAGGTTGATATACTACTTCAACATCTTCTTGATCCAGGATGTTGCATTCAAGTGTCCAGGATAGAGGGGCTACAGTAAGCCATGCGAGCCTAGAGATGCATGTGAAGCAAGAACTTCCCCATACATAGATATTTACTAGAACCGATACATTTGAGGATGTCGAGCTACAAGAGATTGTAGTGACGATCCACCCCCAATTATGGCGACTACAACTCGTACGCTCTATAACACCTCTTTGAGGACGTGGGAGTTTCTGTCAACCTTGTCAGAGTCGCAGAGTAAAAAGTGCCTCATTGGAAGTGCATCTAATGCTAGGTCAAAGGAGTGGGGAAATACCACTGGAAATAGGCAAGGGGTCGCCTTGTGTCAGGCATTAGTCCACACAGCCTCACTGTTGTGAATGATAGACGTAAATAGCTAGACTAGCGTCTCGACCGTGTATACGGATAGTGTTATTGCCACTTATTTTCAGTGATGTCGCAAAGCTACCAATTCCTTTAAAGCGCTAGCCAGGGAGCTACAAAGCGATGGGAGGAGCTCATTACAGGAGTGGGTAATAATAATACCCTCAAGAAGTTCTGGTACATGCATCGAGAGATGAATGGAAAGACTACAAGCCAGCTTATCCCCACTATTCAAGACACCACAGGAATTCCACTGGATACAGACGAATAGAAGGGTAAGAGTTTTTTCAGTCAATATGTTGCCTAGACTAACAGAGGCGACATAGATGCCCGTCAGAAAATTCGGAAAGGCATTTTAGACGCAGCCAGCAGGGAAGAAGCTTATGTAGACCTTATCATCGAAGCAGATGTCGCAAATAGCACACGTACTAGCAAGAACACCGCTCCAGGTCTGATGAAGTACAATATTGCCTCATAAAGCAGTTGGATGAGACAGAGAAAAGAAATATGGTGAATGATTTCAATCACACTATAGAAAAGTCATCTGTGCACGAGGACTGGATTCGTATATATATATATTTATGTTCAATGCTTAATTTCAGCAGCTGTTGAATAATCCCCATACATAATGTATATGACAAATTGCTCGAGAAGACAGTGGCCAGGAAAATAATGTCACACCTAGAACGGAAGCACATCCTACCCCATACGCTGGGCAGTTACAGATCAGCGAATCAGACATGGGGAAACGCTGGAACATTCGCGTATGATTTGTATGAGGATTTTTAGTCAAAGTAAGATGCATACACCCCTATCCATTTGAGGACGATAATGACATGTCTCAAGCAGTGTAGTTTAAACCCGGGGCTGGTTAGTTGAATATCAGCTGGCCTAATGGAAAGAATAGTTGCACTGTGCGTCAGAATTGAAGGACTGCCTCATGGGTCTCCGCTCTCACCGGTGCTGTTTAACATCTACACAGTAATAATGGCCAACATTCAACCATCAAGGACAGGGCGAACGTTATCATTTGCCGATGACATCCTAACGTACATGACTGGCTCAGACAGGCAATAGTTGGTCAACAACATCCAGAAAACCTTGCAAGCAATCTCACAGTCGTGTGGCGACTAATACTCTCAGACCAATCCGGACAAGACCTGTATGATGTGTTTAAAAAAAAATAATCCCATAGTAAAGACTGAGCTCTCGGGCATCACATTTGAATGATGCACCATTCACAGGTGTGACAGGTCGAAATACATCGGAGTGGCATTTGATCGCAGTCTCTCATATAATTGGTATGTTGAACAGACCGTACAAAGAGGTAAGGAACAGTCATGACCATGGCTGCTGCCAACTTGGAACAACCAATCCTATTCTATCTCGTCAGGTCCAGTAGTCAGTTATCGATTAGGCAATGGGCATCCTCAGACTATTGAGAACACAGTGTGAAAGGTTAGAACGCATCAAGAATGAAGGGATGCGACTGGTTCTGGGCTGCACCAGAGATCCCCCGATAGTGATGACGGGGTACAGGCTGGGATTGTTATCGGTGGCATCCAAACATAAACTGGCACAAGTCAAAGCCTATATGCGTGTCACCACAGACACGTGTCTTTCTATGTACAGTAATATCTCCGACATCAAAGTATGAAAAATCAAGAGAGGGGCGTCATGGATTGCACAGGCAGACAAAACAATAGTATTCGTCATTCCAATTGTGAAGATAGCCAAAGGGAAAGAATGGGTCCACACTGGTGATTACATGATAGAGTACCAGAGAGTCATCATAACATTAGGCATGGAATGCAGAGAACGGAGCAACGGGAGAGCAAAGATGAATCAGTAGATAATTGATAATACGCAATATAGTGATGCCGTCAGATACACTGAGGGATCAGTGCTGCGCAGTAGGACATCAGGCTGGGGCATTTCGGCAGTATGCCATACATGTAACAACCTCCAGTTTCAGAATGGAGAAGGAATGATATCAAGAGCAATCACCGTGACAGAAGCACAACAAGTCATTCTTGCGTTTAGGTACAGAAAAGATGGCTTAGGTACGAGTGGATAGCAGCCGTTGAGGTCTCAAATCTCCAGATGTTGACATGGATCTACTGTACTTTCCTGATCATGCTGGTACTCAGGGTAATGAAAGAGCTGACATCTTAGTCTCACAAGCTCCTATTATGGGCGCATTAGTGATGGACATGAATGACATTTTAAAATCAATCAATTATAGCCGCCTGCCACATGAAAATACCACAATAGTTGGAAGTAGCAATCTACATGCCGCAAAATTTCGATGTTAAACGAAGTACGAGCGCAGTAGGGCTGATGAAAGGACGGGGAAAGATAGTGTACAACCAGCGAAATTCAGATAGCATGAGCATCAGGACCCTGCTTCATTTGCTGAGATAGACTGATCACCTGTGAATGTACCCGGAGCGCAGTGACATATATTCCTAGGAACAAAGATATGTATATATATATATATATATATATATATATATATATATATATATATATTATATATATATATATATATATATATATATATATATATATATATATATATATATATATATATATATATATATATATATATATATAAATTAATCACTATTAAAGAATAAAACATTCCGTTGGGGGTTTTGGTGTGTACATATAAATGATCTATATTGTTTTAAATTTTAGATTTGGAAGTCATACCGACCTCAGAAAAACGAGAGTGATTTTATTTTATTCTTTTGTAGGATTATTTATTTCAATTTGATACCCACGTATGTTATTTGCGTATGAATTGATTTGCTGTGTTTTAGTAACCTGCAGTTACTGATGAATGGGCGAACTATTGCTATTTCAGTTGTTAAGAAACATGTCTTTACAAATAATACGGCAATTAATTATATTTATATATACACCATATCAAAGAGCTTTACACACATAGCGAGGGAGGTAGCGTAGTCTGGGCTGGACGTCCCGCTCGTTAAATGAAAGTGTAGCGTCTGATATAGCCTCTCCTTTCCAGGTGTTGGGATCGCCGCTGGATTCACTTTTCGGCTTGCCGTTCAGGAGTTTCCATGCCAATGGCCTCTCCTCCACGAGGGGCTCCCTTTTTCTTCTGCTGTCTGCTGCAACCGAGTACCTGGCGGTATAACTGGGCTGGCAGATTGGGCTCATTATAAGCTAAACTTGTTAGACTGTTCAGGCAGTTCGTCTAGGTCAGGAGGAACTCCGATTTTAAACCCACGTCCCAGTGAATGCTGGGTAGTTGTAGGACGATGAGAGTTACATTGGCTGTTTCGAGTAACTAGCATCTGCGGGCAACGACTCAACTGTCTTGTGGAAACCTCGAGAGAGGGTAGAGCTCCATAGGACTAAACCCACACAGAAAATCCCAAGTAGTAGCAGCTAAGGCTGGTTTCAAAATTGTGAACTCATTCCAGCAGCTCCTACAGCAGAGCTGGTGTCAAATGGTCATGCTTTGCTTTCATTTGGATTACACCAGCGAGACCAAGCGGGGGATCCTGCAATTGTGGCAGCCCAGGGTCTCCATATTCAGCTCCCAGGCTTACGCCCTGAGAGGCTACTCACATGGTGCCACACGCTTGGTCTGCAAAGACTGAGATTCCTTTGAATAAACACATATTGTTGTTATTGTTAAATGTCAGATAAATATGAACACTTACATAGTGAAATACGATTGTGTCGCTTTCACATGCATATTATCTCTTGGTGTTACTTGAAATGACATGGTCATCAAGGTAGTGTCTAAATATCTCGAACTTTCATTCACATCTATCTCTGTTCCTTTTGAAGCACTCGATATTTCTCGAAAAGGTGACGTGTTTGAACTTGGGTCCTCAGAAGGGAAATAATCCATTACTTTGTGATATGCATCCGTATGGCCGTAGCTTTCCTTTACATGCTGATAATCAACGTTGCGATTTTCATCAGATCTGGATCTGTGAATCAACGAACAGTCATGGTGGCATGCATTATAATCACTTGAAATATTCTTTGAGTATAGAATCACGATAACAAGTAAATAATTGTCATTGTGTGTATACAAAAAATTACATGTAAATGAGTATTCAATCAGTAATCATCCAGACGTTTTGGTGATTTGAATATATCGATGATTTGTCCTTTGTTTACATAGAGCATCAGTTCGGGCATATTTTTCATCGTACAAGTCTTGCTAAAGATACACTCAAGAAAATGTCTACAGCATTTAAAAATGGTTGAAAAGCCATTGAAAGTTAACATAACAATCTGACAGAAGTTGACTATTCTCAGAAGTAAAATGGATGAAACACATAGCAGAATAAATTATAATGTTAAAATTAGATTTGCGTTTCTTCTCAACGCAGTAAGGTAATAACTAGGACATTAAAAAAAAACTGGAATATGGAAAGTCTTTACTTAACTTAACTTAACGTCTTTAAACTGGTTTAGAAGACTCTGCAGAGTCTGTATACAACCAGTTTCACTTACATCACCTTGCTCTAAAAGTTATGCACATCCAATATATTCTTAAATGCATTAACTGTCCCTGCCTTCACTTCCTCTCGTGACAAGGCATTCCAAGCATTCACTACTCTCTGACTAAAAACATACTCCCTAATATCTAATCTGGACCTCTCTTCAGTTAATTTTTAGCTATGCCCTCTTGTTCTTGTGGGTGGTTGTATTTAAAAAAAACTAACTTGTTATAGTCTAATTTATCCATTCCTCTGATCATCTTATAAACCTGTTTTAAGCCACCACGAATTCTTCTCTCTTCTAGACACAGTAGGCTGGTTTTTCGGAGTCTTTCTTCCTAACTGTAATTCTGGAATCCCACTATCAGCTGTGTCGCTCTTTTTGTATTCTTTCCAGCATGTTTATATCCCCTCTATGATAAGGACTCCACACCTGTACACAGTACTCCAATCTAGGTCTAATTAATGCTTTATACAGTTTGACTATCACTACACTCTACTAATTGGATGTTAGAGGTAGTTGAAAAATGAGAATTGGAAGAATTGAATGAGAACTACATAGATTGGACTGAATGCAATAACACGGATGGGAAAGTCTGCAGGACGAGTAGTTAACTTTGACATGACCAAATGTATGTTTTCCCAAAACTTGAATATTTAGATCCACATTGGCTGCATTTTCACATCATTTTTACGCAGTCTTATTAAATCGTCGCACTTACATTCATGTCACATTTACATTTATTTATTTAGCCACCTGCACTTCAGAAATAGTTAAGGCCTAATTCAAAATCGTATCTAACAGCAATTCCCCAACATCAGTGTCTACTAAGGAACTGGCTACCATGTTACCATTTTAAAAGCTTTTCCCCCTCTGACTTGCCATGTATTAAACATTGACCATCTATATTGTATGTTTGTTGCTGGCAATAATTAAACAACAACATTTTGACTGTGCTTGCTATTAAATCAAGTTACCTGTGTGTCGTTTGGCTGCGATGAATATGGAAATTAAAATACCAGATGACCTCTAATTTGTTAAAAAGTATGTGCAACACAATTTTAAAAACAATTGCATGTTTATAATAATATTATGTTCGTATCTAGATCATCCACATCCAAGGACTACTGTTGCGGCACGGCTCCAAGCCTCGTCTAGTGGAGGGGTGAGATTGGGGAGAACTTGCTAAATGCTGAAGCCATAGTGTGCGGAGACGGTCTCTCCTGCATCTCCAAACGGTTGGTGTAAGTCCATTGATGCCGAGTAACGATTTGTAAAGTATGTTGTGTGCAACGATACCTAGTACAGCTGTAGCTCATGACCGAACACAGAAACGTATGTTGTGTGCATAGTTTCCTGGTGCAGCTGTAGCTCATGACCGAACACAGAAATGTATGGTGTGTGCAGCGCTACCTGGTACAGCCGTAGTACATGACCGAACACAGAAACGTATGTTGTGTGCAGCGTTACCTGGTACAGCCGTAGTACATGCCCGAACACAGAAACGTATGGTGTGTGCAGCGTTACCTGGTACAGCCGTAGAACATGCCCGAACACAGAAATGTATGGTGTGTGCAGCGCTACATGGTACAGCCGTAGTACATGACCGAACACAGAACTTTGACTGCTGTCCACTATTTCGGATATTAGACGAAGGCCTGTCTTAACAGAAACCTCTACGTTGCGGATGTAATCATGTCATCGGATTTCTAGGAGGCACAGCTAATTGCCCACGTGGAAGACCTGCAGTTACGACATTCCATATTTCAGTAATGTCTAGGTCTCGGAGCAGCACAGCAGGAATGATAACATGCATATGCCATTTTTTGGTTTAAGGGAAATCATGCCGATAATATACGCCTGGGATCATGCAAATCAGATGTAGTTGGACCGATCCACAGTGAAATGTCGGGACTGTTGCGATCGTCATATGCGATCATGCTGCCGTGGTAGGTACATTCGTTGGAGCCTCGTCATCGCAACCTTGAGTTACAGTACCATGAAGTACTGTGTCGGAAATAAGGTTCTGAACTTTGGTTTTGTTCAAGAAGATAGACAAAGCCTAGAAATAGCATTTCGCTGTTTACGATTTCCTGAAAGACCTATCACGCAGAGTTGTCTCTGTCAAACAGGACTATATCGTTATCGTAAGCGAGATCAGTTACGGTTGTCTGGTTGATAGCGATACTCTCTTTGTGTGTGCTAAGGTGGTGAAAAATCCAGTTAACGGTCAGGCATAATAGGTCTGACGCGAGAACACAGTTATGTTTGACATCCACAATCGTGTGGAATCTGTTCGAGAGAGTATCACCCAATCTAATTTTGACGCTGGAGACTTTGTGTAGCTTCTTGATCCTATTTAACAAAAGTGAAAAAGGGGGGGGGGGGGGTGTGTCTTATTTCTATAAAGCTGATTGATGAAGTGGACTATCCATCTGGTATGCAGGGCATAACGGATGATCGTAGACGCGGTGCTGTCCAGGAAGGATAGCGTCGGTGTTACAACGGACAGCGATGAAGCCAGACTGCTGTGGGCAACGATTTGCGGGCATGAGAGGTTTGAACCATGACAATAGCACGTGGGCAAACACCTTATCTGGGACCGAGTGTAATGATAGAGACATGTGCAAAGAGACAGACAACGATTCCATTGCGCCAGTGAGCTGGGACGTGTCTTGTCTTCCATCCCTGCAGGAATATACGATGGAGGGCAGAGCTGATCGGTTCGATTCGTCGGACGTATTCCTAAACCATTGTGCTTTGTTTATCATCCTGCTTGCCTTTAGGGTAGATGAGCCTGTTTGCCTGAAAGTCAGGTCTCAAGTCATGAGATCTGAGCCAGCTTCGACATAGTCAGCAATTTAGTTGAGGAAGGGTTCCTTGTCTGTCCCGGCCGTATACCTTACTCACAAATTCTTTTAGAGTACGATGTCATACGAGGTATCGAAGAGCGATTGCTAGTGCCTTAGGGTCATTGGACCAGTGATTACCCTTCCCGTCTTTATTACGGATAATACTGATATCAGATTATTTGGAAGGCGGTTGCTGCAGTGACGTTACCCTGTAAACATCGACATATTTATTGGCAACGCTTGAGTCAACTTTCAGAAGCTGGAAATTGTACATTGGGGTTGACACTGACAACACCTCAGTATTCAGTGAAGAGATTCACTTGAGAATGTGAACAGTTTAATTTCAAGGACTTGTGTCACATTACTTATTAGTAGCCCTACGACAGTGTTTCTACAAGCACCTTGTCATTGTCAGCCTTTTTGTTTCCTAGATAGTTGATGGCCATATGCTGGGCAGCATTTCAAGCTAACCTTGCATCACATGTGAGGATAGAAACAAATCGCTGATATCAGAAGAGCTGACGTAACTGCGGACCGACCCATTCACATTCTTTGATGTTGACCATCAGATCAATCATATTTATCACGGACATTTATCTCGTGGCTAAACAAATCATGTGTGCACTCCACGAATCTCCAACATAAATTATGACAATGACGAGATGTGATTGTAATAACTGCTACACATTTCGATATCCAATTAGCGATCCAGACTATCTGCCTCGTGGAAAATGCCTCACCATGACTATGGGAGGGAGAAGGACTGAGTCTTCTGCGCCGGAAAGATGAAGTCACCAGACTGCTGAAACAACAACTCTAACCCCTTCTCCCCCCACCCCCAATCTCCTCTTCGGATTTTTAAAACTAGTGCTAATTCATGATTTTGAAGTTCATATTTGTGATTAGCATGCATAAATCAATTATTTTATTAAACTACTTTTGTCAAGAATATATTGTTGAAGATGAACGACGTAATTTATCACTGAAAAGTTCCAAACTGTGACTCAGGTAACAACTGATAGTTACAACAATGTACAAACTAGAAAAGATTATCAACATTCCATAGGTATCTAATGCGCCATAATTACAATTAATGGAACAAAATCAGCTCTGAAAGTATCGGGCATTTAATTAGTTGCTTCTTTCTACCTTACTCGTAGAGGACTGTTTTGTTAATGTTTTCTTGTGACGTATAAACGCATACATTATGCAGTAGCTTGCGCCATGACCAACCCTCCTCAATCGTTTATTACTACAAACTGGCAGGTTGCAGTATCATTATGCTGTCCTCTCATTTAGCCCCCGATAATACACGGGTGTCAAGCATATTACGAATAAGGAATCATTTACTGTGCTCAACAATTACAAATAACCAACCCAGTGTATTTGTCCGTTTTTGTTTGTCTCTCATGCACTATGAAACTTTCATATTTCTAAAACTACAACCACACGTAGGGTGGTTAAGTTTGTCAAGCCCTGAATGATATTCTGCATTCAGCATGTGTGAATGACTGGTTATGCGGACAATGACTACTGCATTGTTTGTCTCGGGTATAATTCACATGTTTAGTTTGAAAAATGCATATACAGTTTGTGTTTTATGATGTTACCTAATCAATACTAGCGATAGGTCTGAATCAGCATGTCGCTAATGCAAATCACAGCATCGAAAAGTACGATCTTCAGCAACAAAAGATGCTATTCGTCTACGTGTATGATTCTGAATATGCCCCTGTTTCACCCACACCACGTGTATGTTTTAGACGATATTCGTTTTATAATAGTCTTTCTGTCCCGTTTCTGACTTGTACTGTTACAGTTCTGCGAAATAGCCCCATGCTTTATGAAGGTATAAACAAACATTAAAAAAAATAATAGCTGCCATTTTATTATTTTAATTGGCGTCTTAACTATGTTTGAGAAGTGGACTGAAGGGTTGGTACATCGGTGTGTTTGTATATGTGTGTGTATGTGTGTGTTTATGTGTGTGTGTGTCTGTGTACACGTGTGTGTACATTCGTATGTGGATGTGTTAGACTTTTAAACAGGTCGTCTGTGTAGTAATACATTTAATAAAACACTGAGGGGTGGCTTAGAATAATACAAAAGAAACTCACGCCGTGTCTAGTAGTGATGTCAGTAAATAAATTGGGACGGCGGCCGTCACTGCAACCATTATTGTCCAAGTATATAACAACATGTTTATTTTCAACTTTTGCGAATTAACATTATCATCATGCATCGTAGGCCTGTCTTCTGTTTGTAGGCAGAGATACATCATGATGAGCAAGCCACAGAAACTGGAGAAGACATGATGGACCTGTCGATGACAAACGTATCAACAACACATTATACGATAATAAAACATCGGTTAGTGAGAATACATATTGACGTTAATCTATCAAGACAGAACTTTAAAACAATGACCGAATTGTCTAGACGAACATTTGAATAAGGATCAACAATACATAAACTAATAACACATAATTAGATATATTGATTACGTTTTATCAATATTGATTTATAATGTCAAACAAACGCCATTTGTTTATAAACATAGCATAAACAAACACCTATTTTTTGTTTTGCTACTGTGATAAACTTGAACCACATCGGTTGCTGTTTTTGTTTTAAACTGTGAAACATATACATTTCATATATATTGCTTCTTATGTTTTCTTTAGAAATAACTGTATTGAACTCATGTGATGTGTGTGATATCGTCAGCAAATCTTAGATGGTTGAGCATTCCCTCTTTTATGTCGTTGCCATACTCACTCCATTTGCAATGTCGCATTGTCTATTCCAGACATACATAGAAAAGGTTGAGCGAGATGTAGGTCGCCCCGTCACACACATTTTTCTGTAGCGATAGTTATGTGTTGTGTGAATGAACAGGTGATGGTGGTACATCCCTCATAGCAATGTGTCTACGTGGTTGTGTAGCCAATTTCAACTTCTTGCTCTTCCAGAGCTTTGCATGCATATTCTGGTTCTACCGAGTGATATGGCCTTAATCAATGCCAATCAACTCCATCGATGTGTGTGCTCTCTTGCTGCGTGGATCAAACGGCAACACCTGGTTATGTGGTCCGGCGAGGTATAGGTGCGTCTGAACCCGGTCTGCTCTATGGGTTAAGGGTGTTAAGGATCTTCGCCAGTAGACATCTGGTTAATACTTTGCACAGCACGGAGAGGAGAGTGATAATACGGTCGTCAGGTCCTTTCCTTTTGACCTCATATCTTGTTTAGTGAGACTGAGTATAGTCGATGGTAACGTGTTTACTTGTGTGTAATTGGTTGGTGAGCCTAGTCCATGGTAACGTATTTCCATGTGTGTAATTGGTTATTGAGCGTAGTCGATAGTAATGTATCCATCATTGTGTAGGAGGAAGACTAACGTCTGGTCAGGCAAAACATACTGGTCACACATGTTAGTCAGGGCAGGCAAAACATACTCGTCACACATGTTAGTCAGGGTCAAGCAAAACATACTGGTCACACATGTTAGTCAGGGTCAGGCAAAACATACTGGTCACACATGTTAGTCAGGGTCAGGCAAAACATACTGATCAAGACCCTCACCCCGGCTTGCCCGTAGATTCTTCCTGGAAACGGGTTATTTTCATGGCAGCCTGGCTAATGAGGTGACGGATCGACTTGACCATCCCCGTAGTAGTGAGCGACACGCAGATGACGCCAAGCATAGCACAACTGCCTGGGGGACCCCGGTACATCTTCTTCAGCACTCTAGGGATGTCAAGAAAGCTACGACAACCTGCCACTTAGCGTTCGTTTCAGGCGCATAAAGAGTAACCATACTGATTGTGGGCATTGCACAACAACAGCAACCGTTGCACCTGATTGTGCCAGTCTGTCTGCCTCCTCGTTGCCTTGGATGTTACAGTGGGATGGAACCCACTGTACCACTACTCTTTTTGTTGCGGACTGCTGGCATAGTTGACATAATACTGCTCTAAGGTCATTTAGTTCCGTATTTTTCTGGCTTTTCAGTGCTGTGACTACGGCCAGGGCATCTGTAAACAGGACTATATGGCTTTCATTTCTTTTGCCTGTCACCATTTCTTCTACCGCAGCCCTCAGTGCCTCTGCCTCCGCTCTGACATTGCTTGAGTATTTTCCAGTTGCCACGAACAGTGTTATTTTTCTACCATTTGGTAGGCTCAGGAATACCCCTGCCCCTCCGTTCTGTGTTGTGTTTGTTACAGAACCGTCGGTTTATGTATGGGTCCAGTCCATGCTTGGGTAGTTTTCCGTTATGTACCTCAGGGTTATGTCTCTTCTTTCTTTTTCAGTCTGGCTGTTCTTGTTTCCAATACCTGGTATATTGTCTACCACGTCTGGAAATATATGCTGCCTCCAGGTAGGTTTGCGTACAGTAGGGATGGGTTTTGGTGTTGTCAATGCGTTCATAGGGTCTTCGTTCATCTTTGCTTTGGCTATTTATGCAAAGTTTCTCCGCTTTAGTTTCCCATTTCCAAAACTATTTAGTCTCTTATGCATTGGATGGTCTGTCAGTCTTATGAGTTTCTCTGCTTGCTGCTAGGCTTTGCAGTCTCTTCTGTCGGTCATGGATTGCAGATTTGTAATCTTTTCCAGTTCTACAATTGGCGTTAACTTCATGCCTCCTGTTATAACTCTCAGGGCTTGGTTTTGGAGTTGGTAATTTTGTCTGAATTGATTGATGAGCCTAGCCGATAATAATGTATTTACCTTTGTGTACTTGCTACCAGGAACATTGTAGTAGATGCCAAAGACTGGGTGCCGATTTCTGAGGAGACGTAGCAGTATGGATGAAAACGCTTCCTGGTAGGTAACTGTGCGGTTCACAAAATAGAACAAACAACTCTTGTATTTAGTGTAAGTGACAATCAGTGAACATGGAAAATACGCAGTTACAGTTATTTGATTGTCTTCCCCTACTACAGTTGGTATCTTTAGGCAGTCAACATTAAACTGCTTTGCATACCTTTGCATACCTTTGCACTCGTGATCTATGTGGAAATGAGTTGTACACGAGATTATTTCACAACGGTTTCTGTGTAAAACCATTAAGTTTTGTTATCAGCCGTCCGATCATTTCATTGGGAATCATCGTAATAAGCTGTTTTTGATATGTATACGAGTATATGTACGTCGGAAGCCATACGTTTTGAATATTTTCCAAAGCGTTTTACACGATACAGACTATCAAAAGTCAATATAGGTTATGAATGGGAATTGGCTCGGCTTGGCGTCGTTCGTTCTCAATCTCCCATTACCAAACCCTAAAAGGGCTTAAGTAGCAGAATGTAGTCCAGAGAACGGAATGCGTTGTGTCGTAGTTTACAGCCTGACTGCGATATTTGCACCTTTCGGTCCAACACATCCGACTTCAGCAAGCATTTTTTGAGTACTGGGTTAGCATTCCCTCTTCGATCCCTACTCCTTAGCAAGTCTGCCCTGCTGCAGCCTGAAACCAACGTCACCGCGTGTAGGTGTAGAAGGGTCTTGGCAGCTCTGTTTCGCTGGCCCTGACGCTAGCAGTCAGCTATGGGTCACTGACCACTGCAGCTCATGCGCTGCTCAACAATTATGAATGGGAATTGTTATTCCACATATTCTTCTATAAGTGTTATGAGAGCAAAATATGATCGGTGCATGATCGGTCTGAATCGAGCTGATGATTTATGTCGCGCTCAATTATTCTGAACGTTTGCGTTAATGACATCTTTACATTGTTACAGTGGTATTTCTTCTTTCTACACCCCATTCATGATGGATGATAGTTGTGTGAGAGTAAAATCATCTGCTGCTTTTAGCATTGCACCAGTAGATTTGTTGTCATTAGTTTCCTTAATAATCTTACAATTTTGAGGATCTCTTTTCATCTCATCAAGTTAAAATTCATCACATGACACTGTCATGACATAAATTTTTGGCATTCTCTCAGGGTCAGGAATCGTTTATAGTTGTGACCTCAACATCGCTAAAAAATGCTCCGTCCAACGTCTTATTTATTCTGGATATGTACTTAGAGTACATGGAGTCCTGGTATTGAAACATGCATGTTAATGTATATTGCCAGGTAGACGAATGCTTCGGCTTTATATGTAATATATATTTTACAACTTCCTTATGCTTACTAGGCCTTGTGGAAGATATCAATAATTTGGTCATATTTCTGTCTGATAGACATATTCACAAAAGGTTGCTTTTTTAAACAGCTGCTAAGTGATTTTATGTAAGCATCCACTGATAACAACGTTCGCTGCTTGTTTTTGCTGCCGTGGTAAGTGCATTGATATATTACATTGCGTTTCTACGAGCACTAAATTTCACTATTTTTATTTAAGAAGTGTTTGTCTCCGTGCAATATTCATATTGCACAAGTGTTGTTGCTACATTAAGGTTTAACTTCATTGTGAGTGTGAGTCTATTTTCTTCTTCGTGTATCTCTGGTAGTTTTACCTTTGATTTCGTTGTCCAAAGATTACGATCACTGTCAAAATACGATCCGCGATAAGATCTGACGTTGCGGACTGTTGAACCAGAAATGGTCTTAAGCACAAATAGTCATTTGATTCTCCGTTCTGCCATCTGGAGTCGATTTTGCGCAGTGGTTAGTGCACTGCCTTCCCAGGCGAGTGATCGGGGTTCAGTCTCCAATTGGTGCGCGATTGTTCCAATTGCAAAATGAATTCTACGGTTGATCCGGCCGTTAAATAATAGGTACGATAATAATCTGGGATAATAAAGTCGGCTGGCGTGAAATTGATGACATTCCCTCTAGTGTGACCAAGCGAAATATGGGCCTTACACTATATTTGCAGTATTCCACACCGGCGTGTTAATGGGATCTTTTCTGCCGACTGTAGAGTTTTGTGACATTGTGAAATTCGTTGTTTTGGGAAGATCGTGTCTACGACAACAAGATTTGATATCTCGCTGAATTACGTATACTAATCTGTCGCTGTTTTATTTCAATTCTCTCATTGCATGGATGTATATATATATATATGTATACGTACCCTTTCGTTATTGTTTCCTACTTTGTCATTAAAATCACTCATAATCACCACCTTATTATGCATGTAGGCTCTTGTTGATGACATATATAAAAGTGGCTCATTCCATCAGTAATTAGTAGTGTTTAGATGACATTAGCTGGTGAATACCATTTGTTTGGCTAACGAGTATTTGTTAGTTCTGAATTAATAAGCATCCAGATGAGAAGGGAGGCTTTCAGTTCTGGTCCTCGTGACAATCCAGTGGAATTCCCAGGAGTAAATGCTACGCTATTTTTCTATATGGATATGTCTCTAATTTTTACCGGTCCATGCACATTCGCTAATACCCAAAATGCATACTGGCATGCTCTTCATTTCTGTAATAACGGCTGTTCTGCATACTGTCGTATATATAGGTCTAATATTCCCTATATATATATATATAGATATATATGGAATATCTTAGTTCTTAGTCCACATATACTTCTACATAGGCAAATGCCCCTGAGCAGGTCCCAGCTCTGGAATGAGCTGTATATACCCGGGAGAAGGATTTTCTACTTAGCGGGCTAGGGTTGAGCAACTAAATACTCCGCTGCGTTAGGTGGTTAACCGATGTAATAGACTCAAACACCAGAGCGAAGTAGGTCTACAGCCTGCTAGGCGCCATATATGTTGCTCTAAAGAAACTACCTAGCCCTGGCTGGTGTTATGCCATGTCACGCAGTCAGTCGCCTCTAACGACATGCTCTCTGTGAGGCAGTGGTGCTATTCTTGTCCTTGTCATTCACACATATCTCGGCAAACCATACGGATATATATGGAATATAAGAATATAATATCACTCTCTCTCTCTCTCTCTCTCTCTATATATATATATATATATATATATATATATATATATATATATATATATATATTTATATATATATATATATATATATATATATATATATATATATATATATATATATATATATAGATATATATATTTAGAGATATATATATACAGAGACACACATGGGATATACACAGTATGGTTAGGTGCTATTGAATTCATGATTTCATATTATTCATTGGCCATCATTACCAGAACTATGACTTCACGTATTTCCAAGACGATTTGAGTCTGTCGTGTCTGCTATCCACTTTTTTGATAAATACATCACTGCTGTACCTGTTAAAGCTGTATCTGAGAAATAATTGCAATAACCGTTCTGTCCTGAGTAATATGATCTCAGATGAACATGACAGAAATGAAATAGTCCCAATCTCCATAGTTGCAGTTATAGATGATATCATGTATGATCCGATGTGTTTGTCAACGGATTTGCCTTCCCGTGTAACATAAAATTCCATACTAAGTGCTGGTTGTCTAGAAGCTGGAGTCAAAATATTATATCCATCAACATGAGTGTGAGTGTGAGTCAACGAGTACGGTGAGTGAATGAGTTCGTTTGTGAGTGAATGAGTGCGTATGTGAGTAAGTACACTCATGGTTGTGAGAAACAAAATAAACAATACCCCGAGCGTGATGTTCTTCTCTAAAGGGCGAGTAAGATGTATTACTGTCTGTTACCGCAGGTAACAAAGATGTATTACTGTCTGTTACCACAGGTAACAAAGATGTATTTATGTATGTTACAGCAGGCAGCAGATATATATTGCCATCTGTTACCGCAAGCGCAGCAACAAAGTATTAAATGAAGAACCCTACATAGCTGACACACATACGACATTACCTAGTTCTGTTACATTAATAATTTTAAAAAAAATGACAAACAAAAGACATTACCCAGCTCTGCTACATTAATACTTTAAAAAAAATTACAAACATAAGACATTACCCAGTTCTGCTACATAAAGAGTTTGTTAATAAATGTGACAAATATAATACATTACCTAGTTCTGCTACATGAAGACTTTTTTAAAATAAATGTGACAAACATAAGACATTAACTAGTTCTGCTATATAAGAAAACCATTCAAAACTGACAAACAAAAGACATTGTCTATTGTGCTATATGAAGACCTTTTAAACAACTTTTAAACATAATATATTGACTAATTCTGCTATATAAATACACATTTAAAATGGACAAATATAAGACATTACCTTGTTCTTTCGTTGCATCATTGACAATGAAATGGAAACCCTTATTTAAAGTGTCTGGAATCCAGGAGTTGAAATAACAATACCATTCCTCCCCGGAAATAATTTGCCAGATATATAATTCTTTTACAAACCTGTTGGGAGAAAGGAACCAATTACAGCACATGATGTACATGATGTTGTCCAGTTATGTACATGATTTGTACACGCTTGTGCTCACAATGTGCGTGCGTCTGATCTGTTCGTGTTTATTATATCACTGCACTCCCTTTCTATGAGTATGTATTGTATAAGAGAGAACACGCTAGGTGTTTCTTTTCAATAATCATTTAACGCGACGGACTGTATATGCTGATACTCTACCCCACTGAACTAGAATAATAACTCGTGTACTCTCATGTAGCGTTTACATTCACGCGTTCCTTCCCATTGTTCTACGTACAATTGCATTTTGGCTATGTGCACTGTTTCTATTGTAGCTCTACTTTACTTTAAAAAACAAAACAAACTAGCAATGCCATCTACATGGAAGAAAAGTGGTCTTTTACCTTTCCATACCATACACAAATAGAGGTGTATTGAAGTGTTCATTAATGAGAAGGTCAGTACCCCCCCCCCCCCCCCAAACCCAGAATCCTCCCCCACCTCCTTCCACTTACACTCGAGATCGCTACAAAATAATCTTTAGTTGAGCGGTAGTGTTGATTATTATTATGTACACTAATAAATAAATCGTACCAAAGATTTGGTATCCAACCTCTCATCTGATGAACATCCAACAAAAATATATCACAAATTTTCTTCCCTCTCTTTTCCCCGGATGTCAGCTTTATATTTACTTCACAGCTGTCTATTTTCTGCATACGTTGTATCATTCAGAAAAGGTATACTCTTCGTGTATGTTCGTCTGTGTATATTTCTTTTGTTAGGTAGAGTTTAGATACGTTTCATATTTACAATGTTACTTTGTTTCTGACAATTATAAGGGTACCATCTGATGTTGAATACATTCCTTTTAGTAGATGAGGGTTCAGAAGTTATCAAACCGTACAAGCTCAGAACAATCGAAATGTAGCAAGAGAGAATATGTATATATATATATCACTCAAATGAACGCGTTCAAAAGAACTCAACAAAGTCACACAGTAGGAAGACCAAATAATGTACATATACTACATAGGTACATTGATTAAGTTAATGACTTCGCGTAGATTAGTAGAGTTTTCACGCAATGGACAGGGCCATTAACGGAAAGACGGAAGAAATAAAAATGCAAAAGCTATGACTTTACAGTGCAGCTCATGTGACCATAGGCTGAGAGTAAAGTGAGAACCGTTTTTTATCCTTTTTTTCGAAAATAACTTTATCAGATCAAGAAACTGAGAGACGAGAGAGTGAGGATAAAAAGTAGCGCTGTTAATCCTTACTAAAAATAGCGCTAGCAAAATTAATTATGTCATCATCGTCTACGATGGACGGCGGCCTTTCCATTTATCACCTCAGTTATCAGTGTCAGACATTAATCTGCACCAATGCACAAGGACGTTTGTGATGTTGTGTTATATCTGCGCCTTTTGGTCTGACGTATCGAATTTCAGCTCACCATTTATGAAACCTGGCTTCCCTTATATCATTTATCGCTCTTTGCATGTCTGCAGTCTGTCTACATGACCCCCACTTAAAAGTGAAGCACGTTCTTGGTCAGATATGTTTCTCTGTCTCTAGGGCAAGTAGCCAGCTCTTAGCCTCTGGCTGCTGTCATTTCTTTCCCTGTTGCAATGTCTATGCTTCTCGTAGTAGGATCATTTAACACTAAGGCACTTCGTTGTCAGAACAAAATACGGAGCAAGAAAAAGATGACTTCATTCTGCTAAAGGAACACTACCGAAGTATGGACTGAAAAAACGCAGTAACCAAAATCGAAGAATGCACAACCTCATGACGTATAATATTATATACTCACACATGTTGTAACGATTGTGACCCGTTTATGTTGTTTGTAAATGTATTGCATATATATGTAAATTGTTTATTAGGTATTTCAAAATCATTTATGTTTATTCATATTTATTGGCTTTATTTGTCAATATGTTGGTCTGGTAGTATGAATCTTTAATTGTGATTCTCTTTTTTTGTCTTTGTTAAACTCAAAACGGACCTTATTTTTGTGGCATTCAATATGCACTACTTGTACCATTGACCCAATCATATCAACAATCAGTATCGATTAGGCTTGACACATTATTATTCGAAATTTATATTTTTTGTTTTGCTCATCTGGCCAAGCTGAAGTTTGAATGCACTATTTAATGGTAATTTCGTTTTTTGTTATATAAATCAATGACATCACAGTCGTGTGTCCTTTCTGTCAATGCCTCGATTATATATATATCGTGGAATATTTTATGTAATTCTTACTAGCATGAGTTAATCCTCATCCACAGCATATACTGTTGTTATATCTTTCTGTTACACCTATGTAGTCCTATATGTATGTGTACACATATAATAATTAAGTACCATGGTGAAAATGGTGAGTCTTTTTCATCTAGTGAAAGAATGATCTGATCTGGATCGCCTAGATCATCTGGGGCGCTGATCAATAGCCAGATTTCAGAGCCGCTCTGTTGATGGAATAACAAAACAATGTACAGTCACATATACATAATTGTAAGCAAACATACCTACAAGTGTGCTTTTCTTTCTTTCTTAAATTCATCCGCCTATTTTTTGTTTTTTGGTAACACATAGTGTTTATAAATGAATATATACTTCACTTGACTTGTCATACAACTATTTTTCTTTGCTTCTTTTGATCTTGAATCGCAGCTATTGGAGAAACAAGAGTCATTGTTCATTATCTTATTAGTTTCTTGTAAATATGCTACCTTTCCATATATACATATATATACACACACACAATTGACAAGTAATTTTTATTCATAAATTTTCAATGCATGCCACGACCGGAATCTCCTCTCATCCATGGGGTAATAGTCCCTCATCTTGACCTACAGATGTGGGCGCTGATCAGCAGCAGCGTCTTCTAGTCTACGCAAGGGGGTGCTGCGATCGAAAGGTACGACTCACAATTCGTCAAGGAAACGGTGTATGATTCACTCCCACAAGTTTCAAGCGACACCTAGTCTCACGGATTGAAAAACCTGAAAGTCTGCATTTTTGGCTACTTCTCGTCGTCTTTATTGTAAGTATTGCAACTCGTTCTCGGTAACCCATGACGAGAGAGTGAGATTGACGTCCAACGCAAGTTCTTTCTCAATATAATCCAAATTCAGCGCACATTACATCTTCAGAACGGGGACAGTCTGATGATGCCGCCATCTTTGCTTGCCAACCTATTTACGTGCATACAATGGTATACAGCTTTAAGTGTGTTACTAAAAACAATATTGCCAGCGGAAAGACCTTCATAAGTGAACACCAAAAAGTGAGTTATTTTTTTGTCCGGCTTTATACGATAATCTTAACAGACAGTATGTATATGGGACATGTTGTTATTTTGTGACATGCTTAGAACATTGTTTCCTGTTTCAGATTTGAGACCCCAAGCGATTGACAGCTAATAGATCATTTTCTGACGCCAAGTGGCAATGATAAAAAAAGCTGAATCCTCGTAGTCTGGCTGACAGAATAGAAATCGACAAGGAAAAGCACAATGTGTCTTAAAAAATTATGTGCTGCAGCCGGATATGCCAGATCACAGGACGCACATTTTGCAACAAAACGTATTTTTTTAAGAGGAACGCGGATGGAGAAAAGGAAACGCCATAGTGGTACTCTTGTGATCCATATTTATCTTCTACGCCTTCGTAAGGATTAGTCATATTTGCTCAGCCATATCGGGGATTGCCGCTTACTGTATCCAACGTTCTCAATATTTTATTGAAAAACGTATTACGTTATATGTTAAATAACATATTTTTAATATAAAATAATATGGCTGTTATTAGCAAATCAACAGATGAAGAGGATGAAATCAATAAATAAAGATACAAACTGATACGTCTAGATGGATAATTGATAAACGTATTATAGAAATCAGGTCAGGTCAGGTCAAGTCATCCCGTAATCGGTGAGGTCGTTGGGGCACACATTAAGACATCCGCACAACTCCACGCCATCCCTCTCTATCAGATGTCGCTGCCTGTGACTCTTCTGGTCGGAGACTGGTCCATTCTTTTATGTTGTCCTCCCATCTCTTTTTGGGCCGGCCTCTTCGTCGTCTGCTATGCATCTTTCCGTAGAAAATTGTGTTTGCAAGACCATTTGATCTCGATATGTGACCGTACCAAGTGAGTTTCTTTCTTTTGACAGTTGCCAAGAGATCTTCGAAAGGCCCTATTGACGTTGTAATTCTATCTCGTATTTCCTCATTTGTAACTCGATCTTTATACGTGACGTTTAAAAGTTTTCGGAAACATCTCATTTCCAAGGCCTGTATCCTTCGTTGAAGGTCAGCTGTAACTGTTCATGTCTCACACGCACAGAGGAATATTGACAGGACCAGTGTACGCATTAATCTGATTTTCGTGCGTAGTGCTTACCGTTTATCTTGCCAGATTTTGTTATGCCGTGCAAGCGCCACTATTGTCTGTGCTATTCTGGCCAACACTTCACATTTTGATCCTTCATCACTGACAATCGACCGAAGATATTTAAAACGGTCAACCACTTCGAATTCCTACCGTTAGCTTTTATCCTGCTGTTGAATCCCGTAGCGTTGTTGGTCAACAATTTTGTCTTTCCAGAGTTTATCTCCATACCATAGTCAAGAGCTGTTTCATCGAGCCTTCTGACCCATTCCTGGAGTTCTGCTTCTGAACCCGTCAACCCATCGATATCATCTGCAAAACGAAGGTTGGTAATCGTTCGGCCCTCTATCTTGACAGTACCAACGTGACCTCCAAGTGTCTCACTCATAATTCCTTCAAGGAATATATTAAAAAGAGTTGGAGAGAGTGCACACCCCTGTCTCACGTCAACTGATGTGCGAAACCAGTCTCCTCGCCTCCCATTCACAAGAATTGCACTAGACGTCTTGTTATACAGGTGTTCAAGGACAATTATAATATTTCCGTTGATATTATACATCCTCATGGTTGCCCAAAGCGCTTTATGCCATACCCTATCAAACGCTTTCTTAAAATCCACAAACACATGATACAGTGTTTGCTGCTGTTCTAGATATTTCTCGCTTAGCAGCCTTCAATTAAATATCTGTTCTGTAGTGCTTCTTCCCTGTCTGAACCCTGCTTGCTCATCGGCAATAATGTTCTCTGCTTGGGTTTCTTCTTCTTTTTTTATTATTCGTACCCTGTCAAACGTCAACCTGTATTTTTTCGAAAAAAGCAGCGGTCATCCTGAGGCTGTCGACATTGCCATAGAGCTTGTCTAGTATTGCAACTGGTGATGGCCACATGTGCTTTCTCTGATCCTCGTATCTCGGGCAGTTTTGCAGCAAATGTTTAGCGGTCATTTTCCCTGTACCACAGGTGCATTCGTCGGTGCTACCTATCTTCAATTTATTGAATAGGTGGTACCTCAGTCAATTGTGGCCTATGCGGAGTCTGAAGACCACGACATTCTCTCTTCTGTTCAACTGGTAATAGGCATCGTTTTTTGTGTAGCCAGTATGTTCTGATTCCCATTTGGTCACGTATCTAGCTCTAATAAGCCTTTTTGACCCTTCGTATATCACACTAGGATCTGGTTGTGGTAGTCTTGCATCTTCTTTTGCCAGTCTGTCTGCCTCTTCGTTGCCTTGGATGTTACAGTGGAATGGAACCCACTGTACCACTACACTTTTTGGTGCGGACTGCTGGCATAGTTGACAGAGTACTGCTCTTAAATCATTAACTTCAGTATTTTTCTTGCGTTTTATTGCTGTGACTACGGCTAGGGCATCTGTAAGCAGGACTATATGGCTTTTATACCTTTTACCTGTCACCATTTCTTCTACTGCAGCCCTCAGTGCCTCTGCCTCCGCTCTGAAATTGCTTGTGTATTTTCCAGTTGCCACTGACAGTGTTATTTTTCTACCATTTGGTAGGCTCATGAACGCTCCTGCCCCTCCGTTCTGTGTTGTGTTTGTTTCAGAACCGTCGGTGTATGCATGGGTCAGTCCATGCTTTGGTAGTTTTTCGTTATGTACCTCAGGGTTGTATCTCTTCTTTCTTTTCAGTCTGGCTGTTTTTATTTCCAAAACCTTATATATTTTCTACCACATCTGAAAATATATGCTGCCTCCAAATAGGTTTTCGTACAGTAGGCATGGGCTTTTGTGTTGTTAGTGCGTTCATAGGGTCTTCGTTCATCTTTGCTTTGGCTATTTCTGAAAAGTTTTTCCGCTTTGGTTTCCCATTTCAAAAATTGTTTAATCTCTGATGCATTGGATGGTCAGTCAGTCTTCTGAGTTTCTCTGCTTGCTGCTGGGCTCTGCAGTCTCTTCTGTCGGCCATGGAGTGCAGTTTTGTAATCTTTTCAAGTTCTACAATTGGCGTTGACTTCATGCCTCCTGTTATAACTCTGATGGCTTGGTTTTGAAGTTTGTTAATTTTATCGAAGTTCGCCTTTGCTGCTGTTGTCCATGCCGCATTTCCATACTCGAAAACTGGTCTCACTCTTCCAGTGTACAGTTTCTTTAGTATACTTTTGTCTGCTCTCCAGCTTGTGCCAGCAAGTTTCCTCATGATTGCCATTCTTTCTATGGCTCTCATTTTGTTTCTCTCGATCTGACTTTTCCATGTCTTGAGCAGATCAAATCTGATTCCCAGTTAGTTTGGGTTGTCGTTTGGCCGCAGATATTTGCCGTTAAGACTTATTTTGGTGTTTTGGGGTTTGTTTGAAAGCGAAAATATCGTATATGTTGTTTTTTCCTCATTTATTTTGACCAGCCATGGGTTCGCGCACTCCTCCAGCGATGTTAGGGCCTGCTGAATCCGATTGCTTGCTATGATGAGATTCTTTTCAGAGGTCGACATAGCCAGATCGTCTGCAAACATTGAGCTGTGGACTCTTCTTGGTATATTCTCCTTTATGTTATTTACATACACCAGGAAATGTGTGGGTGACAGTACTCCCACTTGGGGTTCCCTGCTCAAGTGTTACCTTTTTGCTCATCTTTCCTTGTACTTGAACTCTGGCTGTTCTGTTTTTGAGGTAGTGACTGATCCATTTGTACATTTTCCCACAGACTTCACTTCTTCGTAGCTCGACTTCAAGTCCCTCTTTCCAGACCTTGTCATATGCCTTTTCTAGATTCATCCAAACCGCTACTGTGTGTTTTTGCGCCTGGTAAGCATCCTCTATTTCCTGGGCTATGGGGGTGATCTGATCCTCAGTGGATCTGTGCTGCTTAAAGCCTGCTTGATGTGGAAATAGTATGTGTTTTTCTTCCAGATGCCACATCAGTCTGGTGTTTATCATACGTTCCATTAGTTTGCCTACACAGCTCAGTAGACTGATAGGCCTGTATCCATTTGGATCTGTTTTATCTTTTCCTTTCTTTGGTACTGGTACAAGTACTGCATCTTTCCATGCTTGAGGTACAATACCCCTTTTCCAGCTTTGGTTTAGGACTGATAGTAACTTCCTCTTTTCTATTTGGCCCAGCCCCATCAGCATTTCGTTTGTTACCCCATCTTTTCCGAGTTATTTCTTTTTCTTTAAAGTTCACATGGCCTCTTCCATTTCATTAATTGTTAGTTTTGCCATCATGTGCTCTTCTGGTGCCATATTGATGTTGTCGTGCCCCTTTTGTTCTTCCCTAATATCTGTATGCCTATCTGTAGGGACATCAATGTGGTTTGCTCTGGCATAATGTTCTATAAAGGCGTTTGCTGCTTTTTTTCCAGTGAGCATGTTGTCGCCCTGCTTGATGGTCATTTGTTTGTTTGATGGAGTTTCGTCATTCATGGCTCTGACTAACTTCCATAGTTTGTTCCCATCTTTATCTAAATTGAGGCTTTCTGTTTTGTTTTTCCAGTTTTCTCTTGTTATTTGGTTAATAGTGTATTTGTATTTCGCCGTGGTGGCTTTGAGGGCGATATTTGCCTCCATAGATTGTTTTCTCTCTGCCATTTTCCTAGCATTTGAGACTTCGTCTTCCGCTTTCTGCAATTCATCATTCCAATAGGGCTTGTAGTTATTCCTTGCCTCTCTTGGGATGGTTTCAGTGGCAGCTTGCATTATTGCTTTGCTTAGGCTTTCCACCATGGGCTTCATATTGTTGTTCCGTGTGTTGATTGTTTCGCACAGCCCATCTGTCAGGATTGCAAATCTGTCCCAGTCGGCTCGTTTGTAATTCCTACGTGGGATCGGTTTTATTTCCTGTGGACCTACTTCCATATTAACTTCTAGACTAATTAGCCTGTGGTTGCTACCTACCAATTGGTTGAGCACCTGGCGGTCTATTTTGTGGTGAATATCCTCCGTGGAAAAGGCCAAGTCTGGAGTAGAGGTGGTATGCCATGATCTAGAATATAAGCTAGGGTTATCCTCCGGCCTATTGATAAGACAGAGATTTGTGTCTATCTCCCAATCTTCCACTTCGTCACCTCTGTTGTCTGTGTCCCAGTATCCCCATCTCTCCGAGTGGCTGTTGAAGTCTCCAACTACTAGGCAGTTTGAGTCTTTGACTTCCATACTCGAGAGCGACAGGTCTTTGTTTGGTGGTCCGTACAGGTTGAAGATGCGGATCTTCGTCTCTTGTGCCATTATGTCAACTCCTACAATTTCTGCTTGTCCGGTGTGATTGACAGCTACCGCGCCATTCGGTATGCAGTTACGTGTCAGTATCAGAACGCCTCCTTTGTGACCTTCTCTATCCAGACGGAAGGTCTGGCATTCTCTGATTGAGAATTTATGGTTGTTGTTGAGGTGCGTTTCTTGGATACATGCCACGGCAATCTTACCTTCATCCATGTGATGTGTTAGGGAGAGCTTTTTGTTAATGACTCTCTCCGCATTCCACTGTAGTATTCTGAGGGTCTTGTGTTTTTGGTCAATAGTTTTTGCCCCATCACCTTGTGCCTTGACTCCACAGCACATGGGGGGGGGGGGGGGTGACCACCAGTATCATTGGGTGGGCCCATTCGAGGCGTGAGGCCCCGTACTCTCGCTGCCTGGCGGGACTCCATAGGATGAGCGCCACGCTTTTTTCTATTAGGTCGTACAGTCATCATACAGCGATATGAGTTGCACTGTGTTGCTTGTTAAGCCTGTGGCCCAGTGCATCCGATTTCAACAGGCGTTTCTGTAGGGATGCCCTCCTTATCCTTTGGCTGTCCCCAGCCTATCTGCAAGGCAGCAGTAGTTTGTGATCAGAGTTGTCTCTCTTATGTAAGTTGTCTTACTGGACTATCGATTCTTCACCACTCGAGTCTATAGGGTGCGGTGATGATATATGAGACATGATATATGATATGCACTATGTACTGGTTTGTACTATCCCGAAAGAGAGGCAGTCCAGTGTGTCTGTATCCCAGGATCGTGACTTCCTGCCAGAAACGTAGCATATGCATGTGAGTGGGGTATCTCTTTGCTCCCTTTATTTTCTCGGCTTCTCTGCAGTGATGGTACGGCTAGCATTCCTAGCCACCTGGGAGGTTGTCACAATAGGGCAGAGGTGCAATGTCCGCTGGCCTGCATCTCTTCTGCGTCCATTGGGATGACTGATAGCAGACAGAGGTAGAGAGCGAGGCAGGAGTGCATTTAACCAGGGGACAAGCCTGGTAATGTCACGGAGATGTTGTTCGCCTGGTGTGCGGACATATTGTCAGGGTTGCGTCTCAACAGTTCACAGTGAGGTGGCTGCTCTACTGCTTACGTCACCCCGACCAAGAACTAAGTCTTCTCCTAGTGGTTTCGCATATCATCGCCGTATGGGGTGAATATCGAGCTTGGGGTTTCAATCGGTCGAGGATTAATCTAAGCATGACCTTGCTATGGTGGCTAATGAAGCTTATTGTTCTGTAATTTTGGCACAGCTTTAGGTTTCCAGACTTATGTAGCGGTATAACTATCGATTTCGTCCATAAGTCCGGCCAGTTTCCTGTCGCCCATATTATGTTACAGATGTGTGTCCGGCCTTCCACCACTACCTCTCCACCTGCTTGTAAGAGCTCTGCTGGTATATTGTCCACGCCGGCCGCCTTCCCTCTTCTCAATATCTTTACCGCTGCAATGACCTCTTCCTTCGTTATCAGTTGGTTATCCTCTATTTTTGTTGGTGTTGTGGGGATTGTTTTCTCAGGTTTGTTTCGCCCTTCATAGTTATATAGCTCGGAACAGTAATCTGTCCATCTTGCCAGTACTTCATTTTCCTCAATAAGACACTTGCCATTTTTATCATGGATCATAAGGTTCCTGCTTTGTTTTGGTGTTATAGAAATACATGCATAATTAGTATAGATACGAATCTTGTTAAAGCACGCAATGCTCTCACCAAAAGCACGGACATAAATGACAAGTGAATGTACTCCAGCCCTCAAATATGTGTGACACATGCAAACGTGGACTTAAAAAAATGGTAATTGTAGCTAGAGAATACAGCCTAGAAACCAAAATTCTCGTTATATACAAATCTCTTTATAACAGTACGCACATATAATTACATGTTTCTGTAAATTGATTTATCTTACCATAAAAACATGTTCCCGTGTCTTCAGTTTATACCTAAAGCTCACTTTTTTTGTACCAATGATTGTCATGTAAGGCACAGACGTCGTACCACATTTTACTCCTAAACCAGTCACGAAGCACATCAGGAATTGATTACTTTTTTTAGAATTGAACACGCCGTCAAGAGCTAACGTTTTGCCCTGTTATGTGAGAAACGTACTTTTTTCATACATGGAACATTCGGTCAGGTGGTCACGTAACATGATTCTACATCTGATTATCGTTTTTCATCTATCTAGATACTAACACACACACACACACACACACACACACACACACACACACACACACACTCAAACACGTACACACACCCGCATAACACACATACATACATCCATATCTATGTATGTATACACATAAGTGCATAAACACGTGCACACATATACACCTGCAAACATGGATGCATGCACTCACATTCACACGCGCACGCACATTCACACACGAACGCTCAAATTCACACACACGCACACACACACACACGGTCGCATAGATATACATGCACGCACATACATACACATCGTTCGTGCGTGAGTACAGTTGGGATTAGGTAAGAACGGAAGCTGAAACAAATATAGATCAATGCAATTTTCCTATGAAACATGAGTAAATGTGTGAATTCGTGTTATGGTGTTCTGTTATCTTCCACAAGAATAGTTGTGTTGCTAGGCTGTAATGCGTTTTAACAGTTTAGATAATTTCAAAAAATATATATATATTGTGTTGTATGTTTTGGAAATAATTGCATGTCAAGCTAAACAGAAATCACTATTTTCAAATAACTGCAAAAATCTATTTCAATCGTGAGAATTATTAAAAAAAATAATGGACGCTGATATTCAGGTTGCATGGTTCGTGGATTACGTTAACTATGTTTATTATATTCTCTATAAGTGTACATGTCTTTTTATAACATAATTATAACCCTCCGATCTGTTAATGATGATGTTTATGGGGATGTCAGTTGAAATACTTATGTATGTCCCTTGACTTGCAGTAGCACATACACAACACTAGTAAGGAAACACATACACTCACACAAATGTCCACACATACACATACACACACACTCGTAGACAATAATATATCATTCAACAAACAACAGTTACAGATTATGTACATAATTAATGCCATTTTTTACTTGTATTTATTTGGGTGGGCTTCGTGGCTCATTATATTTTGGCAATTGTTATTTGAAATGAATTTCCTTCGCGTGAGGAATTGATACTTTATAGTTTTAAAATTTACGATTTAAGATATGTTATATCAATACCACTTAAAGTGCATGCTAGGTCTAAACTAACCTTCTCTTTTTATCAAAATTGAATTTGATTTTACACACTAGCGAGTCTATTTTTGTTACATAACAGTCATTCAACTAACGTCTGGGAGTAACCTACCGATGCTTTGTCCATTGAGTCGTGTCTTTGTGCGATCTTGCACAAGGCTATGAATATGAGCCATAAACTAGTTATTATTGTCGGAATAATCATCTGAACTGCCTCAGGGGGAGCACGTCGAAAGTGGAACGTTTCACTAATGATTTGAAAAAAAAGGAATTTCGTGTGGGAGTCACATACTCGAAAACAATATTAGAAACCATTCTTTATGACATTCGTGGACACATAGGTGCATATATATGTGTGTGTGTGTGTGTGTATGTTTATGTGCGTGTCTGTGTTGATGTGTGTGCGTGTGTGGATGTGTGTGTGAGTGTGTGTGCGTGCGTGAGTGTGTATGTGTGTGTGAATGTGTGTGTGTGAGTATGTGTATATGCGTGAGTGTGTATGTTCGTGTGTGTATGTGTGTGTGTGTGGATGTGTGTGCGTATGTGTGTGTGGATGTGTGTGTGAGTGTGTGCGTGCGTGAGTGTGTATGTGTGTGCGAGTATGTGTACATGCGTGAGTGTGTATGTTCGTGTGTGTATGTGTGTGTGTGTGTGTGTCTTTTTCTTAGATAATTATTGAACATTGTCTAGATAGAATTTGCAACATACAAACAAACACAATCAGTCACCAAATAATAACATATTTCTACCATCAATAAGAAAAACAAGAGTCTGTATACAACTAGCTTCTTGGAAGATGGATTTTTACCAATGTGTTAATCCATCTTAATAGACTCAAACACTAAAGCTTAATAGATGCGCAGCAAGTTAGGCGTCATCAATAACTTCACTTAACAAACCACCTGGGAAAAGGTACAAACAACTTAGGTATATTTCTTATCTGTCCGGGCAGCTGCCGTTACGCCAACAATTTTCGATTTCCAACTGCCAATACATTTTTAATGTGCTCGACACTGCTCACTACCCAGAGATCAGGGAATTTGTTACCAGAAGATCAACTTGAATAAAAAAGCGGTCTACACCGTGAAATCGAACACTCGACGTCCGGCACCCAAGGTGGACACTTGACCTCGTGAGCACTGAGTCCCTCCCAAATGGAGAAGACCACCTGTATGATCAAATACAGGAACTATGATGCCTTGCACAGAAATGATCTAAATAGAGGGTTTTGAGGAAACGATAATAAATAATAATATGGTTTCAACTAATTTTAAAATATTTGAACGCCTCCAGGATGGAAGTTGTTATCAATCCGACAATATAGCAATAACCTGTAACAGTTTGTGCCATTTGTATATCTGTTTATGCGGCGTAGGTACATAGGTATGTGCGCACAGCCTTTTTCCATTGACAAAAAGACGCGCGATGAGGCTGTGATTGTTACATTCAGATTGGGTGCATTTAACTTCGTGTAAGGCGTTAATGATACAACATATGTGCACAAAAGCATTAAGGTCACCAAAACAAGAAAACTAGATAGATCACACTTGTTAATTCATGCAACTCCTAATTAAACATGTAAATAAAATACAGTAATATGTATTTAAAAAAATTAGTCAATGCAATCGTATCTCTAAATTGTTCATGAGTCAGTAGACTAAGAATGTATATATATATATATAGTTCTGAAGATTAACGATTAAGGGCGATTTTAGATTTTGAAAATTGAATGGGCAGATCTAGGAACGTTGATATTCATAAATGAATTACCTCAATGTAATCATTTTAAGAGAAAAGGAATTTGAAGGAGATCCTACGGGGCCTGATGAGGATAGTGATGGCTCTGTAGAAGGTCTGATCGATATCACACCAAAAAAAATACTATTTTGCAGAATAATAACAACGTCTGAATAGTTTTGTTAGTTTAATATATCAAAAGAGAACAGTAGTGTTTTGTATATTGTTAATCATCAATATAAGAGATTCAATGCGGAAGATTTACCCAAATATTCTGCTCCGACTGACTACTGTTAAAAATCGAACGACGAAAGTAACAAGATGGCATGTGATGATGACGAATGGCAATAAATAGTGTAGCAGAAGCATTCTTAAGCGTTGAAATTATTGATAATACAAACGTGCGAAGCGACGAAACTAGTAGCTGTAACAGGTTAGGTGTTGAGGTAGTTGATGAAGTGGATAATGGGGACAGTGTTCATACATTTCAAAATGAATTTGTTAATGTTGAATACTCTAAACGAGTTTTGAGACGAAGAGTTTATGGAGTAGTGATGTAGTTTAAGATGGGTATTCTAATGTATGTGTGCTAAGGTTTGACTCAGATTTGAAGATACACAGTTGTGATGCCCGAAGCACGCCTAATAAGGTTTGTGAGCTAAGGTTTGACTCAGATTTGAAGATATACAGTTGTGATGGCCGAAGCATGCCTAATAAGATTTGTGAGCTAAGGTATGCGGACTGCAGTTTGTGGACTAATATTTTGTGACAGATTTAGTCTGGGCAGACAAATCTGGTCTCCTCACGGACTTCCCACCGGGACCTGACCACTCAGTCGGCGAGTACTGTGACGGATGGCGTAGTAATAGCGACGCCATCTTGCAAGTAACCCCGACTAAGAAAATAGTCTCCGGTTATAAAAAGCCTGGCGGGCCAGGAGCAGGGGTCTTATTGTATTTATATTGTATTTTTTAATTTTAAAAATTGAAATTCTCTTTTTATCTATTTTTTATTTTGTCGATTTATTATATAGTAACTCTGCGTAGCGAGGAGTCAGTGAGCCAACTCTGCAAAAATATATACTATTTGTGGGATAAAACTCACAATGTTGCCTATTCTGGGAATCACCCTTACCGCTATACAGATTATATTATCTCAGAGACACTCCCCAAATTCCTTATTGTTATTATTTCACTTTTGTGGATAGCGAAGAGAAAGTGAACCAACCCGACAAAATGTCAATATTATTTGTGGGGCAAACCTCACAGTGCTATTTACTATGGGAATCATCCTAACCGCTAGACAGATTATATTACGACAAAAGAACAGACGACCTTACTTTATTATAGTAGTTCTCTGCATGACAGGGAGATAGTGAACCAACCCAACAAAATGTAATTATTATCTGTGGGATAAACCTAACAGTGTTATTTACTATGGGACATCACACTCACCGCTAGACAGAATATTTTATCTCAGAGACATGCCCCAAATTTATTTAATTTTTAATTTTTATTTATTTGCCTGGTGTGTGTATGGCCATATTTTATTACTTTACTCTTGTGGATAGTGAGGTGAAAGTGAGCCAACCCAACAATCAGTAAAGATTATTTGTGGGATAACCCTCATAATGCTACTTACTCTGGGAATCACCATCACCGCTATTCAAATCATTTTTATACTATGTCTGATACCCTCTTCTAGTAAAACAAACTATATCAAACACACGAGCCTGTGGTTTATATTAGTCACAACTATCTGGATAGGAATCTCAATCACAATGATACACGTAGCGTTTCCCTTTCCCACCAAAATCCACAGCTCATATTTTGCTACCATCTTATTTATATCGTCTATCAGAAACAGGCAGACACATTATTCTTAGATCTGGTATAATTTAGGAACTTCGAGACGGCGCAACACTTACACCTAAATAGCCACAAGAGTTCACTAAGTGGATAAGAAGACTTGGTAGGCTAGGGACCATAGCACAAATAACAGTCCTCATAATACGGGTATCAGCTCTGCTAGCAATGGGAAGGGGGGGGGGGGAGGAAGCAAGCTCTGTGCACCGATATGCATCGGAAAATAAATAACAACTCCCGGGGAGATGACAAGTACAGACTACTACAGTATAATCAACGCAACAAAACACAATTGCTAGCAACACACACTATCACAGTATGCCAAATCAATAAGAGCCGATAACAGGGACATTCAAAAGTCGGGCAAATAAGACAGGAAATGGGAGAACCATCGAAAACCTGCAAGCGGGAGGGGAAGAAAATGCAAGTTAGAAACTTAATACGGAGGTAAAAGCACTTTAAAAACACACAAAATGGAATGCCTATAATGGTTTAAACATCCGCAAACATAACAGTATTGCAGAGAACGTGCATACCGCATTGGTAAGTAATCTAAATAATAACTCACATCAACAGTATTAAAGCACAACAAGGAGAATAGTACCACAAAAACTATACATCAAAATGGTGGAAATAATCCTGATTATTGAAAGCACAAGAACTAACAAGGGAAGAACAAAACATTAGACACGGATTTATAGATACACAGAAGTAGTTATTAAGAAATTACAAATGATTAAAGCACAGAAGTAACAAAACTAATAGCGCTAGGGGACCGGATAGCCAGAGGACTTGGACATAAGACGTAGGGCTCTCCGATACGTCCGCGCATCCGCATCTCTGGATCCTTGTTCGGGTTACAGCAATATCTTGATAAGAACATTCTAATTTTTCTGCGTGTTTTCTTTTTATATTCCTCCATGAGATGACAGGAGCCGGCAGCAATCTCCGCCAAAACCTCTTAAAGCCGTCATTCCACCCTCCTCCTCCGCTGTCCACTAAACCCACACACACCCTCCTCCAAATATCCAAGAAGTCCATTCCACTCACAGTTATCTCCCAAGGGCACAATGTACAGTGCAACAAATTCAAGTTTTCCTTCAAATATCAAAGGATCTCTTCCACCTGGAGCATTTATCAAAACAGAACTGCGCTGCCGTCACCAGAGAGAACGATGGACCCGAAGAAATACACCTAGCCGATCACGAGACGACAAATCGATGAACCGCAAGCCAAGCCACGAATCATTTATTTTCATTTTCCGATACTTCATTTTAATTACTTTCCTTTCTATATATTTTTGGCATCTTCATAATCATCCCATTCCATAGATCACCTTTATACACATCGTCTCATTGCATCTTCACTATTTTTGCAAAAATATGATGATTTAAAAAAAAAAAAAAAAAAAAGAGAAAGAAAAAAAGGTCCCTTTCACTTTTATTGAAGAAAAAAGAAAAAAAAAAAAGAAAAAAAAAAGAAACCGTGAGATGAGATACTTAAGATAAATATACCCATTCCCCCTTTTTGGCACAACAATCACTGGAAAACGAACGTAAGACAGAACCTCCGAATCTGGACGAAAAAAAAAATAAATTAGGAAATATGATTTGCCAACCACCGATTACTCACAGGAAGGATCAAAGCGAACCACTAATGACATGAAAACACTCCTGCAACACGGAAAACACTAGGTTAGGTACATACAGATGCACACACGCATCCAAGCACTGGTTTATGCGTCCTGATATCGCCCAATGGACTACGGTCTGGGGTGGAAAATGGCGCGCCTCCGCCAGTAGAAACTAGTGGGGCAAACATCTATGCAAAAAAAAAAAAAAAATTCCCCCCAAAAGAGACCTTGATGCTGGTTTGTGAGTTTTGTGGGCAATTGATGAATTTGCACAAGCCTCACGGAGGTGGATGTTCCATTTTATGGCAGCATCATTGGCAGCTCCTGGCTCTGATTTACGGAAGGCAATACCAGTCATCTCTTTGCTCAATACATGAAGAGAGTGGTCTCCCTGTAGGACAGACGTGTGCCCTCTAGCCATGTCCCGGAGCGAGCAGAAATGCCCTGCTGACATGTGCGACCATCTCTAAGCGTTCTTGGTAGGCTGTTGGAGACATAGCAGGTCATGACACTTTGTTTGGTGCGCAGTCCGACGATGCGTATGATTCGTCTTTCCTGCGATGACTGCACACGGGGTTATTCTCTTGCGGTGCAGGAGGTCCATTTTCCACGTGCGGAGTTGGATCTGAAAATGACAGTGGTAAACCTCGCGACTTAAAAATGTGGTGCTTCGTGTGGTTACATTCTACTAAATTTGACTTATTGTGGTCCGTGGGTAAATTAACACACAGGTGCCCATGTGGCTATAGACTCGGTGGATTGCTCTAGCTTGGCCACAGTTTCTGTATCGCCTGTGCCTCGCACGTAGTGATCGGTGGTCGATGTTTGTGGATTCAGTGCGAAGATGTGTCGACTGATGATGTAACGGACTCGCACTACAATTAGCCCATCTGTTATGTAGCAAGTGGGTGTGACAATTCACGAACGCTACAGTGTGCACACATGTAGATGTGCACATATGTAGGTGTGTAGATATGTAGGTGTGTAGATATGTACGTATGAGTATATGTGGACAATTTAATTTACACTTATGTATGTATTTATAGGTTTATATATGTATATCCCTTCTGCGGGCATCCTCACCACTATATATATACACTTAATATAATTATACTACTACTACATCAACCTTTTTTATCAATAATTAAATAAATTATCTACCTTTCTATTGTTCTTCTGTTCCTGAGCCTACCACACATTCAACACATAATTGACTGCGAGAGCTAGAGGGCACAGGTGAGACGAGGGATCTACAAGGTGACACACAAATCAGTGAATCGCTCACAAGTTGGAGTACATGGATGCGATGGAAAAGTATATGAGAGCGGGCAAAACCTGATACACCAAGACCAGACAGAAGGAAGTCAACACAGATGGGCCTCACAACAGAAGGAAGACACTTTTCAATTAATTTATATTCTACTCTTAATCCTTATGTATCAAGTATATTGTTTGTCATATTTCCCAATCATTCCATCTCATTCATTCTCGTTGTACACCTCACTACACTGCTATCTTCACAACTGTGTATAAAATGTATGATGGGGTTTAATATTAAAAAAAAAAATAAAAAAAAAAGAGATCCGAATCAAGTATGAAAGAAAATAAATATACTCAATCCCAAAATGGTCCCAGGAAAACAATTGTGCATATTTATGCAAAACCTACGGCGGACAACTAGGAACATCAAAAGCGAGGAACAACGGGAGGAACATCACGGAAATACCAGGCTAGGTACAAACAGATACACACACGCATCCAAGCACTGGTTTATGCGTCTTAATATCGCCCAAATTGACTACGGTCTGGGGTGGAATAGGCGCGCCTCCGCCAGTAGAAACTAGTGAGGCAAACTTCTAAACAAAAAAAAAAAAAGGCTGTAAAACAGGAAGCACAAGCAACAGTGTAAAGTATCGGTATGTAAAACGTCGCCCATGCAGAATCAAGGTAATATGATTTATGCTATTTTATAAATATTGATGAATCAAAACTGTGTTGGAAAACAGCCAAGGTCAGAACCTTGCAAGTAAAATCACATAGATAGATAATCAACAACAAAAAAAGAGAGAAAAAAAAAAAAACGGATCTTCCAAATCAGAACAATAATTTTATAAAATTGGACCGTATTGAACCACTGAACCTCGCGAAAGATTAAAAATTCCACGCAGCACAAGCAAAGTGAAAATAACACAAAATGAAAGTAATACAATGGAACTGCAGAGGCCTACACAAAAACTTTAAGCCATACATAGGACTGGCCAATCTGGGAAAAGAAACAATAATATATGCGATTCAAGAAACCATGCTCAACCCAGCCAAAAAACTCAATATTCCAAAATACAATATAGTTAGGAACGATAGAGAGACAGGAGCGAAAGGAGGAGTAGCCTTTATAGTAAATGAAGAATACATAAACATGGACTGGGATCCATTTAATACCGAAAACCTAGAAGGCATATCCATTAAAATAGACAGTAGTCCAGCGAGCATCACAATAATAAACTGTATTCAAACCCAAAAGGAAAATTCACCCCAAATGACATGGAAACAATCAAAGCACAAATAAACAATAGAACAATCATAGTAGGGGATTTCAACGTACATCATCCAGCATGGGGAGGAAGCGCCATAGACACGGCAGGGAAACAAATAATGACCTTCTGCGAAGAAAACAATCTAATAATAATAAACGATGGGTCAATGACCAGAATAAATAACAATCCAAATGGATCAGATACGGCTATAGACATCACAATAATGACGCTAAACTTAGCAACCATCAAATGGGAAGTTCTGGATAATGCAGGATCAGACCACCTGCCCATAGCAATTTATTTAAAAGAAAAATACATACGAAATACTGGATCAATCAGACCCTATTTCAACTACCATAAGGCAAACTGGAACGGATTCCAAGAAGATCTGCTCAGACTCAAAAGAGAAGACTTAATCTCAGATAACGTTGACGAATTCAACCCTAACCTAAAAACCAACATCCTGCAGATAGCTATAAAGCACATACCCAACAAAAACATGCCAGCTAACTTAATACAATCCACAGGAAAAGAAAACCAATACGCTAACCGTAAAAACAACAAAACACCTGTACCCTAGTGGAATGAGGAATGCACTAACCAAATAAAAAAAAAGACAAAAAGCTCTAAAGAAATACAGGAAATACAAAACGGAAGACAACCACAAATCTTACCAAACAATTAAAAAAGAAACAGAGAAAGTAATATAAAAAGCAAAAAGAAAACAGTGGAGGACATTCTGCCAAACCCTAAATCCTTCATCCAAAATAATAGGTATTGAAAAAATTAAAATCCATAACAGACTGAAATATCAAAAGCACCTTCCCAGCAATCAGAATTCCGAAACTAAGAGAAACTGATAAAACAAAAGGCAAATATACTGGCCGCACAATTCTATAAAATCAGCGCTCACTTAAAAATGACGAAATCCAAAGAAGAGAAAACCTAATGGTACAGTTAAAAGCTGGTCAAGGGGCTTTCCCAGACACGCAAACAAACCTAAACGCACAAATAACAATAGAGGAGACAATACAGGCAATAAAATACAAAACAAATACTACATCAGGACAAGACATCCTAAGCTTTGAAATCCTAAAGAACATTCCGATAACTACACTAACTCTAATAGTACAGCTTTTTAAATTTAATATGGAACACGGAAAATATCCCAAATGCATGGAAAATGGCGGTGATTGTTCCTGTCCTGAAGCAAAACAAAGCCCATGATGCTAGCTCATACAGACCGATATCTCTAACCTCTTAAATAGGGACAATTTTAGAAACAATAATCAATAATCGTATTAAATACCACTTAGAACAAAACAATCTTTACAGCCCCACCCAAACAGGATTTAGGAAAGGAAAAAGTACAGTAGACCAGCTACTAAAACTAGAACACGAAGTAAAATCAGGATTCCAAAAGGGAGAAAAAACTGCTGCAATTTACTTAGACGTAGCAAGAGCATATGATGAATGTTGGAGGGAAGGGGCACTTTATAAAATACAGAAGATAGGAATAACAGGCAAATCCTACCAGTACTTAAAGAACTTCATGGAAGAGAGATACTTTGTAGTTCAAATTCAAGACCAACGATCAGGAAAATTCAAAAAAAGAGAACGGCATTCCCCAGGGGTCAGTAATATCCCCAACTATCTTTACAATAATGGTAAACGATCTGGGGGAAGAATTCACAGACCTTAGAAATAGCTTATCGCAATATGCAGATGATGCAGCAATTTGGAGATCAGGAACACACCTACCCCATACCTATAAAAAACTACAAATAAACAAAGTAGCAGAATGGATGGACAAGTGGGGTTTTAATCTAATTATAAATAAGACGGTAGGGATGGTTTTCAGGAAATCCGTGAGAAACAAATAATGAATGTACATTTAAATCAAGAAAAAATAAAAACAGTGAGCGACACTACGTTCCTAGGAATGGACCTAAATCGAGATTTAAACTGGAGTAACCGTATAAAATAAACAGTAGAAATATGTAGAGGTACAATAAATATGATGAGGTATATAAAAGGAAATGGATGGGGAGCTGGCAACAAGACAATGTTAACCTTCTACAAAGCATTTGTCAGGGGGAAAATCGACTACGCCAGTATTGTATATGACTCCGCCCCAAACAGCTACAAAAGTAAATTAGATAGAATACAAAACCAGGCCCTTAATATAATAGCTGGAACAATAAAGACCACATCAAAAGAAGCAATAGAGGTATACCTAGGAGTAACTCCCCTATGACTAAGAAGGAAAGAGCTAAGATTAAAATATTGGAGCAAAATAGCGAACAATAACACACATCCATCATTTAAATCATTTGTAGAGTACTACAATCTCATCGGGAAGAAATCAATAGTACTCAGTAGATGTCCGACAGGATGGAAAACCACAACAGAAATGAAAGATTACCAGATGCTTAAAGAAACAATACAATCTGTCAAATCATCCAGACTAGATATTCCCCCATGAGAGCTCATAGGCCCAGTAACAGACACGTTCCTAGCTAATAACCAAAAAAGGAAAGACAGGACTAACAAATTAAGAAACGAGGCAAATAAACGCATCAAAGAAAACACGAGAAACCATCTAAACATATACACAGATGGATCAAAAGGGCAGGATAACACAGTAGGTGTAGGGATAGTAATCCCTCAGGGGGATTTAACCAAATCATATAAAATAACAGGCCCAGCAACAATATTTACGGCAGAACTTATTGGAATCCAAAAAGCAATGGAAATACTAATGATCAATAAAAATACTCCAAGCAAAGTTACGATCTTAACAGATTCACTATCCGCAATACAATCAATTCAAGTTACACTTATGTATGTATATATAGGTTTATATATGTATATCCCTTCTGCGGGCATCCTCACTACTATATATTTACACTTAATATAGTTATACTACTACGACATCAACCTTATTTATCTATAATTATTTAATCAAGTATCTACCTTTCTATTGTTCTTTTGTTGTTTTTTTAAAAAATTTTTGATTTCTATTCCTAAGCCTACCACACATTCAACACCTAATTAACTGCGAGAGCTAGAGGGCACAGGTGAAACGAATGATCTACAAAGTAACACATAAATCAGTAAATCGCTTAAGTTGGAGTACATGGCTGCGATAGTAAAATATATAAGAGCAGGCAAAACCTGATACACCAAGACCAGACGGAAGGAATGGCCTCACAACAGAAGGAAGAACCTTTTACAGCCACTCTCCCCCTTCTCTCTCTTCTCACCTCACTCTGTTTCATTTGACTCTGTCCTACAGTCACACCCTTGCACAACTTTCACACGCGCCCTCGTGGTAAAGCCCTTCCATTGCACTTTGGTTGGGCTAGCTTCTGAGGGCGCACAAACCTAGCATAGGTACATACAGATGCACACATGCATCCAAGCACTGGTTTATGCGTCCTGATATCACCCAATTGACTACGGTCTGGGGTGGAAAATGGCGCGCCTCCGCCAGTAGAAACTAGTGAGGCAAACATCTAAGCAAAAAAAAAAAAAAAACCTTTTAAATTTATTTTAATTAAACTTATTAATTTTATTAATTTTTATTATTTATATTGTACTCTTAATTCTTATGTATCAAGTATATTGTTTGTCATATTTCCCAATCATTCTATTTCATTCATTCTCGTTGTTCACCTCACTACACTGCTATCTTCATAATTTTGTATAAAATGTATGATGGGGTATTATACAAAAAAAAAAAAAAAGAAAAAAAAAGGGGGGATATATATATTTAAATCAGGAAATAAATAAAGAGACCCGAATCAAGTATGAAGGAAAATAAATATACTCATTCCCAAAATGGTCCCAGGAAAACAATTGTGCATATTTGTGCAAATACCTACGGCGGACAACAAAAGCGAGGAACTTCGGGAGGAGCATCACGGAAATACCAGACTAGGTACAAACAGATACACACACGCATCCAAGAACTGGTTTATGCGTCTTAGTATCGCCCAAATTGACTGCGGTCTGGGGCGGAATAGGCGCACCTCCGCCAGTAGAAACTAGTGAGGCAAACACATGATAGAAAAAAAAATTGAAAAAAAGCAGAGGTCTTACGATACGCGATTGGGGAACACGAAGCGTGAGACTGCACGATTTGAGAAGACTAGGAGACAATTTTTGCAGTGAAGACGAACGTTACACAGTATTTTGCAGTGAAGACGAGCGTTACCCCATTTGCAGTAGATACGCTACAATACATCTGCAGAGATATTACACGGTGTTTTTGTGAAGAGTGAATCATTGAAGAGAGACAGTTGAGCGCCGCACACTAAGAGTTCACCAGCACGAGCTACAGTTTTCCAGGTCTGACGCATTTACACGAGGTTTTCAAGCGGCCGACACCTTGAACGAATTTACCAGTCTACACATGTGAGTATCCTCTCATTTAGGCCGGGGTGTGACCGGTGCCAGCTACGTGGACGAGCCTCCAAGCAGTTGGCCATAATCGCCCGCCCGTGAGTGAACGTTGTCATCTGGAACGTGTGCTGACCCGCGACACGCTATCACGTGGTCAAACGGCTCCTGGTCAATACAGGTCAATTGATACCTGCGGCTACTGATTCGGTTTTTCCTGAAATCGTATAACACAATTCGTCAAGCGGAAGGACGAAGGAACAAGGCAAGGGCGATCCACCTGACTTGAGGTCGCAACACGAGGTACTAACCGGCGCTATTCCGGTCATAACTCGGACTTGCTTACGTCACGGCAGGCCAAGCACGGGAAAGGTGACTGTTGACAATAGTTTAGGTGTAGATATTGGTAAGTTAGTTTATCCCTGGTTAGGAGTGAATGAGTTGTGGATAAAAGAGTGCCAGTTTAGTGAAGAAATAAGGAATTTGTTTATCTAAGTTTTCATTATGTTAGATTAGATAGAGCAAGACCCCGTCCTCTTTGCTACAATTTGAAGAACTAGAAATGTGCAGGCAAAGCTTTGTGGCCTACGATTTTTAAACTCTGGTTTGTGTCATTTGAAGAACTGGATTGTTGTTTGCTAGCGCGGGGTCTACGTTTTGCAATGCTATGCTTTCTAGACTATTTGTAAATTGCTTAAATTGAATTAAACATATCTGAAATTTGCAAAATCGCATAGAATCGTTAGGATGAAAATGTTAACCTGTGAACAGAATGATACTGAGCATCACATATATCAACTTGTGCAGTAAAGGTTTGGCCTTGGTCACAGCGACACGAGATGAAGGCAGGTAAACTCCCGGTACAATAGCTGACCTAAATACAAATAACAAAGCAGATGCCGGTTACATTTGTGGTATATTTTTTGATCCGAAAGAACAAAATCAGCAACACAACCAACAACAAAAGGAAACGTATACCATAATCGATGTGTGCTTTTGAAATGGTGGTTTCTGTAGGAATTTGTTTTACATGATAAGGTTGCTAGCCTCATGCACAACTCGCTTAAGTTGGATGTAAACGACGTTCTTGGACTTTCACTGGTAATTTCACCAGGAAAGTGAAGATGTATGTTAAGGTAGTCAGTTCAGTCAAGTCACGATGTGAGGTTTCAATTCGTTGCATCAAAGGTCGTGAGTATGACACACGAATCAGGAGAGCTTAACAAAACAAAGACAATGCTCAACTACATTGTATTGCAAGTGTTCTAGTAAGTGAACACAAGACTATCCCAAGAATACCTAGTGATATTTCGCAAATACAAGAGTACGATACAGGTTTTCCTATTAAAAAATAAAAAATAAAGTCTCAAAGCAGACATTGTCATCGAGGATAACGGGTTCAAACTCCATTGTTCTGAGAAGCCATAACTTGTATGAAGGCAGGGTGGCCAGTTCTCTTTCACGCTCTTTCCTCCCCTTACAGTTGGTCAGGTACCCATTTACAGCATGTTTGACCTACTCTAAAGCTAACCCAAATCTGACTTTTTACAGTGACATATGTGTATACACCAAACACTAGCGTTACATTAACATACCGGTCAATATGAGAGCACCAACAATGTGTATAGTCCATAAATGATACTTCAAAAACAACTAATGATGGGTGATATTCATACCTGGCAGTGTTCGTCTGTCATCAAAGTATTTTCTGACTGCAAGCAGGTAGCCCGTACACAGCTAAAATTGACTTCTTCTTTCCCAATTTTAAAGTGTCCACTGTGGTCGTCGAAGAATTGTGGTTTGTAGTTCTGACCATTTCTAAATGTCAGTATGATGAAATACTTCAACTCACCCTTTGATTTAGCTTGATCACGCTTTGAAATAGACAAAGATTAGTTAGATTGCCAGTGGCAGGGGATGACCTTTCAGATTTACATGAAAGCCAGCAATACTAGTTGCAACATAACACGAAATGATATAACGAATACATGTTTTACCCCCTGCTAACACAGCCACTATTCTGGGTTAGGACGAGAAGATAGTTTGTAAATACACCAGCCCATGTAGTCTTTACATACGTAACAACTATATAATTTGGGTGATGGTCCGATTGCATTTTAGCAACCCTTACTGGGAAGAAAAGAATAAGGTTTTTGTTCATCTATATATGTAGTTAATTTCGAATAATGAGGGTATTCCATTAGATTAACATTCTCTTTATGCAAAACTCATGCATACAGAGACGACCACTACACGAGCTCACAACGTGCTTATGTGCATGTAAACTACTAGGAGATATATTCAGTCAACTTATTATTCGTATAGGCGAAATGGAGAATAGGTGATGGATTGTCTGGAGAATTATCCATGTTACCCGAAAGCCTACAAGGAAAATTGACAAGAGAAATCATTGCAGATTATAGATACTTCGTTAAATGGTATGTGTTCTTTTGTGACATCTTTATTGCATTTTTTGACTTTCTTGTTGTGGGGATTATGTCTTTTGTCATTGCTTTGTGATGTGATGCATTGTCTATTATCAGACAAGAAAATCTATGTAAGAACAGAGGGATAGTTATTTGTTGTTCATTTCGTTCTCTAAATAAGTTACTGATCATTTTGGTATGATATTCCCTATTGTTCGTTTAATTTGAAGGAAGTACAAGTTCTGCATTCTTTACCAGCCCATTATGTATGCTACATGCATGTGCTATTATCAAGCGTTGTCCTTTGCCACTTGGTACTGTTTTAATCGTTCCATTCGCTGACTGCAGTTCCTTTTCACTTGTGTGGATAGAATTTATCCAAGTTTCATCCACATACACAATATCATAGCATTGTTTACGCATTTCGCGTACTTCACGTAAATACTTGCTTCTCACTGACTGATACTAGATGCGGTTTATGACAGATGACGTTTATCCGCTAGCAAACTTCCTGCATGTAACGCCTATGCCCCTTACAGTTCTCTACAATGTAGATTTCGATACATCGATCTCAATGTGAGTTCTCAGACGATACTTAAGTTTCACTGTTTTTTTTAGAATCATTCTACATATCTTTTTTTCTAATTACATTCATGTCAAAGATATCTACCATTATGTTTCTTTCGAACGTATGTGTCTTGATCGAACACAAACTTCCATAGTCTTGGAACCATCGATCGAAACAGCTTTTACTTAAATCCAAAGCTTTAATAGTTCTTTTTTCAGGGTTTGAGATACTCCGATACAGTTTACAACGCTCAGCTTCTCTACACAAATATTGATTCATCTTCAATGCAATTTTATGGAGTGTAAAAAACTGGACTTTCAGACTCATTGTAGTTGCGAACGTTAACAATTAGTTAAGCTACGCCTATGCCACTAGAGCTGTTCAAAATCAATGACCCATGGCCTACTACAGGTTTACTGTGAGTGTGCTTTATGATGACGTTGGAAAGATTTCATGAAACATGTGGAAAATGTTTTTTTCCAAAAATAATCTCTGTTGTGAAGGGGTAATCATTTCAAGACTAGTTTCATTAGCAGGGATGGTTTTTTTTGTATTCCCTAAATTAAAAATAAAATAGTATGCCATATCCTTTTTGGCCCAAAACAATATTCCCTTTTGGCACATGGCGATCTGAATGTTGCACATAAAATTGACATTTTATTCATATGGAAGCTATGTTGAATTTTAAAATATGGCAAACATTATGAAACGCACTTTAATTAAAGAGTGGGTCCAGGAATGCGATGAATGACTGCCAGACTGGTGCATGAACGTGATTAACGAGCTTCATATGTGGTCAAGCGAATGGAAAAGGTTGGTGGACACATATGGTAGATGTACGAGTCAAAAAACGGAAGGTAGGAAGACACAAGGGAAGAACTGAATGACGACAGAGTGAGGAAGACCAGGAGAGAGAGAGAGAGAGAGAGTGAGAGAGCACCACATATTGTCTGCGAGAGGATAGTGGTTAGTTTTGACTGTTACACGCTTTAATACAACTTTTTTTTTTGCGATGCAACAGTTGGACGTCCACCAAGATAACTTGAAATAATCTGAGGTTAAAGCGTACCGTTGCGCTTAAATCGCAAAACAGATTACTGTTATAAAGAAGCAAAGCAAGCAACGCTGTCGAAGAACATATATCGGAGACGGAAAGAGGTGATTGAGTTATTGATTGAAAGGCGACCTAAACCAAAGCACGCGGCCAAGACAGATGGCGTATTCAAGAGCAGTGTCCTGATATTTTGGCTGACAAAATAAATTCTTCTTTGTTCATTGTTCGACCTGTTCTTCTACAAAGGGATGATCATCTTTGTGCGAGTCTCAACTCGCATGAAGAAGTTTATATCGCGGGCGTGTGTCGTCCAGAGGGACAACAGCCTGTTTTTTAAGGGGTCGTGTCTTATTTTTCCAGTGAATTCCTCCAGCGAACTGGGCGCAGTTCCCAACGCCTCTTTTTGTCTCGCTGGTACCAAATGGGTGTTATGGTACTCCATTTTTGGTTTTGTCTCATAACTATATGACCTACCCAGCGGTGTTTCGAATGCTTGACGTGCTGAAGGTCATCTTTGATGTGTGACATTTTACGGATGTCACTATTGTGTAGATTGTCTGAGCGTTATGCCCACGAGTCAACTTCCGAGGTAAGTTTGTGCTGTTCTCAGCTGGTTCTCTGCTGCTTTTGTTAGAGACCAGGTTACGCTACCATAACATAGCGCTGATAGGAATACCAAGTCGAATATGTTCGCAAGTAGTCTGATGTATTTTGTGGTATCTTTTCCTGCACCCAATTTGACTGCGCTTCTCCAGTCAGATCTGTTTTGCGCAAGACATTCTTAGGTGTCGTTGTCTATCTGGCAACTTTTCAGTGAGTCCTTCAGACAGTCTTTAAAAAGTTTCTTTGGGCGCCCTCTCTCGCGCCATCCCTCTCTCAGCTCGCCGTAGAGAAGCTTCTTTGGGAGCCGCTCGTCTGACATACGGACGAGGTGTTCGGCCCATCATAGTCGTGCTTTTTCTAGCAGTGCATGGATGCTGGGCATGTTAGAAACCTTGATGTCAGTGACACGATCTTGCCATCGGATGTGGAATATTCGCCTCAGGCAACCTGTGTGGAAGTGGTTCAATCTCCTTGCATGTCCAGAGTATACAGTCCAGCTTTCGCAAAAGTATAGTAGGGTTGGACTGATGGTTGCACGGTAGACTTTGAGTTTGGTCTTGACGCTGATGCCACGACGTGCCCAGACCATCGAGCGTACTCTACCAGAGGTTGTGCTGGCCTTTGCTATTATGTTTGCCACCTCATCTTCTACGCTGACAGATCTCGACAGCATGCTGCCCAGACATGTGAATTTGTCTACGGCATTCAGCGTCTGTCCGCTGACTGTAGTCTCTGGTTTTGTGTACGGCATGCCTGGTGCTGGTTGGTACATGACCTCTGTTTTTTTGGAATTTATGGTCAGGCCAGAATGTTCGCATGCGGCAGAGAACTGGTCCATTCCAACCTGCATGTTCAGTTCTGAGCTGCTTATTAGAGCGCAGTCGTCTGCAAATACAAGTTCCCTGATTATGTCGCAGCCACTTTGGTTTTGGCCTTCATTCTTCTGGGATTGAGTAACTTGCCATTTGTGCGGTACTTTATGGGTATTCCAAGCTCCAGTGATCTGAAGGCGTCTGTCATCGTGGCCGCGAACATCATGCTGAACAAGGTCGGGGCGAGTACATATCCTTGTTTTACTCCGTTTGATATTAGAAACGTATTAGAGATTGCACCGCTGTCCAGTACACGAGCACACATGCCTTCGTGTAGCTGTTTCACCATGGTTATGAATTTGTTGGGGCAGCCAAACTTGGACATTATCATCCACAGCCCTCCTCTGATTACTGTATCAAATGCCTTTGTCAAATCAATAAATGTGTACAAGTCCTGATTTTGTTTCCGACACTTCTCTTGTACTTGGCGAGCGGCAAAAATCATGGCCACTGTTCTTCTTCCGGCTCTGAATCAACATTGGCTTTCTGGCAGGTGGTGGCTGTTCAAGGTGTTTGTTGAGCCTGTTTAGCAGTAAGCGCGCTAGGATCTTGCCTGCTACGGCGAGTAGCGATATTCCTCAGTGATTGTCGCATTCCTGACGGTTGCCTTTTCTTTTGTACAGGTGAACGATTGAAATGTCCTTTAGCTCCTACTGAATTTTTCCTTCATGCCACATGTGGCAGAAAAGTTCAGTGATCCTTCTGGTGAGGGATGGACCAGCTGTCTTATATACCTCTGCTGGTATTGCATCCGCTCCTTGAGCTTTTCCTAAGGATAGTAAACTGATTGCTCTGTCGACTTCCTCAGTGATGACTTCATCCAACGCCAGGTTCAGTTCCACCTGCAGCATTCGCCGGATGGCCTCTTCATTTATGGACGATAGGTGGTTTAGTATTTTGTAGAAGTGGTCTGCCAATCTGTCTAGAATCTGAACCTTATCTGTTAGCAGTGCCCCATCCGCACTGCGAACTGGAGTATTACTAGAAAGCTGTGGGCCGTTGAGAGCTTTCAGTGCCTCGTAAAACCGTTTGGTGTCATGACGCTCGGCGAACATCTCAATTTCGTCAGCTCTTTTGCTGAGCCAGGAATCTTGCATCTCTCTAAGCCTGGTCTGGACAGCTTTGCGAGCAGTATTAAAGGCAGCTTTTGCTGCCGGAGTTGGTGTGTCCCTCTGGTATTCCTTGTGCGCTTCATGTTTTGCATCGAGAAGGCTCTGTATTTCCAGATCGTTCTCATCAAACCAGTCCTTATGCTTGCGCGTGAGTGGACCAATGTGTTTAACAGCTGTATCGTAGAGTGGGTTTCTCAATGATGCCCAGTTCTCTACGATGTCGTTCTTTCGCTCTGCGAAACGGTCGCGCAAAGTTTCTGTTTTCCCTAGGTTCATTTCTAGATCTGTTGTCTTGTCTTCCGTATCAAGGAAATGAAGCATATATGTCGCTTATAATGCGTCTCTGTGATAATAACACGTCGTCTGTTAATCCGAAGTGGTTTAGCCATCTTTTATCCCAGTCGCAGTGCCTCATGGTTAACTCCAGGCAAGCAGAGACTAGGTTCCATGAGATGGGGTCCCCTTGCCGTATTCCCTTCTCGTTCGTCTGAACTAAGCTTGTTCGGTTGGTTGTGTCAGGTTTAGGATGTTTCGAATCCTTGCTAGGAGGCATTTGGTGAACATTGTATAATGTATCGGATAGAGGGTGATTGGACACGTATTTGGACAAATCTTCTTTAATCTAGATAGCATTTATGTTGTCGCTAGGTATCGAGAAAATCTGCTAAACTATGGACGTGTAGAGTGGGTGACCCCATGCTTTTATCATCTCAGCTGTGATTGTATCTCTATCTGGAGTTCTTCCTATGGGCGTGATATATATAATAATAGTAATAATAATGTTCGCTTAGCCATCTGAGGCCCGTTGTGTCGGTCGACCACGTCCATAACCCACTTCTGTGGCGAATGGGGCGTGGTTGGAGGTTGATATCTGCATGAGCTATACTGCATGAGCCTGCTCTGCGCCTTCAGCCACTCTGGGGAAAACTTTTGGGGCTGCGGAACAAATTGTGTAGTATATTGTGACCCAGAGTTTCCTGTTCCAGCCGTACAGCGTGACCGAACAAAGAAACTCGGCGTCGGACAAGTGTTTCTGAGATTGGTAGAAGGCCTGTTTTAGCAGAGACCTCCACGTTGCGGATGTAGTCTTGCCATCGGATGCCCAGGATATCCGGCTGGTTGCGCATGTGAAAGGCCTTCAGCAGTCTTGACATGTTATGTTCCAACAGTGTCCGATCCGTCTTGGCATATTGGAACAGATGCGCCCATCGAATGATACCATGCTACCGAGATAGATAAATCCGTTGGTGCCCTTAGCAGTTCGACTTTGGTTTTTTTTGGGGTGCTGTGTCGGAAATGAAGTTCTGAAATTTGGTCTGGGCCTAGGATATAGTGTTGATTTGGGTTGAGTGGTAGGGGGCAGATTAATTATTTGAATACATCGGTGTAGAAGATGCTAATCTCGGTATCAGTGTTCTGTCGTGACTTTACTCGCGTTCCGTCGGATGTTTGTATCAAGCAGGGTGCTCGAGTTCACTCCTGAGTGGTTCACATGATGTTCGAGGATTTGTCTTCGTGAAAATTGAATAGTCTTTTTCGACTTTCTGTCTACAAGAGTTTAATGGGGGCATATATTAAACGAGGCTTTTTTGTATTTTAACAATTCTCTTACAAGTATCACTCCTTAAACACACAACCCTAATGTAAACACTAACAATTATGTGAACTCAATCAATAACACACGAATGTTTTTTTCAGAAACACCATACATATTATAACTAATAATCTAACCACATGAATCGTATTCTATTGCTCAACACTCGCATAACTTAACGTGTCTGAAGAGTTTCGTACAAATACCACAGGTCTTTCTCGTGTACTAAAATAACCCTTGGTTCTATCACTGATTCGTTCCTAGCTAATATTCTTTACGTATTCAGTCTTATCTCACTAGAGTTGACACCAAATCATATTTCTAGCTGAACTGTCCACTGCCAATCTTCTGGTCATCGCTCGCCATCATGGCATGCTGTTTTTGTTTTCTTTCTGAAATTCTGCAACGATCAGGTCTTCTGAGTCTCCTGTCTCGTTTTCAAGTCAGGAACTATGACACGGTTACAGTGTTTTGATCTTCTGGTTCTCCTTCTTCGAGGTCTAGCCAGAAACTCTGCTACAATTTCAGTGGTTCTTGAACGTGATAGTTCTTCAAAAAGGAATAACTTCTTTGATGTCAGGATTTCTCGCGTCGACGACCGAGGTTTATATACTGTAGGTGCTAGACCAAGAACATAATTCGTGACGGGTTGTCGGGACGACTTAAACAAACACGCCTGCTTCAGGCGATCAGCTGAATTGCACTCCAGAGACTTGGGAGTCAAGGTCACGCGTGACAAGATTTTCAGCAACGATTAACCAGGACAAAACACACTGTCAAGTGTATGCAAGTGCTGGTTTGGGTTGGCAGTCTTTACAAACTCAACCAAGTGGATGCTCGAAATCTTCCCTCTCAGAGATTATAATATGCTTCGGCGACTTCTCTGTTGTTCTAGAGCTGTTCTATCGATCTGTTCTATCGATCTGTTCTATTTACTCAACTTTAACTGATGTTCTCGCTCCGTTATATCTACTTTACTAACCGCTAGCATGGCTTCTATTCTGTGATCTTTGCTGGCCACCTACTATCTGCTCTGTTATCTTCTATTCTTTTGTCTATCCGGAATACCACTCCCCCCACCACACGCCACCCCCCCCAGCTTAAATGCATTGTTCTTTTCATTTGGATCTATGTAGTCAATCATTATCAGGTTTTGGCGGGTCAACTGTCCATGAACTGTCGTTATGCTAAATAAAACATACTTCAAAAACTGATCTGAAGAAGCGGAATCATAAAACAGCTACCAAAACTGGAATACGCCATCTGATATTAAGATCAGATATTGGAATTGGAAACGAGAATTCTAGAAATAAAAGTTAGAACTCAATTCGATAACAGACGTTGAGAGTAGTATCAAGAATTGTATCAAGAATAGTATATATCTGGATTTGCCTTTAAGGAGGCGGAGTCGTTAGACTCATGGTTGAACGAATTGCCGGGAAAGGTGAGCAACGTGACGGCATAGTGAGAGACGACGGCGATCAATCGTTGAGACAATATCTGCAAATAGAGGACGTCAAACTACTTCGCTGTTGGAGATCATGTCATGCCAGACGATCCCATGGTTGCGGAGGTGGAAGGCCTCAAGCTGCTGTCCGTCCTGCTGTAGCAGTGCCCAGGACATGATAATGGAGACAATTCAGGAGGGGTAAATACAAAGCCTGGTGTCCAGAAGGAGCTTTCAATGGGACCAGACTCGAGTGCATGGATGAAGCCGTTAAGTCCACTAAACGGGTGATGTCGTGGCTGTTGCGTGCGTCAGAGGACTGTCTGCTGCCGAGGTAGACCAAGTCCTCGGTTTGTGCAACAGGCTTATTGTTCACGATGATACTCAGCGCAGAAGAGCCCCTGCTGAGGTTTCGGATTGTTGCCTTAGTCTAGAAAATCTGCAAACCTATGTGGGTAGCCGAACGATCTAGTGTCTCTAGGGGGGGGGGGGGGGAAGGGCTACAACAACTCGAGAATCGCAGCCCAGTATGACGACGGCATTGGCGTAGATGAGATCGGTTACCCGGGAGTCGCCAACAACGACCGCTGGGTTGTGTGCAGAAGACTGTGAGGATCCAGAAGCGAAGGCACATTCCTGTCGGACATCAGATGATGCAGAGATCTAGTAATCCTCGAGAAAAAGAGTTCAGCGAGAGCCAGGGGTGATCACCGGGAACGGCGACACCTGCAAAACAAATTCCAGGCTGTCGCCAAGAAGGACTTTGAATACCATAACAACACCGTAGCCGAGAGCGCCGAGGACATGACACGAAAGTGGCATACCGCGCATAAAAGGCTCTCAGCTCTGATCACTCCAAACGTCCCTCCGGCCCTTCCCAATACCTGAATAAGTTCGATGGATTCTCCTGCACCCCAAGAAAGAACATACCTAGCAGGTAGATCAAGTATTACAACGCAGCCTTGAATGCCTCTCTTGTCAGATCTGCTCTGTGAGTCTCTCACCACAGTTCCTGACGCTGACACCAGCTTTAACGTCCGAACCATTGCTGATGTAAAGGCAGTAAAAAAAAAGACAAAAGATGGTATGCCGCGGATCCCGTCAATTTTCCCCCTGAGCTTTTAAAGTACGCCATAGACCCAATGACCACCACCCTGGACCCGAGGACCACCACCCTGGACCCGATGACCACCACCCTGGTCCCGATGACCACCACCCTGCACCAACTCTTCGCAACGGTGCAGGATACTGGCCAAGTGCCAGCGGCATGGCGCGACGGAATAATAAATGCCCTGTACTAGGGAAAGGGCTCCCTTCTGGAATACGGAAATTACAGGCCTATAACCCAACTATCCGTCTCCGGTAAGGTCTTCGCGCATGTGCTCCTCTCTAGACTGCAGCCCCTTTTAATAATGCATCGTCGCACCCAACAGTCAGGGTTCACGTCTTCTCGCTACACCATCGTCGCACCCAACAGTCAGGGTTCACGTCTTCTCGCTACACTATCGTCCCACCCAACAGTCAGGGTTCACGTCTTCTCGCTACACCATCGTCGCACCCAACAGTCAGGGTTCACGTCTTCTCGCTACACCATCGTCCCACCCAACAGTCAGGGTTCACGTCTTCTCGCTACACCATCGTCCCACCCAACAGTCAGGGTTCACGTCTTCTCGCTACACCATCGTCCCACCCAACAGTCAGGGTTCACGTCTTCTCGCTACACCATCGTCGCACCAAATAGTCAGGGTTCACGTCTTCTCGCTCCACCATCGTCGCACCCAACAGTCAGGGTTCACGTCTTCTCGCTACACCATCGTCGCACCCAACAGTCAGGGTTCACGTCTTCTCGCTCCACCATCGTCGCACCCAACAGTCAGGGTTCACGTCTTCTCGCTCCACCATCGTCGCACCCAACAGTCAGGGTTCACGTCTTCTCGCTACACCATCGTCGCACCCAACAGTCAGGGTTCACGTCTTCTCGCTCCACCATCGTCGCACCCAACAGTCAGGGTTCACGTCTTCTCGCTACACCATCGTCGCACCAAACAGTCAGGGTTCACGTCTTCTCGCTCCACCATCGTCGCACCCAACAGTCAGGGTTCACGTGTTCTTGCTACACCATCGTCGCACCCAACAGTCAGGGTTCACGTCTTCTCGCTACACCATCGTCGCACCCAACAGTCAGGGTTCACGTCTTCTCGCTACACCATCGTCGCACCCAACAGTCAGGGTTCACGTCTTCTCGCTACACCATCGTCGCACCCAACAGTCAGGGTTCACGTCTTCTCGCTACACCATCGTCGCACCCAACAGTCAGGGTTCACGTCTTCTCGCTACACCATCGTCGCACCCAACAGTCAGGGTTCACGTCTTCTCGCTACACCATCGTCGCACCCAACAGTCAGGGTTCACGTCTTTTCGCTCCCCCATTGACGTCATTCTCGCCCTCCGCCTCTTCACAGAACCCCACCGCGAGTTTAACCGCCTTCTCCACGTCGCGTACGATGACCTACGGGCTGCATTCGATTATGTGGACAGACAGGCCCTATGGAAGGTCCCACAATGCGTGGGTATACTAGACACCCTGCTGACCCAAATTGATTAGCTCCACAGTCACACCAGCGTTAAAATTAGGCACGGGCGTGATCTCACTGATGAGTTCTCTACATCATCTGTTCTTCAAGCGATGCATATACTGTTTCGATATCGTCCGTTCTCACCATCCACTTTGTAGGGCGCAAAGCCAACTTTCCAATGTGGCAGGGATATTCTCCAGCACCATTGTGGCACGGAGATTCCCCAGCATCAATGTGGCAGGGAGTTTCCCCAGCACCAATGTGACAGGGGGATTCCCCAGCATCAATGTGGCAGGGACATTCCCCAGCACAAATATGGCAGGGAGATTCCCAAGTAACGATTGTGGCAATGAGATTTCCCAGCACCAATGTAGCAGGGAGATTCACCAGCACCAATGTTGCAGGGAGATTCCCCAGCAACAGTGTGGCAGGGAGATTCCACAGCACCAATGTGGCAGGGTGATTCCCCAGCACCAATGTGGCAGGGAGATTTCCCAGCAACAATGTGGCAGGGAGATTTCCCAGCACCAATGTGGCAGGGAGATTCCCCAGCACCAATATGGCAGGGAGATTCCCCAGCACCAAAGTGGATCTCATCGACCTCGATGTACCAGGCGGTGATAATCGTAACGGGCGCGAGTTTCCGATAATTCAATGACATCCTACCTTATATTTTTCAAACTGACCATTAAACAAGTGGTCTGCCAGGGTCTTTGTGTATGACAAGGACACGGATAGTACCATGTCGTAAAAGATGACAAATTATTTTGACATGGCATAACACCCGCCATAGTTAGTTGTTTTTTTTTTTAGAGCAGCACAGATAGCGCCCAACAGGCATCGGATCTACTTCCCCCTAGTGTTTGAGTCTATAAACATGAATTTGCACATCGGTTAACCCCCCACCGCAGCGGAGTACTAAGCTGCTCAAGTCTAGCCAGCTGAGCATTACATCCTACTCCAGGCTATATCCAGCTCATACCAGAGCTGGGACCTGCACAGAGAAACCTGCACCTGTAGAAGTACAGGTCAACTGA